>CM076574.1:708590578-708838417 GCA_034641835.2 Pinus albicaulis
TTCCTACACAGAAAAAAATATATATTATCATTAATTTAAAAATAAAAATCATGATAAATATGTTTTAGATAAAGTACATGAAATAGTTAAAATATTAAAATTTACCTGGGAGTTGTACATGCTTTATAGGGACACCTTCATCGTTCACCAACAAAGTGCCATTAATGGTCCCTGTGGAGCTGACACGTGTAGCTCCAGGAAACGCAATAATGTAGTTGGCCATATCAGCCTCATCATTGCCAACACGTTCAGCGGTTGGCTGGGTGTACAGAGCGAAGTGTGTTTCTTGGGCTGGCACCTAAAGGAGTAGAAGGTGTACGAGAGGGTTGTTGGGCAATCTCTTGCCCTTGTGTCCACTAACACCTTGCCGGGTTCAACGAGTGCCAACACTACATACAAAAGAACTTTTTGTTAGTTTAGTCGATGTAAAAATTAAAAATCAAACTATCACAATTCATCTCATGCAGAACAAAAAAAATATCCTTTTGACTTTTTATTATTACCTGATATGTTTCTAGCTGGCTCATAAGTTGTTTTATCCTCTCTTCTGTTTCAGGTGTTTGAGGTGCGTCTATCAAAGTATTAAATTCTGACCTTGCATCTCGTGCCTTTTTTCGCAACAAGAACACTGGAGATAGGGATGAAGAAAGCTCTTCCTCAAAGAGGGAATCATCGGGCGTACCATGGCTAGGTGTCTGCATATTTGAACAAAATTAATATTATTTAAATTATGTAAATAACTAAAATACCTAAAGATAGAGCAATGCTGGCACTTTACATGTTCTTCCGCTGGCCTCTTTCCGCGATCATCCTGTCTCGGGGTTGTTCCTGCACTGCTCTGATCAATCTGCCACATTGCAATAAAATTATAAATGTAAAAACTTGAAAAAAATATCTAACTTGAAAACACAAAATGAAAACTGAAATAATTTCTAATAAGACACCGGAAGACAGAGTTAGAGTTTCAAATATGCCTTGCATTGAATTCAGTCTTGGAAACATGTCATTGCACATTAAGGCACCCAAACAAGAGACGAGTTGACAATGAAGAACTTATTGAATATATTGTTGGAGCAACTTCTAGTAAACTTGTTGTGAAGACCTTGAGGAAATTTTTGGAGCAACATTGTTGAAGCTGATGGTATAGCATTGTTGGAGACGATCTTGAAGGGCCTTGAAGTGAAGCTTTTGGAGAAACTATTGAAAAATCCTTAGAGCATTTAAGTAAGGCACTTTCTATCTTCCATCACATTTTTCCTTTCAATATCCTTTAAACAATTTTGTTGATATTTAATGTTTGAAATCACGTTATAATTCCTTGATTATATGTGTTTGGGGACTTTCCCTTTGAAATTGCCCAAAAATACCTTGGCAATTTTATCTTCAGGATGCATGTCTGACCCTATTGTTCAATATTTTGATTGATAGTAGTAAACATAGAGAGTTAGGGGGCTCTTGACTTGGTTTGGTTGGGCCATTAGATCCCTAACATCTACTAGGGAGAACCCCCCTTGAGTTGGAGGAGAGCTAGCTAGAAGTGAAAAGAGGTTGGTGAGGTGACAATGGGGCTATTGAATTACACATGGTATCACACTTTAGCTTTAGGACTTTATCTTGAGAAGTGCGAGATTTTGCTATATCAATTCTCAAATTGTTTACAACATTATTGTTAAGAACTAATAAGAAGTGATGTTGAGGGGTTTTTGGGTATAAGAAACAATACCATTTAAAAACTAGGGTTCTCAGTCCTTGGCATTCCTTCACTTGGGCCTAGGGGCACACTAGAATAATTTCACACTAAACCATGCAAACTTAAAAGTAACTTAAAAGATCCATAAAGTAATAATAATCATAATTCCTAATTTCCTATTGTACGATATGATGCAAATTATTCAAACATGAAGCAATGAAGACATGCAATGTCCGAATTTCAAGATTGATGAACCAATACAAGAAGTTAGAAACTACAACTTTGATTCAATACTATGTGTCCTAACTCCAGGAAGGAATCTAGTTTGTAGTATAGAACATGCATCGTGTATTATCAATTCTTAATTGACAACAACTAAAGGTCATCTACCTCATCAATTCCTTCCATTTTGTGTTTTTATGTTATATTCCTTATAAAAGTGTCAAATTTCTCTCAAAGTAAGCAACCACTGAATAAAATAAAAAATAGTTGAGATATGATTGAGAAATGGTCATTTATTTCTTGAAAGGATCTTCACAATTTCTTTGGTTGTTTTTCATCTCAAGAAACAAGAAATTACCTAAGAAACTATCGTGACGTAATATAAGAAAGAACACGATGCAATGGCCATTTTCAAAGCCAAATGATGTCCATTGAGGACATGGCCTTTATTTGGTTCCTGTTTCATAGGAGTTTCGGGTAGAAATGGAACTTTGTTGGAAGTGAAAGGAAAACATGTCTCATGTTGAATTATGAGAAAATCATGTTGTTCATGATGCAACAATTGACTGAAAATTATTTTGGAAATCTCCTGGAAGTTGTAACTTGTGACTAAGGTTCTCATTGACCTTTACCCAACTTTGGAAAAGGAGGGTGTTGATTTTCATCTTGATATATTTGTTTTTTATGACACTAATACAAGGTAATGTAAAAGGGGGAAGATCAAATTACAGTTTGATTCATTGTTGATAATTGGTGCCAATCTTCAAGAGGAATGAAGAGGTTGTTATCTTTACAATCCCATCCCAACATCAAATTCAATGATAAGTTTCTATGAGGTTCTGGGTCAAGGAAACATTCACTCCACGAATGATATATTTAAGTATGCTTCTCCTATTCTGGGAAAACACCATACCTATAATGCATTCACTTGCATGTATAAAGGGAAAGGAAAACATGTTTTCATACAACGGTGACAAAGGCATCTTGGGGAAAGGTATCTTCACTTTTTATTTATGTTGTTTACCCACACCACTCTCGTGTTTTCACTAATCCTGTTTTGTCATTTTTGGATTCAAATTAAGTTAAGGCCTTAAGTATTTTTGACCTTTCGGTGTAGTTTTTATAAGTGGCATGTATGGATTTTCCATTAATTCTGCACTTTTTCTCTTCATGCGCATGTTTCCCTGGAAATCAAATGCATGATTTAATCCCATACATTTAACAAGTTGTTGGATCAACTCCATAGGAAATATCATGTTTCCTATTCAATCAAAATTTATCTCAGTTAGGGTAGGTAGGAAGGTTTTCCTTTTGTATTAATAGGGCACTTCTAGCTTGCATTTTTATTATATCTTTCAAATTTAGTGTCGTTTCAATTAGGGCATGATTTTTTGCAACTTTCAAGGTGAGAATGAACAAAGACAAATTTTTGTGATGGATGATTGTATATGACTCCATGGCCAGAGGAAAAGGCATTAATCTACTTCTTCAAATATCTATAGTTCTCATTCACCTCATACGAAGATGGTCCCTGATTTTGAGCCAAATGTTGCAGCAAAAAGTTCCCCCCCTCCATAATTTGATATTCAATGGAAATTTCTTAAATTGATGATGGGGCATGATTATGGAACATTGGCATATACATATGTAATGGAATTCCAAGATCATGATATATTTTTGCATATGTTTATGGAGGTGGTGGAGAAAAAAAGAGCTCAAATAGAGCTGAAATTTTTCACATAAAAAGGATTGTGGGCTTGACTAATGGTTCCATTTAAAAAATGATATCTAGACAGAGAATAAGTGTAGCATGCAAACATGCATTGAAAATCCATCCGAGTTTGCATTGTATTACTTATGATGGATTCAAATTTGGGTTTCAAAATGCCAGGTTATGGCATGATTTTGTCGAGAAACCCTTAGTTGGATTCTCATGTTGGTTTAATTTATATTTTAAGTTTGTTTTGTAGTCTTTGGGTGATAGTAACTCATAAACTAGGTTACCAATGTGTAACAATCATATTTCAAGAATAAAGTTGTGATTTTTTTATATTATTATTATTATCTATTAGCTACGAGTATTGACACCTAATGCCTGGAATTTTGACATCTTTATAGCATGGATAATTTCGAAAATGTTTCTAGTAATGTTAACATAATAACTATCATTACATGTCTTCACTTTTTTCACCATAATAGACCTGTGATATGGACTCATCACACAACTTCATATGCTATGTCCCAACAAGTTCAAACTGGTTGAACCTAGCTCATAGTGTGGTTATTAAGGACAAGTTGCTTGATATATAACTCGATAACATAGACCACGTTGCAGTTCTAAAAAGAATCCTCAAGTGTCAAAAAAACTTCACAATATGTTCTACTATAAAGCCTTTTGGGATACCTGAAATAATATATGTATCATTGATGGCTTTTAAAGTATGACAAGATCCAGAGGGAAAGGAAATCAATGGAAGAGTGATCCACCAATGAGAACCTAGAATTTAGCATCAGATGAGTTAGAGTCTAGGAAATTGAAACCCTATCATTTTAATTAGTGATGAAGGACATCACATAGGTAATTATATTTTCATGTATAATAATCTGTTAATTCAAATTTAAACTACATAATATGAAAGGCATACCATAAATTTTTCCACGTAAGTCCAAACAACCTATAAAAAGGGAAAACCTTCTTTTTCCATGGGAAATAATTTACCTTTCCTTTTTCAAGGCAATTTAAATCACAAAAAATATGAACTATACTACACACATTCTTGGATAATGTGAAAGTGGAAAAGGAATACCCTACACAAGTGATGCACACATGTACATTTGAACACTAATAGATTTTTGTAGTTGAAATGCAATGCTTGTTCTCATTTAAATGTAGGGTTTTTAAAGCAGGGAGAAATAATGGCTGCCAAATTAATAAGCGTTTCTTTGGGAAAAATTTAAATCTTGTATTGGGTGATGAAGATAATAGAGGGTATTGAATCTTGTCTCTTGACATCTACAGAGAACCCTACAGCCTAACACAATCCAATGGAATTGACCAAAAAAACCCAAATAGAGTCAACCCTACTATAGGAGGAAGGGCCTGCAGTAAGAAATTACCATTTTGCAAGAGCTGAGGGCGAATGTTGTTCTGCAAGAGATGAGGGTGAATGCAGGGATAATGTTGTTCTACAAAAGCTAAGGGCGCATGCAGGGTGAATGTTGTTCTACAAGAGCTCAGGACGAATGTTGTTCAGCAAGAGCTCAGGGCGAATGCTGAGGGTGAATGCTGAGGGAGAATGTTGTTCTACAAGAGCGGAGGGTGAATGCGCGCGTGATATCAGATGTTAATGTAGCACACATGTACATTTGAACACTAATAGATTTTTTCAATTGAAATGCAATGCTTGTTTTCATTTAAATGTAGGGTTTTTAAAGCAGGGAGAAATAATGGCTACCAAATTAATAAGCGTTTCTTTGGGAAAAATTTAAATCTTGTATTGGGTGATGAAGATAATAGAGGGTATTGAATCTTGATTCTTGAAATCTAGAGAGAACCCTACAGCCTAACACAATCCAATGGAATTGACCAAAAAAACCCAAATAGAGTCAACCCTACTATAGGAGGAAGGGCCTGTAGTAAGAACTTACCATTTTAAAGGAGCTGAGGGCGAATGTTGTTCTACAAGTGCTGAGGGCGAACGCTGAGGGTGAATGCTGAGGGAAAATGATGTTCTGCAAGAGTTGAGGGCGAATGCTGAGGGTGAATGTTGTTCTGCAAGACGTTAATGTAGCTATTGCGAAAGATACGAAACAATAAAATCATTTTTATGTAGCGCGCATATAAGTTTCGTATTTTTATGTAGCGCACATATAAGTGTCGTTATACCGATGGTGGACAAAGCGTCGCTATTGCGACGGGTGCCTCCAAACGTCGCAATTGCGACACTTAGACATTGTGTCGCACTTGCGACGTTTGGAGGCAGTCCTCACAATAGCGACGCTTTGGGCCATAGTGTCGCAATTGCGACATCTTCCTCCAAACGTCGCAATTGCGACACTTTGTCTAAGTGTCATTATTGCGACACTTTTCTATAAACGTCGATATAGTGACGGTTTCGGGCAGGATGAAAAAATTTGGGGAAATTTCCGACATTTGGTCAAAAGCGTCGGAACCAAGTGTCGGAATTTCCGCCAAATGTAGTAGTGGTGCCAAGAAAATGGAAGACATTAGATCCTGTGTGGTAGTATTTACTAATAAAATCATGTGTGGATTAAGGAATCAATAAAATATTAGTGGGAGGGGACTTCCATTTGGTGATTCGAACTATTATCCAAATTCAAAATGGCTCCAAGTCGAATAGAGTCTCTTGTTATTGGAGACTAGGAAACTACATCGTCAAAATAGTTGAGCTTCTCAAACAATTTCAAGTTGTAATTCTGATGCATGTAACGGCCCTAGTGAAAATTATATGTAATAAATGTTAAAAATAATAACCAAGGTTGATGGGACACATATTCCAAGCTGAGTGTTAGGCAAAACATCCTATTGGGTGTTCATTTTGGTTATTATGGCTAAAGGAAATTGGAAAAGGCAGTGGTAATGGATATGGCTAAGGCATTAAAGAGGCAAAAATTATTTATTGGTATTTACTTATGAAATTAATGGAAACTAGGAGAAAAGGAAGGTGAAAGGTCACAGGTTGCATGTGAGGAGGAAAATGAAGAAAATAAAGGCCTCGTTAATTAAAAGGCTCCTGAGGATCAGTTGGGAAGCTCTTGCTCAACCTTTTTTCAATGCATTTTTTGGAGCTCCCTCATTATTCTCTCTCTCACACACTCTTAGACACTTAGAGGATTTTGGAGCATTTTGGCATTGGACCAAGAAATGCAAGAAAGAATTAAAAAGGAGGAATCAAGTAGCTAAGGCAGGAAACTTGGCAGGTATCTATTTGCATGTGTATTTTCCTTGGTAAAATTTGGCATGCATGGTATTGAATGTGGTTCTTTTCTACCTTAGCATGGGTTTTTCCATGTGTGATAATGTTTTCATCCTAGAATTTCCATTTCCGGATAACCATGGGATTGTGGATTTCTCATGTTTTGGTTTAACTAGATTACCGGATGGATTCGAATTTGAGTGGGGTGGATCTCCGAATTGATATAACGCATGGCCTAGTAACCCCTGAACCAGACTATGGGTTGCGGTAAAGTTGGATAGTGTGTTGCCTCGGTAGGACTAGGAATCCTCGATCGGTGAAGGGCGGGATATACAGTAAGGCCTAGAGGTGGTTTCCTCTCCATCGGGCCTAGGAATCTTGGGTTTGGGATATATGGTAAAGCTTAGAGAGTATGTCCTAGCTTAGGGCATAGTGACCCCTAATTTAGACTGTGGGTTGTGGTAAATCTTGAGATACTAGGAGACAGGAAAATTCCTCACAGTTTAGGTAGAGAGAATATGATGATATCCATGCTTGTGTTGGCTTAGTAAAGCCTAGTTTATAATTGATGAGGGTGAGGTGGTTTAGCCTCAAGATGCCCTAGTTGGTTTTTTCAGTTTGAGTCCCACATTCATGCTTAGAATATGGCACGGGGGTGATTGGCTAAAGAGAGATTTGGATCAGCCAATCTATGGTCGGATGGAACATGGAAGTCCTATCTCCAATTGGTTTTTACACCCATTGATGAGAATCTCATTCCTTTGGTATTTTATGTATAGTTTCATTGGTTATTATGTGGATTATATTGTTGTTGTATCCATGGTATTTATGTTGTTATTATGTTGGTTATAAGCATGTATTTTATCAGTGGTGACGTATGGCTCTATCCATGTTTTTACTTGTAAATGAATGAAAAATGTTCTATGGTAAAATATATTGTATTGAAACTAATGATGTAAGGGAGCAATGCTTCTTAGCGATTCTCAAATAAGTATGAGACCCTATCTTTAAATTTGATGTTTACACATGTAGATGCAATGTTTGTGACATGTTTGGCCAAATGCTTGTCATGGGTAGGAGGAGTCTAGATGAGTTCCTAATGATGTGATTACTTTCATACCTTTGTTTTAATTCTATTTATCCTCCCTTAAATTTTCATGAATTTATCGGTAGTGACCTGGGCTCTGGGGCTAAAAAGGTGGCACAAATATCGAAGTTGCAGGCACAGAACTGACCAAACCAGGCCTTGGCCGCTACCTTGTCTTGGAATGCCCGCACCGATAGGATTTTAGCTGCTATTTTTCCTTGGAATTCCTGCAGCTATAGGATTTTATCTGCTACCTTTCCTTGGCATGCCCACGACTAAGGCTCAAATTGGTCAAAAATTTAGTCTCCCTCAGGGTTCAGGGACTTGGAAGGTTGGGTTACCTCCTGAGGATGTTTTTGATGTTGTGTAAGGTGTGTTTGTCTTGTTTCCATTATTTCCACTTCCTTAAGGTCATCTAGGAGGTTGAATCTCATATTATTAGCCTCTCGTCGCATGTTTACCCATGTTGGTCGATTACTTGGGTAGATGTGGGAAGAGGGTGTTATAGAGTGGTATGAGAGCATGGTTCAACCCTTGGACTAGATGGGAAATGTGTTGGTCATGTTTTTATGTTGGTTTCATAAGAATTTAGTATGCTTGAGGTCTATGTGTGCTTGTTGCATCCATGTTGTGTTGGCCATGGTGGCAGTGGTGCCGCCATGGAAGTGTTGATGGTGTCGTTGTCAACATGTTGTCATGAGTGTATGATTGGTTATGCATTTCTCATGCTTGTGTATTTTGCATGCACACTTGCTTACATATTGTACATAAATTTATTTTTTATGCTAAGTTACATATTGCTCATGGTTATGTGTTTTCCGTGTATGCTTGCTTATGGGATGCTATATGTGGGACATGCATTGGTCGTTTATGATTGGCTATACATGTCAAGTAGGTGCATATGGTCGAGTTTGCATTGGTTTGGTGAAGGTTTTTGTGCATAAGGTCATTGTATGCAATTAGGCCATCATGATGATATTGGTATGTTATGATGCTAATGTGTTGGCCAAGATAGAGCAGGAGACATAGACCATCAAATTGAAGTTGTGGCATTGGGCCTCAAGTAAAGCGCATGTCGTCATACATATTTGGATATTTTTCATGCAGGTATGTAGGTTAAGGATTGTTATAAGCATCATGGTTATGATTATTCATTTCATTATATTGATGTTATGCTTACACACATTATAGATGTTAGTTGATTAGTGCGGTTATATGTACATGTGTTGGATAGTCATGAATGATAGCAACTTGTGGTGATATGCATTTATATTGTTGTTTTATGTTAGTTAACTTGTTGTTTTTTATGATAGTTAGCTTGATGATTAGGTTACATGTTGTTGATGACCGTGATATATAGATTTTTTTTGTTAGATGCTAGTAACTTGATGATTAGGGTTATAGCATTAATATATTGATGTTATATGTATCATGCTAAATTGGACTGGCCTATGCAGATGGTTAGGGTTATGACATATAAATATGAATTGACTTATTTGTGATATTATGTCATACTAATATAGGTTTACTGTGCATATTTTATTCTTATGCATGAATGACAATTGTTTATGAGCTTATTATGTGAACATGCTAGTTAGTTACTGTTATGGATATCCTAATATTATTTATACTGATTTGAGATGTTGTGAAGTTATATCGTGATAATTATATTGATTCTGCATACAAGATAGTCTCCCCTAAGATACGTTAAGGTATGAGTTTGCTTATGTCGTATACTTGCTGCTAGAATGTTTGATTATGTCGTTTATTTAGTGTTTGAGTGATTTGGTGTCTATTACGTCATTTAGTTGATTTATTTAGCATTGTATGTTTGCAATTGTTTTAATGTTTGATTAATTGCATGATATGAATATGTGTGTCTGTAATATTGCATGAAGGAATGATCTTGTTTTAAGATGGTTGTGTTAACACATATGTGTTGATATAGTTGGTATATACTTAAGTGTAAGTAGGTGATAGTTGTAGCATTATACCGATGAATGAGTGTTGATTGTTGATTATGACATGGTTGTTAGTCTTGGTAAAAGTTTATTTCCAGTTGATAGATATGTTGCCTTGATGTTGATACATATGGTTGACATGTGTGCATGCTTGGCACAATAAGGTAAGGTAACTAGCTTGTTGTTATGTTAATTTATGCACTGACAATTATGTGTTTATGGAAGTATGATGCAGGGGATTGCATGGAAAAAGAGACTGCCATGAAACCTTGAAGAAGGATCAGGTTGAGTTTTCCTTCGGAAGCACTAGGGACCCATGGGGATTGAGTCATGGTGTTTGTTGCTAATCTTGTTCTTTTGGTCTCTTTTGGTTTGTTGCGCTTGATTTGTAGCTTTTTTATGTTTGGTGCATAGCTATGCCACTTTGTTACGGTGTCGTATTGTTATTGGTTTTAATGGGTTTCTTCTTGTTTGTTCTTGTTCTTGCCTTTTATGTTTTGATCCTTGGGAATTGGCTTGGGAAAGAGGAAATTTTATGGAGATCGAGGAGAGCTGTGTGGAATCTGATAGGTAACGAAATATTTGGATGAAGATTAGTGCATGTTGTTACTCAAGTAAATCCCCTCTGTGGACAAAGGCGATCCCACTAGCCCTAGGGTGGGTCTAGAAACAAGGGATCATGCTAGAGTGTAGGTTCCTAGATATTTGAATGAAATAGGATGCGATAAGATGGCCTAACTGTGGTCCAAATTTATCGTTGACGCCTGTAGTGATTATGAGAGCCTCTCACTCCTGATCAAATACAAGTCACAACCCCTCCACCTATCGCGTTTAGACACCTGCACATAGATCAGAAAATGATAACCGCATACCACATACTAATTCCATCCAAAATCTACTAGTCAGTCATAGAAGACTAGCATATTGCATTCGATAAAGAAAAAACACAAGACAGGAACCAAACAATAGTCACTTATATTAACAGGTAGAAAGAAAATATACAACCATGCTCTGACGTTGCGGTCTCCTCCAGTAGGGCTCGGGTGTAGCACATCTCAAAGCTCGTCGGGGAATTTGGACGGGATAAGGGACCTCTTAATGGACTTCCTTCTTGATCTACCTTCTCAATTATTCAACTATAGCTTAGTTCTCCTTGTTCAACATTTCAGTTGTATAATCCTCTTTGTTCAGCTAGCTTTCATGATGGGAGAAATCTTGTTTATATAGGGGGAGAGGGAGAATTTAGGATCCCTATAATCATGGAGGGGAGTCCTATCTCCAAGAATGTTCCAAAAACCACTACCTAAAGGAAGAGATCTGTGGCTTATCAAGTTTAACCACTTGTTGTGACTCATCCCTGAGGTGGTTAAAGGAAACTTCCACCTCTAATTCATTAAAAAAAATTCACAAAAGGGCTGGCGTGGGCACAACAAAGAGACATAGCCCCAGCTGGCACGACCTCTAGTATACATCCTCCACATTGGTGCGAGGGGTGAACTGGCTACCTGCGCCAATGCCAAAACATAGGTTTTTATGGGTTTTTTGAGAAAATGTTCAACAGGAGAAATGATTTTCTTGTATAGAATGATGCAAAGAAGGTGCTTGCAGAGGATGACACTGCTCACAGGTCACGGGAAAGACCCTCCAATATGCGGGGTGAGGGATTGTAGGGACGATGAAAAATTGTTGTGTAACAGATTCCCTTTAAAGCATGAGGTCCGAAAGAGAGGGAGGGGTGAAATGCTTTATGAGAATGTGTTCGACCCAAACACTGCTATTGAAAAACCTGCAAGTATGAATACAACTGATACATTTGATACACGACATGTGACATGGGCATAGCCATCCATAATAGAGTATATAAACAATGATATCTGAGGTATGGACATAGAAATCCAATCAAAAGAGTCATATAATAAGTCATAGTAATCCACAAAGAACCCGCAGCCTGGGTTTCATCAGACAAAACCCAGGGTCTTGTGCTCCATATCAACCCTAACAAAGTACAAATTCAAGCATGTGAATATGTGTGCTGAAGTCAAACATGCAAGAACATTTTATGAATACCATCCAATGATTAAAACTGTTAACAGAAGCAAGAGAAACCACCAGTAATGACAATGGCTCTCTAATATCCTAAAATGGAAATCAGTAGCCTTTCCACCGCTGAAGAACTCCTTTGTTGGAAATATGAACAAGGCTATTTCAGAGATGGACTGAGAGGGATTTTACCAGTTATTTCACCTCTAAAGAGAGGGTGAGAACCAGAGGCTTCCTGGCCCTTACTCAGACTCTGCCTATAGCTATGTAAATATTTCTTCCTTCAGGAAGATCCTGCTCAAAAGAGTGAGCTACAGTAATATATAAACATGAGCTTGAAAATAACAGTGAATGCATAAACTTCAGAAATGAAATAAACCCTCATAGTATTCTCATTGCTAATATGGTAGCAGAAATGTGTACAATATCTTGAGGAAGTAATCACTCAAGTTGAAGCATAGACACAAGAACATGAAATACACTGCTACATATATTATGCCCAACTATGACTGCGCAGTCACTGAAGGAAGATTGTAGCAAAATTATGATATGATGAAGATATGGCAATAGTAAGCTCAAATAAAGAATGGGGAGATGAATCTCAACCCCTAGAAACTATAATAAACAATCCCAAAAGGGATTGGCTATAATACATACAAAACGGAAATTCTGCAAAAATGCCAAAGTAGCTGGAGTAGTTGCTACTCTAAAATAATAATCTGAAGGAGATGGCTGAATAATGCTGCATAAAATGTATATACCTCCTCCAATGGAAATCAAGAGTGAAAGGCTGATCCTTTCACCAAAGATCTCACTCTCCAAAAATCCGGTGCAACCCCTCACTGCAATTACACTCAAGAATTGCACAGTCAAGGAGAGGAACTGCGTTGTAGATGATGGGAAGAGATTGGCCTCCTACCAAGATATGAGAAATGGAGATGATATCTTCCCTACTGATCTCCCGGATGCATAAGAGCTTCCTCCTCTAAATTCTGAGCTCCGGAATGATGGTGTGAGAACCTCCACTGCAACCCCAACAACACAATGGCTCTTGTTGCAAGAATCACTGCACTGAAAGGAATAGCTTTGGCCTTGAGCCAAGATGTGGAGAAGATGAAGATCATACCTTCAAGAGCTTCTCAAGAAGGGAAGGAATTCTTGAACAAGAAATCCCTTGTGCTGAACAGCATAGCTATCACAGTTGTGCAACTGTAGAAAGAAAAGCAATTCGAAATATCCAAGCTACCTAAAAAATGTTTGCTTTCCCCTCATTTTATGCAAATGAAGGCTCCTTAGCCATGGACCCCACACATTAAGGTTTCCTCCTCCTCATGCAATTTCATAAGCTTCCCAAGAAAGTCACACCTCCATCTATTGCGCAGTTTGACTTGGTCAACATGACCTAGCCCTCTTTGCAATTAACCCTTTTCACACATGTGGTGTGCAAACAAGCTCCAATAATGCTCCTCTTTCATAATGTGAGGGATTTTATTGATGTTTTTCATAATCATGGGCCTCCTTACCCATTTATTTAGCTGCAATATTATAAAATCAAAACTCTAATGTTCCATTTAGCCATGTGCTAAAATGGGAACATTACAGTCCTCCCCTCCCAAATGTTTCTTGTCCTCAAGAAAATGCAAGGATAGAACTAGAAGAACCTCCACTCAAGGCATGGAGTCTGACATATGCTGAGGAATATCTTCCTCATGTAGATCCTCCATCCCCCAAGCAATGATCCATAAAAAGTGAGTTACCTCCCAACATGGCAACTCCTGAAAATCATCTTCCACCTTTGGTTGCTGCAATATAGGTGGGCTGAAAATATGATCTTGGTAGACAAAGTAGCCTACCCCACGCTGTCCTCCTCTCCACTTAGGATAAGTGTAGTGCATATGTTGATCCTGAGCTGCAATAAAGTTGCCTCCTAGTGGCAAGTTGAAGACTAGACCTCCAAAGATCTCTTCTCCAACGTTATGAAACATGTTATCCAAAATCATCTCATATGTGATGAGTTAGTAGTCATCACCATATGGCATCCAATCATTCATATGGCTCACCTAAAATGGAAACAAATGTGTTGCTTTAGTGGTCACATGTCCTCTCATGTTCCCATTAGAACATGCAATGCAAATAATGTGGGAGATTTCTCCCCCAAGGGACATATCCAACCAATGTGACATTCCCCCAATCATGCCCTCATAAAATATAAAGACATCAGCACTATAATGAACGATAATGAAGACCATGCTTGCTGTCATATGTAGCAAGGGAGAAAGACAATGGTCCCTCAACTGTAACCAATGCAGTTTGACCCTCAACTATATAAGAGTATGACAAAAGGTGTGGCCTCTCAACCACTTGCTTGTTGTCCAACTCTCCTCAAATGTATGGATGAAGTGAATGATATATGGTGCAAGGTGAGTAGGTCCTCCAAAATACATTTCCTCCCCAATTCCTCTTAGGGAGTGGTCAACAATAGTGCTCATGGCCTCAAGTAGACCATGGGGTCCAAAAAGAAGAATGCCCCTCCTTGGAGCAACCTCCTTTACATATATGGTTAAGGGATGAATATATAAATCATCATGCAAATAAAAAATTCCCTTACCATAAGTTCAACTCTTGCAAATGGAGTGGCTAAAAATGAGTCTCCCCTCATCCTCAAAGAGAAAAGAGGTGGTTGTGTTGACTCCTCCATCTGCACATGATCTATGCATCTCCTCATATGCTGATCTGTCAATATCATGCAAGCAAGATGATCCTGGGAATACTCCACCAACAATATGGAGTTCCCACATGGATCCAACCTCCATAGTGACAACGCTAATGATCCCTCATGAAGAGCACCTGTCATATGGTCATCTCCTCCTTTGACATTTCTCATGCCAAAGATGCAAATTGGAAGGTTGTTAACCTTCCCCTGTTGCTTCTGCCACAACGTAGAATCTGAAATGAAAGTGGTTGGAAATGATATTGAGGGAATGGCCCCCTCTACCTTGAGTCTACCTAAGACTCTTTTCACTATGAAGTTGTCTCCCAAGGTCTCCACTCCTCTTAAAACAATGAGTGGTGCCCCAACATGTGAAGCATATCCCATCAGCTGGTGATCTAGTGGTCTCCCTGGTAGAATGTCTCCATGCAGGGAGACATCATCCTCAAGGGGTGACTGCATAGATGGATGAACAAGTCTGTCCATGCTTGCACTATGCAATCCAATCACCCTCTTAGGTGCATCATCCTCTAACCATGATTATGGATGTGTACTCCTCATCTCAAGATGTTGGGCCTTCTCCCTACTTCCTCCTTATGTCTTGATGGTGATACACCTCCTCAACAATGGCACATGTGTGCCTTGATCTCCATGCATGAGATCCTAGGGACTTCCTTGCAAGGATGCAAGAGTCCTTCTCCTTGGAGAAAAATCTCCTCCTTCCTCTACATGAGGTACTAGATAGTCTTTGGATAGCATTGCGTTGTTGCCCTCAGCTCCCTCAACATAGATGGGCAACCCTAAAACAATGCTGCTACAAGTATGGAATCTCTCCCAAGATGGAAGCAGTTCTTGATCATCAAAATCCAAGGATTATCCCCTTTGCACCATGTAGTGCCATCTCTTACTCCTGCAACATTGTACATCATGTGAGAGCACATATTCCTTTGCTCTCTCCAACACCACCCAAGAAACAAAATCCTTTGCTACCTCCTCCTTCTCTTAGAAAGAGAGCATGCCAAGTGATGGCCAAACTCCTTCAAGAGTAACCAGCGCAGCCAAGCCTCTTACTGCCTGGTATCATAAATCTGCAAGTGGCTTACTAGCCCCTTGCTCCTCCTCCACCACATCCACTCAGCCATGTGTGGATGTATCCTTCCTTCCTTCATCCTAGTACTCCTCCTTTGAGGACTACCCTCATCCTAAATCAAACCTCTACATTTCATGGGATTTTGAAATACAGATTTCTTAAGGATCAATTTGACCCTATGAGGATCCAAATAGTTGGTAGGAAAAAACCTCCCATCATGATATGTGTGGCACAAGGAATTTCCATCATAGTCATGAGAGAAGCTATCCATCCAAAGATGTTTTCCATTTCCTATTTTTCCCTGTGAGAAGGAAAAACCCTCCTCCAACTGTTGAAGAACCTTGCACTCCAAGAAGTGTGGGAGTGAACCTCCATTGAAATCTCTCTGTGGGATCTCCTTTGCATCACTGCTCTTGAACAGCGCAGTATTATTCTTCTGCTCTAATTCACCTGCATGCAATGATGTAGACCCATCCAATATGTTTGCTGAAATGACAAGAAATGGATCTCCAATCATACCTTGGTGAAACTTGGAAGCTCCTTGCAAGGCTGCAAGTGTTGCTCCCCCATGAGTTTTGGCCTCCCAAACTGCTGAAGTTGAAGGTTGTTCCTCAATGGTCTCAACAGCGTTGGTACATGCCTCATCAAATGGTGGTGAGGGCTCCTCCCTCTTTTTTCCAAATCTGTTGATCAATCGTTGAGAAAACTCAACAAGAGTAGAAACCCTTTTATGGCTCAGATGGTTGGTCCACCAACTCCTTGCTTCACCTTCAAAGTGCAACGCTGCAACTTCTACTACCTCTTTTTCTACTATAGGATGTAGTAGGAAAAAGGCCTCTAGATTCTTTTCCCAAACCTCTTCTACACATGTGAGTGATCCATCAAATGTGGACAATAGAAATCTATTGCCTCTCATCATCCCATGGCTATGGGGTCTTTCTTCTTCTTTCTGCTGAATAAAATATGGAAAAGATAAAGTATCTTAGGAGACTCTAGGGTTTGCTTGGTATTCAGCTAGGTACTCACTTAGAATTTCAAATTCCAAGTGTCTTCCATGCTTCTGCTCTATTGCTCTGTGAGAATAGGAAGTGCATGGTCCTTCCTCTTCTCCTCCTTCATTTTTCTTGACTTCTTTGGAGAGGTCTCTTCTGGATCTGAAAATAGATGAGATTAAACTCATCTTCTTCATCCTTCGGCTCTCTGCTTCTAAAATTTGAACTTCACAGGTTGTGCCAAGTTCGATGCTCTAATACCACTGTAATATCCTGAAATGAAAATCAACAACTTTTCCACCACTGAAGAACTCCTTTGTCGGAAATATGAACAAGGCTATTTCAGAGATGGACTGAGAGGGCTTTTACCAGTTATTTCACCTCTAAAGAGAGGGTGAGAACCGGAGGCTTCCTGGCCCTTACTCAGATTATGCCTATAGCTATGTAAATATTTCTTCCTTCAAGAAGATCCTGCTCAAAAGAGTGAGCTACAGCAATATATAAACATGAGCTATAAAATAACAGTGAATGCATAAACTTCAGAAATGAAATAAACCCTCATAGTCTTCTCATTTATAATATGGTAGAAAAAATGTGTACAATATCTTGAGGAAGTTATCACTCAAACTGAAGCATAGACACAAGAACATGAAATACACTGCTACATATATTATGCCTAACTATGACTGCGCGGTCACTGAAGGAAGACTGCTGAAAAATTATGATAAAATGAAGATATGGAAATAGTAAGCTCAAATAAAGAATGGGGAGATGAATCTCAACCCCTAGAAACTATAATAAACAATCCCAAAAGGGATTGGCTACAATACATAAAAAATGGAAATTCTACGAAAATGCCGGAGTAGCTAGAGTAGCTGCTACTCTAAAATGAGAATCTGAAGGAGATGGATGAATAATGCTGTATAAAATGTATATACCTCCTCCAATGGAAATCCAGAGTGAAAGGTTGATCCTTTCATCAAATATCTCACTCTCAAAAATTTCGGTGCAACCCCTCACTACAATTGCACTCAAGAAATGCGCAGTCAAGGAGAGGAACTGCACTGTAGATGATGGGAAGAGATTGGCGTCCAGCCAAGATATGAGAAATGGAGATGATATCTCCCCTACTGATCTCTTGGATTCATAAGAGCTTCCTCCTTAAATTCAGAGCTCCGGAATGATGGTGTGAGAACCTCCACTGCAACCCCAGCAACACAATGGCTCTTGCTGCAAGAATCACTGCACTGAAAGGAATAGCTTTGGCCTTTAGCCAAGATGTGGAGAAGATGAATATCAGACCTTCAAGAGCTTCGCAAGAAGGGAGGGAATTCTTGAACAAGAAATCCCTTGTGTTGAACAGCATAGCTATCACAGTTGTGCAACTGTAGAAAGCAAAGCAATTCGAAATATCCAAGCTACCTCAAAAATGGTTGCTTTCCCCTCCTTTTATGCAAATGAAGGCTCCTTAGCCATGGACCCCACACATTAGGGTTTCCTCCTTCTCATGCAATTTCGTAGGCTTCCCAAGCAAGCCACACCTCCATCTATTGTGTAGTTTGACTTGGTCAACATGACCTAGCCCTCTTTGCAATTAACCCTTTTCACACATGCGGTGTGCAAACAAGCTCCAATAATGCTCCTCTTTCATAATGTGAGGGATTTTATTGATGTTTTTCATAATCATGGGCCTCCTTACCCATTTATTTAGCTACAATATTATAAAATCAAAACTCTAATGTTCCATTTAGCCATGTGCTAAAATGGGAACATTACAGGCTCTTAAGGTACGAAAGGTACAATCCATGAAATGTGAACAGTGATCTGACGTCGAACACCCGCAGAGTCAATCGATCGAAGGAAAATTATGTGGACCTTGTGTCGAATGCAAAGAACCTACCATTGAGGCATGCAGGATCCTAGGTACCTGAAGGGATTCTCTAGATCAACTTCCTAGATAATGAGCTGGAGTCAACAGGAAGTGAGCTTAATCGAAGGTGGGCCATAATGTTTCCCACATCATCGACACGAGACAGAGGAACATGATGTTTGTGAATCAAGACCAACAGAGAATCAGAGGGAGGTTGAAAACTTTAGAGGCAAACTTCTCTTGAACATATCGGTGGCATGACACTGGATTTGGCAGTATTTGACATCAAGGGATCTGAGGTCATGGTGACGTGGCAAAAAGCAAATGAGCAGTCAAAAGAGATTACCCAAACCCATGGAGGCAAACAAATAATGAGATGAGATGTCCCCAACCCGACACGAATACAGAAAAGTGCCATGTTCAAGAGAGACATACTGCCAACATGACAACAATCTGGTTCCATTTTCCCCCACCATTTCTGGTGAGTACACCAAATATTTTTGGAAACAAGCTTGAAAGGGATAGCATATGCTTGCGATGTAAGTTTGTCCTTTGGAAAAATCCAACCTAGTACATTTTGCGAGCCCTAGGAAGGAGGAACTCAAGTAACTTCATAACGACGGAGTCCGTTGTCATAAGTTTTAACGAGTCTAACAAAGGAAGAACTCATAATCTTTTCATATTTAGAGAGTTTGAAAAGAAATCGGAAAAGAAAACTCCAGCAGTCCCTTTTCGTAGGTAATCTCACAGATCCGAAAAGGTAGAAAATTGTGTTTGAGAAAACCTCTTAGTCGCGATCAGCTAAGGTATTCCTTTTTCTTAAATAATCTATCCCAGCCCGAAAAAGGGATAAATGTATACTGGGTAGATATCATTTCGCAGCCAAATTAACGAGTTTAAAATGACAAGTGACTCGGCGATCTTTTCTATTTTAGAGAGTCAGAAAAGTGTTGAAAGGTGACTCCAGTAGTGACTTTTTCGTGTTTTTACCGAGTCTGAAAAAGTATAAAATACAACTCGTTTCTTCTTCATAACCATGTGAAAACTTGTCGCTACACAAAAAGACGCGTGTAAAACGTACTCCTCGAAAATAATATGAAAATATATCAAAAAATATGTTTTAAAACCTATTTTAGGATTTCGAAAAGTTATAAGAGACCATAAGTGGTAAATAATATTTACTTTTCACTTTTACCTCTTTGCAGAGCAATAGTGACCCATTTTCCTTGCGATCTTCAGGCGATGATTGTGAACAATCCAGTGAACCAATCCAGATTCTGCCTATTTCATGTAGGAATCGGCACCATTTGCTATCTTTTGAGCTATATTTCATTGCATTTAATTGTTATTTTGGATCCCTTTGGGGAGGATTTGTAAAATTTAGGGCATCACGATTGGTGCGGGTTTCAGGCACGGACCCGCACCAATCGACCCTTTTTTACACAGGGATCGTTCCAGGTGGCGCGACTGTTAGCAAAACATTCACGCCAACTGCGCAACCAAAATCCATTTTAAATTCAAGAAAATGCAACCAATTGATTACACATTTTACTGCCCAAGGGGACTTACAATGTTCCTATGATCAATTTATGCAGGTACAAAGAAAAAAAGATGGTAATCAAGTGGAAAGAGAGAGAACACAGTGAGGAGGATGAACAGGCCATGGAAAATGAATAATGCATGAATTCCCTTAGGAATTGTGGGCTCAATAAGTTCCTCCTGACACCGTGTCTCCGGGCTCAGCCCGAATTGCTTCAATATTTGATAAGCATTTGGGATGAAGATCAGGATAAGTTCATACTTTGGGATCAGAAGCTTGAACTCGAATTTTCTAATGTGTATTTCATCACTAGGTTGTCACGTACAGGTGTAGTCCCTATCTTGACCGGTACTTAGCCTTCCGAGGAAATCATGGAAATGGTAATTGACAGGGTGTGTCGAGGGGCATGAAAAGGAACAGGGAGTGGAAAAGTGGATATCCAAACTGTCCCTGATCTGGCACTAGTGTTGCACACAATCACATGGGCTGCAGGATCACAAGCACCACATGAGGCTACGAAGACACAACTAATTCTTGCCTCAGAGTGTATGAAGTACCCGAATCTTTTCAACTGGGTCGAGGCCATGACCATCAACATCAAACGACAACTCACTAAGTGCAAGAAGACCAAACTCAAGCAGTTTGGGTATGGATCGATTCTGGTATCGTTCTTCTTGGAATGATTACCCATATTCCAACGTCAAGAGATTATTGTCCCGATGCCGCCACTCATAGAGCCACGGATGGCCCGAAGGGCCATACTGATGCCTAGAGTAGAGGGTGGCCAACAGATGTCCTAGAGGCCAGAGTTTTTTTAGTGTCTCCAACAAAAATTGATTGTTATGGAGGATTGGCCCTACGCTGGCATAGACTTCACCAGAGACTCGGACCTCCCACTCCCGAAGGGAGAGGATTGGGACGAAGAACTAGGTAAGACTCATTTTTTATTTTCATGAGTTTATAATTTTTTGATATATATGCATGTTCTGACAGTTATTCGTATATGTATTCAGATGTTGGATGAGAACATCCTACAGGTATGTCGCCAATAGCGAGGCGAGTTCCTCGCAATTTTGATCCTCATGGTGAGGGTGGCGAGGAGGAGATAGTGCAGAACCTAGAGGGGATCGCTCGTGGGGTCCCAGACTATGCCCACTTGGATGATGTGCCTCGAGTCTATCAGAGGCACACTGTAGGAGTACCGAGTTGTATCCACCGCTTGCTAAGGCGGTTGGTACGGGCGGTGACGTGCTATCATGAGCACCACACCGATTAGGCACTTAGGCTTTATTTCCGCACATTTTTGTGAGACATGTTGTCTCACGATGTAACCGAAATAGACCTATATTATTTTTTGGGTTTTATGATGCACATGTTGCAAACAAACGATATCTATATATATATATATATATATATATATATATATATATATATATATATGTCTGTCAAGTAAATGAATACGCAAATACAATCTCAAAATGCATGGGTTTCGAACTAAATAATGACCATTAAGTTGAAGAACAACAAGCTGCGAATCCAAATTCACAAGAAATGTGTGTATGCCGAGGTTAACTGCCTCAGTTAATAGTTCCAAAATAGCACTATATTTAGCAACATTGTTTGTAGTTGGTCCTAAACAAATACCTTGTAAGTTAATCAACTCACCGGTAGGATTGTAAATTACCCAGGCTGCCAAAGAAAAGTTCCTAGTACTGCGGGAAGCACCATCCGCGAAACCGACATAAGGGGAAATAGACATCTGCATAGAAAACAAGACCCAATAAGCAGAAAAAAGCTCACAAAGCACATCAAACCAAAACATGCACAAAAAATGAAAAAATCACCCATGTACACATATCATGCATGAATGACTCAAGCATAATACTTTTTCAGGTACAACCCATTTCTAGGTTGCAATAAGGGATAACCTTCATAATCAATAAGCTCATAAGCCCCATTATGTAACACACATTTGACGATGTAGGGCCCATGCCACATGGGTTGGAATTTTCCTGCCCCTAGCTTGTCATGAGCTTAGTCATACAAGAGAACGAGATCGCCTTTGATAAAATAACGAGGGGAAACTGTTTGGTCAAAATGGGCTTTGACTCACTTTTCTTGTGCTTCGATGACGAAGGTAGCTAAGCGACGAGTTTCATCCAATCTCTCTAAGTATAGGAGACATTCTTCTTTAGGTGAAGTATTATACAGTAATTCCACAGCTAATTTAAGTGAAGGGATTTCATATTCAATCGGAAGCGTAGCTTCCAAACCCTATACCAATTGAAATGGGGTAAATCTAGTTTCACTCTTAATCGACGTTCGGTAAGCCCATAGAGCTGAAAACAACATGAGATGCCAGTTTTATTTATGGATCCTAATTTTTTGTTGAAGCATTGTAACAAGGACTTTGTTTATGGCTTCAACTTGGCTGTTAGCTTGAGGATAATAAGGCGTTGAGTTGTCGTGACGCAGACCCAACTTAGACGTCAGCTCCGCCATCATATAATCTCAAAAATGAGAACCATGGTCAGTAACAATGGCTTGAGGGACACCAAACCGAGTAATTACGTGATTGAATATGAACTGTGCCGCTATCTTACCGTCCGCAGCTAGTGTAGGCATTGCTTCGGCCCATTTCGTAAAATAATCGACGGCGACGATAATATAGGCATGCCCCCCAGCCTAACGAGGGTTACACGTCATAAAATTGATGCCCCATTTGGCAAAAGGACCAACGGTAATGACAGGGTGTAAAGGAATAGGTGGCGCATGCATATTGTGTTGATAAATCTAGCACGCATGGCATTTGCATACTGCAATAATGCAAAATGGATGGCCAGAAATAGCCAGCACGAAGGATCTTTTGTGTGGTGGCATAACCAGACATGTGACCACCACAGGCGCCACTGTGGTAGTCATTTAAAACTTTCTCAGCTTCCTCGAGGGTCAAACATTGGCGGAGTACATAATCGACTCCAACACGATAAAGGGTATCTCCAACAATATGATAATGTTGCGATTGATGCCGAATGCGGCATCGGGAATCTTTCATTAAATCATACCTAAAAGTAGACATTTGGAGATACACGATGATATCACCATACCATGGATCGAGTGTGCTGATCAATAAAAGAGTTTCTTCTGGAATATGATCCTCGGAAGAAGAAGGAGCAAAGTCGGCAGGGAGAGAACAAATCAAATCAGCGAAAACAAGTGATTTCTTTAATTTGGTGGTAGTGAACTCCAAATCAAACTATTGGAGGATAACAGTCCACTTTGAGTATTTTCCCCCCAGCAACTGCCGAGACAGAATATAGGTCATGGGGTTACAATCAGAAATGACGATCACCATGCATAAAAGGATGTAATGACAAAAACAATGGATGGCCTGGACCGCAACCAGCGCTAACTTCTCGACATGTTCATAACAAGTTTCAGGGTTGAGAAGGTTTCGAGACAAGTAGTAAACGACGTGCTCATTACCGTCATCGTCATCTTGAACCAAAACCATGGTGATCATACTAAAGGAGGCAGCTAGGTAGAGGGTGAAATCACGATGGTAATTCAGAGGACGTAATAGAGGAGCGTTGACAAGCAACGCCTTGAGCCTATCAAAATACTACTGAACAATCTCATCCCAACGAAAAGGGACATCCTGCTTTAGAATTCGTGTAAATCCTTTGGCCACTTCAGCGTAGTTCGGGATGAAACGATGTAGGAAATTTTCTTTCCCTGGGAGACTCTAGAGCTGGTGTAATGAGGATGGGGAAGGGATATTAACAATAGCCTCAACCTTAAGAGGGTCAAGGTGAATTCCATATTTAGATACAATAAACCCTAAAATTCTACTGGAATCGATGCAGAAGACGCATTTATGCGGATTGAGTCGAATGTTGTAGCGTCTACAACAAAGAAAGATTTGGCGAAGATGTTTCGGGTGGTCTTTTCGCGCAGCTGAATGAGTCGGAAGGTCATCCAGGTATGGTTGAAAAATATGTTGAATATTGTGGAAGACATAGGACATCGCGGGCTAGAATGTAGCCCCAGCATTCCTCAAACCAAAAGGGAGTTTCTTATATGCGAATGTTCCCCAAGGATAGATAAAAGAGGTCTTGTGTTGATCCAACGGGAGAATGTTGATCTGATTATAGCCAGAAAATCCATCCATAAGGGAGAATATTTCACTCCTCGCACAATCATCAATAATCTGATCGATGAAAGGGGTGGGATAATTATCCTTAGGACAAGCCCGATTGATATCGCGATAATCAACACAGATGCAAATTGCTCCCTAATTCTTATCCATAAGAACAATGTTAGAAAACCATTTTGTCAGAGGAATTGGATAAATGAAACATGCTTTGAGAAGTTTTTCAACTTCAGCTTTGATAGCGGTGGCTTTCTGAGGATGCACGGGACGAAGACACTGGAAAACAGGCTTCACACCTAGGTACGTGGGAATATTGTGCACCACAATATTGGGGTCGATTCCAGGAATCTCTTCGTAAGACCAGGCAAAAAATTCACAGAATTCACGAAAGAGGCTAGTATACACTTAGAATTCCTCGAAAGAGCAAGTGACTCCCACATGGATGTTCTCGAAAATCCCCGGTTTCACAGAAATGTCGATAGGCATCATTTGAGTAATGTTACCCAAGTTACCTTCAGTGAAGACTTCATGAGTCAAAATAGGCGTTTGAAGTTATGGAGAAGGAAATTGAGATGCAAAATGCTCAAGACAGTTAGACATTGCCTCGAGGCAAGGCATAAACGAGGAACGATGATGCCCATCACTCCACGGTAGATCTTCGAGAGACATGGTTTCCATGATAGCCTCATCAGATGGAAACACTTCTTTCAAAGGATCAGGCGAATCCGCATCGCCGAGCCAAGGGGATTGAGAATATATGTCGAGAGACATGCTCAAAGGATCAGATTCAAGAGGGGGAGAATCAGATGCATTTGTAAGCTCACAATAATTTATTTCGATGGGACTAAGCGGCATTGAATCTCCAAATGAATCAACATGTTCAGGTAAAGTGACGATCCATGGGTCATCTGACCGAGAGACCATATTGACTTGAACATTATTTGGTGGCGGAAGGGGAAAGATACCCATGAGAGCAGGATCTTTGAAAAGACCCAACCCTACACTGTCAAGGGGAGAAGGAATTTGATCCATGTATGGCATGTTGTTCTCGGAAGATGAGGTAAAGAACAACAAGTAATCGACAGCAATTATTTTTCCCTCGTGTGGAAACTGTATAAGTCGAAAGAGGGTGGACGACACACACAGCATAGCGTGAATCCAACTACGACCGAGTAGAAGATTGTAATTGAGTTTGGCATCAATGACTTCTACTTCAACATTGATCGTCTTTCCTTGCAACATGTTCAGCAAGCTAGCGAGAACACCCAAGGGCTTTGATTCCCTTCCATCAAATGCCTCAAGGGAATTGGGTGACGAAGTCAGGGCTGGAGATCCAATAGCATTCCAGCAAGCAGATGACATGACGCAAGTATATTCACCTTCGTCCACTATGGCTCTATGGATATTGAGACAGTTAATGCTGACTTTTATAACAAGTGCAATCTGGTGCGGAATTCGGGGGACGAAATCCTTTAAGTCGAAAGAGAGAAGGCTAGAATCAGCAAGGTCAATCCTGCCAATCTCAAATAATAACACTTTCTGTTGAGACGGACAACTCTGGAGCACTTATAATGCAGACATCGTGGAAGGCTCCTGTGCCAAATCCTTAACAATACTATAATGTTGAGTAGCACGGGTGTTAGGATTATAAGATTTCAGAGAACACCCTTAGAAGGTGGCTGGAAAACTGGTTTAGCACTGGGCCTTTCAATTTCAAGGAGACCAGAGGCAAGTGGGGGAGGAGGACCATCAACAACCTCTTTCCTTACTGCCTGGCATGATACAGCATAATCCTTCGATCAAGTAGCGATGGAAACGGGTGTAGAACTATTCATCATGAAAACTTGAGACCCAAACGATGCAGATGGCAGAGGTTGCTCGACCATCTGGGTCTGCTGAGATGGAAAAGGTTCCTTAAGGACTGTCGGAGTTCCCTTAATGCCTTTGAGTAATTGCTAACCTTGGATTGTCTAGGACAATCCTTAGTGTAGTGGTCCTCATCACAAATCAGACAGGGATACTTCAGCTTTCGTTGCGAATCATCATCAACACGAGGTTTAGGAAATTCTAGTTTTGGGGCATCGGGTTTGGCCTTGCCTTTGCCCTTCTTTTTCCCCTTGGAAGTATTGTCTACAGGATTTGCCTGAACGGTGTTGACCTCCAAGGTTTTACCAAAATATGGGGTAGTCTAAGGAGCAGAATTATTGGAAGAATTTGATTTCTGCTTCCCATTGGAAGATTTACGTGAAGCCTGAGACACGGAACCAATAACGCCGTCCACTGATGGGGTAGCTGATGGTTTAGAGGTCCCAGGTCGTGGAGCCTCAGTCAAGATGTCATATAGAATGCCCGATTGGGAGTACACTAAATTAAGGTACTGGGCACGAGCGATGGCTCGTTCTTCAGTTACACATGCCCCCATGGCAATATCTTTCGCAATCTGATTGACAAAAGAGGTAGTGAACCAATGAGTAAGAAGTTGATCAGGAATTTTGAACTTGATCAGACAACGACACCGTCTCCATTCATGAATGTGGCTCGAGATATGGGTATCCCGGTCCTGTTTCAAGGATGTTATGAGATGCGTCCCAGCTTCATAACGAACTGGCAACTGGAAATGAGTAAGGAATGCCATAGCAAGAATTTTGAAATCTTGAAAGATGCCACGAGGAAGTTCGATATACCACTTAGCAACAGTTATGGTAAGAGTGCGTTGGAAGATATGGAGTCAAACAGAGTCGTCCACCCAAGAATTTGAAGAACACCATAAATGGTATGTCATGATGTGAGCTTGGGGTTCTTCTCCAGACTTGCCCTCAAACTTGGGACAATCACCAGGAACCTTTGTTGGAACTGAAGGCCAAAAAGGATTATGAAGAATGGGATAATTTTTCAATTTGGACACATCCGGTAACTCCAACATGGCGAGAAAAGGTAATTGTGGGTTAAAAGGCATAGCAAGTCCTAGATATGGACTTGTACCCATACTCCATCCTGGTTGAGTATAACTCTACCCTCATTGGTTCTGTCTCGAAGGATTCGAACCATAAGGGGTATAAGCCGGATAATTAGGTTGATATGGCGGCTGAGGACCAGGATACAGGGGTTGAAGACCAAGATACTGATTATGAGTATATGAGGGTCCTGATTGAGCAGCATAAGGATTCTACTACAGAGTATAAGTATAGCCTGGCGCTTGAGGGTAGTAAGCAGAACCTTGAGGCGGGTTGTAAACCAGTCAATATTAACCTTGAGGGTAATAACCGCCTTGGGGTCGAACGGGCTATTGATAAGTGGGGCCCTGCTAAGCTGAATAGGTCGGGTGCAAATTTTGATTCGGCTGCGTCATAGAGTAGAGCAGTGAATGAGCAGGGTGAATAGGCTATGCAGGTTGGCCCAAGTGAGCGGGTTGACCTGACTAATGACAGCCACCAGGTTGCCCCTGCTAAGCAGATTGGCCTGATGGCTATGGTGGGCCAGGTTGTTCCTGATAACTAGGTTGACATGGATTAGGACCGTAAGTTGGTCCTGGCTATGCAAAAATTTTACCAATTGGAAGATATGGTTGTTGAGGTTGCACTAAAGGTTGAGATGCATAGATCTGCCACCCAAGACCGTATGAAGGTCTGGGTTGATATAATGGTTGCCCAGCTGGTCCTTGAGGTTGAGCTGGTAAAGGTTGACCTTGAGGATTGTAAGGCTGCCCTTGTAGGCCATAAAACAATCCTTGATGGACCGAAGGTTGTCCCTGTAAGGGTTTCAATTGTGGGTCATACGCATACCCTTGTTGGGCCGAAGGTTGTCCCTGGAAGGGTTTTCCTTGTGGGCCCAAAGCATACCCTTATTGAACCGAAGGTTGTCCCTGGAAGGGTTTCCCTTGTTGGTTATAAGGTTGCACAGGCAAGGTAGGTATAAAACTGTTAATGAAGTGATAAGCTTCAGGAGCAGGAAAATAGATGGAGTTTCCATGCTCATCATATTGAAACGGAAGTGAATAAATCGGGGTACCATCCGCTCCATAATGAGAAAAATAAGGAATATTAGGATCTTGAGGGGACTGATAAGTCTGGGTGCTCTACTACTGAACAGCTAGCCAATACTCCTCAAAAGAAAGGTCGTCAGGGATCGCCATGGAAATCGAAGTCTCTACCGAAGTGGAAACTCCTAACGGCTGAGCAGTGACAACCGGTGCTGAAGCAGCCACACAAATAGTATGCCTAGTGGTAACTGACATAACAAAAGGCGTCGAAAATGAGATAGGTGTTGTCAGCAACATTCCTAATGATGAGAGAACCAGACCCCTTGACAGAGTTGATGTTGCCATGGAGGCAATACCGGCTATAATCTGACCCAAAGACTTATATTCGGCTGGAAGTGACACCAATGGTGAAGATTGAGCAGGCTCTTGATGGATGTCTTCAAGGAAAAGTTGGTATTCTTCATCAGAAACATGAATACCCTCACTACCATTAGGAGCAGACGAATCCATGTCTGAATCCACTGTGAGATATTGCAAGAGACTACAGGGGCTAGGAGGTATGATAGCAGCCAAAAACGGTGATCCCAACGTAAGAGGGGGAAAATGTTCTGCAATCCCAAACCCAAACCAAGCGTTTTAAAGAGGCCAATGGAACTCAACCAGTTCTCCAAAGGGGTACTCTGACGGGATGACAGGCTGTTGAAGCTCGGCAGACCTAGAGGTCTGAGAAGTTTCAGATGAATCGTCTAAAAAAGGACTGCCAATAGACGACAGTGATGGTTCCGCCACTGTGATTGTAGCACACTGGAAAAGGGGAAAAGATCGAAAATGAAGAATATTGGATCAAAACCAAGGCAAACAAAGACAATCCAAGTAATCAAAATTTAATGGGCGCGAAATCGTAGGTAGTTTATTTTACCACATTGAAACCAAAAGTTTGTCGTTTCATGCTTTAAGAGTCAAGAAACAGTCAAAGATGACTCTAGTCTCTTTCGGTTTTAAGCAAGCGCGAAAGGACAAGTGCTCAATGATCTTTTCAAATTTATGGAGTCAGTAAAGATCGAAAATGACTGCTCAGGTAGTCTAGGTAAAAGGGTGTACCAGGTCCCCGTGAACTGCCATATACACATTGGTTATAAAATGAAATAAGAATCAACCAAGGACTTGACGTACATGCAGGTAGTCTCCCCGAATGTTGTGTTCGGTGTATCATGGTTACAAGGCGGCAGACTCGGCTTCCTACGGATAAAAGGATTGCAACCTAGAGGGGTCTCCCTTTATATACTCAACAGTACGAGGAGCACATGTTCGTACTAGTGCTGTCTGAAGCCAGACGGCGAGCGACAGCTGCTAGGTTTAAAGACGCTGGAACATGTCTCTAACTTAGACCACTAAATGTTTCATTAAGTTTCAATTTTGCCTTAGGTTAATTGAATAAATTTTAAGTTGATCTTGTATTTATGTTTCAATTCCAAGGTCCTACCAAATGTTGGATCTCACAAATCCCTGAATGCAAGCTACATGACATAAAATACCATTTCGTTCAATGAAAAGATATCTACGAGAAAGTTAGGAGTTTTCAAGCGATAGAAAATAATGAGAGCACACAGAAGCTTCCACTATAGAACCTGATGCAAACTAAAGAGAACGAGAAATATTTCCTAGAATGCCCAATGCTACTTATGCGAAATATTTTCCAATTCTACAATGAAAAAAATAATACAAGCACAAAATATATTTTTGATTTTTTTCAATGTAATAGAGCAAACAGTGCACTAAATAACATGAAAAACGAATCTTCACACTAGTTCGAGAATGCCAATGAAAGAGTCGAGATGAAACAATTCAATCAACTTACAAGGAAACAAAACAAAGACTCAAATGAATGTCACAATCTCTCAAATTGAAGAAAGATGTCGAAACAGACCCATACAAGCAATGTGAGCTATGCTTGGAGTGACAAGAAGCAAAACTAAATGAATGAGGCAAGACTCATTCAAGACTCATTCCACCAAAAGTAATCACTCAAAATGGATCCAGGGAGCTGAATGCAATCAAGCAAATAATGAAGGTGACCGTGAAACAAAAGACCCAAACTCCTACAGGAGGCTCAGCATACCGAAGCACTTAGAAAACCCTAAGGCCATGATGCTGAAAGAAATGGAAAAAAAATCGAAGGAACTTGGAAGAAGGCTTTTCACAGTCACAAAAAATCCCAAAGAATAAAAAATAAGCCAAGGAAATACCCAGAGACACCAGCATGGACCAAAAACTCCAAAACAGGGAAAAACCTAGCACCTACAGGAAATGGCACGACTGTCTGGCTTTAATCCGTGCCAGACAAGGAATGGTGTGGGTGATGAACTGGAAACTAGCGCCAGTGGGTGCGACTGTCAGAATGGAAACAACGCCAATCAAGCCAACCTTAGGAAAATGAAAATTTTGGAAAAAACAGAGGTAAGATCTGATCCTCTGGGGCTGAACAGGGGTCTAAGACTTAGCAAAACAACCAGGAAAGGCAAGCTAAGAATACAAATACCAAGAAGAAGACCTGATGGAAAAAACACAAACTTGCACTGATCCCCAACAAAGTCGCCAACTTGTTACTCAAGTAAATCCCCTCTGCGGATAGTGGCGATCCCACTAGCCCTAGGGTGGGTCTAGAAACAAGGGATCATGCTAGAGTATAGGTTCCTAGATATTTGAATGAAAGAGGATGTGATAAGATGGCCTACCTGTGGTCCAAAGTTATCGTTGACGCCTGTAGTGATTATGAGAGCCTCTCGCTCCTAATCGAAGACAAGTCACAACCCCTCTGCCTATCACGTTTGGACACCTGCACAGAGATCAGAAAACGATAACCGCATACCACATACTAATTCCATCCAAAATCTACTAGTTAGTCAAAGAAGACTAGCATATTGCATTCGATAAAGACAAAACACAAGACGGGAACAAGAAAATAGTCACTTATATTAATAGGTAGAAAGAAGAGATACAACCATTCTCTGACGTTGCGGTCTCCTCCAGTGGGGCTCGGGTGAAGCACGTCTCAAAGCTCGTCGAGGAATTTGGACGGGATAAGGGACCTCTCGATGGAATTCCTTCTTGATCTACCTTCTCAGTTATTCAACTATAGATTAGTTCTCCAAGTTCATCATTTCAGTTGTATAATCCTCTTTTTTCAGCTAGCTTTCATGATGGGAGAAATCCTATTTATATAGGGGGAGAGGGAGAAGTTAGGATCCCTATAATCATGGAGGGGAGTCCTATCTCCAAGAATGTTCCAAAAACCACTACCTAAAGGAAGAGATCTGTGGCTTATCAAGTTTAACCACTTGTTGTGACTCATCCCTGAGGTGGTTAAAGGAAACTTCCGCCTCTAATTCATTAAAAAACATTCCTAAAAAGGCTGGCGTGGGCACAACAAAGAGACAGAGCATCAACTGGCGTGACCTCTAATGTACATCCTCCACATTGGCACGAGGGGTGAACTGGCTACCCACGCCTGTGCCAAAACATAGGTTTTTATGGGATTTTTGAGAAAATGTTCAACAAGAGAAATGATGTTCTTGTACAGAAAGATGCAAAGAAGGTGCTTGCAGAGGATGACACTGCTCACAGGTCACGGGAAATACCCTCCAATATTTGGGGTGAGGGATTGCAGGCACAGTGAAAAATTTTTGTGTAACACATGTATAAGGGCAGATGAAGGTAAGAATATGACAACCAATTGGATTGGTTGAGTTCATTGGTGTAAATGAATGGTGGTGGGAGAGTCACGAGAAAGGTAACATGAAAGGTAAAGTGAATGGATCTGAAGTGTTAGATTCCTTGGCTATGTTGGGAACTATTGTTCTCAACGTTGTGCATGTTGTGCATTAATAAAGGAAGTTCTCTAAACCTAGACCTTATTATATCTAATGATTGTGTTTTGAACATGATTATGTCGATGTTTATATATGCATATATGTATGTATGTATGTCGTTTATTGGCAGGGTCATCATGGATCATGATGGTTTTATGTTGATGTTTATATATGTATACACGTATGTATATATGTATGTCATGTCTAACAGGGTCGTCATGGACCATGATTGTTTAATTCTAATGTTTATATGTATATATGTATATATGTGTGTATGTATGTTGAGTGTCTGACACAATGATGATTGTTTTATGCTAATGATTATACATATGTATCTATGTATATATCTATGTCATTGTCTGACAGGGTTGTTAAGTATCATTCTGCTAGAGGAATGATCAGGTGCTCAGTGTAAAAGTTAAAAAATGAAAGTGATTATAATTGACTGGAAACTAAACAACAATGAAGACCTCGTAGGAATCTGACGCAATTCGTTTCGTCAAAAACGGAGTCCGAATGAAGGAGATAGAGCCTGTTGTTTGCTTTCCTAAACAGCTAAAAATTTGCAGAACAGTGATAGGTTGATGACATGGCAGCCCAATCAACACACAAGGTATATTCTAGGAATATTCTTCAGTTTTGTCCAGTGAAATTGTGACAAGTGCCAAAGCAAGATTCGCCGAATTGGTTTGAAAGTGAAATTTTTTTATAGATTTGTTCCTAAGGTTGAATGAGAATCTTTTGTATATGGTTGAGGAACAGCCCAACCAGAGGTTGACACGTGGTGCAACCAGGGGCTGCCACGTGCCCCCTCTGGTGGACCCTCTCCAATGGTCAAATTTCACGTTTATACTATAGTCCAGAGGTACTATACATATGGTGGTGGCACATTATACAACTCCAAAGTCTGCATGGTTGAATGTTATGGTGGCATTTTAACATTTGTCAAAGGTCTGAACTTATATATATATATATATATATATATATATATAGGCACATTTTTATCATATGCAAATTCCTCATATATATATCAAATTGGCACATTATTACAAAGGTCTACATATTACATAAACCACAGTCTGAAATAATTTTCATTATTCAATGTCAGATGTTCATATGTTATCTATTGGTGCAAAATATATATGGGATGGGTAGAGGTCGGGGCTCGACCCCATGACTCCCCCATAATACTTGCAGGCTTTACCAACAAGCCACCGCTAACAGTCTTAATAAACCATGCATGCAACTGCTATTTGTTTTCATATGGTTGTAGCGGCGGGGGTATGGAGGGGGCCAACCCCCTCCCCGTGAGACCAATTCACCAGACCAAGATGCAGAGCAAAGTATTTAAGTGTGGGATTATGTAATTAAGGGTGGTTTTAAACCTTGATTAAATGTGCTAAGAATTTTTGTAATCTGGATTATTGTTAATCTATGTTTATGGCACTAACCTCACTTATCCCTTCTTACCCGAGATTATATTAATTAACTCACAGTTTAACTTGGCGGGTTTTTCGGTGAACCCACCATTTTAGGACTTGCCCCCAAATTTGGCGCTCTTAACTGGAGTCTTCTCCAAATTTGGAGGAGATTTCCTAGGAAAAAAAAATTGACCATAGCTGGAGCAATTTTTGACCAAATGAGGAGAAAGAAGAGTTATTTCTAATATATTCGGACATTATGGACTTATTGAAGCATGTTTCAGGAGTTTTAGGCGAATGTAAACAACAATTTTTGTAATTTTGAGCTAATAAAGAGGCCCAAGCCATGGAAGCTGGACCAAGGAGATGTAGCCTAGGAGGGGTGAGCTCCATCAAAACTTTGTGTTGATGGATCAATTGTGACGGTTTTTTGTTCTTGTTTTTGTTGTTGTTTAGCATATGATTTACATGTTTTATGCTCTTGAATTCAATCATAAAACTCAGTTAATTTACCTGTTTGGAACACATAAACTCCAAGGAAACCTATGCACATAAAGCATAAGATAAGCAAATAAATTATAAATCTGAAGATGAAATTAGCACAATAAAACTAACATTCATACTAATATCAAGTTGGTATAAGATCGAAGGTTGCATAAAGTTATTTGCTTGATAGTTGCTTGATTTTTGTGCAAGTTTAATGGTTGAAAATTTTTTATGCTTACAAGGTTAAAGTTTCAGAGAGGCGAAGGGAAATTTTCGGGTGCAAGTCACAAGATTAGGACCAAAAGAAGGAGAGCCATAAGAGTACCATCTCCACCAAAACTTCCACTCATAGCTGCCCTTGAATCACCTCAAGTTTTATCTCAAGAAGCTCAAATTGAAGAGGTACAAGCACCATAAGCTGAGCTTGAATCCATAGCCATCATGCCAGGTGTTGAAGAAACTGAATTTCATTTAGAAGAGGATGATGTCAAGAAAGACTTCGATGACATAAAGAGGATGGTTAAAATTATGTTTGATGCATTTACTGTTGGGATGGCAGGAGAAGGTTCTAAGCATCCACATGGAGAAGGAACATTAGATGATAATAAGGATGAAGAGAAGGATTCAAAAGGAAGTGGAGGAAATCCACCTCCATATCCACCATCTTCACCATCCCTATCTTCTCCATCAACATCATCTTCCACTTCCACAGCAAAAAATACCCATACTCACTCAAAAGCCATAAGAGGAAAAAATCCCTTACTCAAACTTGATGTCAAATTTGAGCTTCCAATGTATAATGGCAAGGTAAATATAGAAATATTGGACAATTGAATACGTCAATTGGAGGTGCATTGAAAAATTCAAAACCTTCATGAAGATGACATAAATATTCAATTTTCTTCTTTGAGGATGGAAGGATCTACACTTGTATGGTGGGAATCAAAGACTCGGGAAGATATTAAAAACTACGGTAAGATCTCTATGTCTTGGTCAATTTTTATTGTTTCCATTAAAAGGAAATTCTATCCATTCGCTTACTTTCAAAAGGCCATTATGGATTGGAAAAATTTTAAACAGTTGAAAGGGAAAAGTGTGCAAGATTATACTCATGAATTTAGGAGAAGAGCTCTAATTTTGGGTATTAATTTATATTATTAAGAAACTTTGTTAAAGAACATTAGGGGTTTGCACAGTTACCTTAGGCACACTATTCTCATGTTTAATCCCACGAGCATAGATGAGGTTTGTGTTCAAGCCACACATTTAGAATCAAGAGGGAAACATAACATAGATGATAAAAGTGATAGTGAGGGTAAAGGAAAGAGCAAGTTTTATGGAAGAGGAAAGAGAAATAGCTCTATCAAAAGAGAGAAAGATAAACTCACATGTAAACACTATTTTAATAATGGCCATGATGAAGACCATTGTTGGCAACTTCATCCAGAGTTGAATCCAAACAAGCTGAAGGCCAAAGAAAAGGAGAAAATTGTTGTTATAGTTGAACATGACTTAGGGCCAGATTCAGGAGATGAAACAAAGATTACAGCCATGGGTTTGAAAGGTAAGAACATAGAAAACACTAGTTCTTGAAATTGTTCCAATGTTACTCAAGATGAAGATACAAGAAAACAACTTTTCCATATTAGAGTCGTCTCTAAACATACAAAGATAGACAGACTTTTTGATAGTGGGTCACAATCTAACTTGAATTATGAATACTTTGTTAAGTAGCTAAACCTTGAAATTGTTAGACATCCAAGACCTTATCCTTTAGGGTGGATATGCAAGAATTCAAACTTGCAAGCTACAAGTAAGTGCATACTAATATTTGCCATCAATTCAAACTTTCTTGATGAAGTTGAACTTTGATGTGGTGTCGCTTGAGATATCAGGTATTGTTTTTGGAAGTCCTTATCTTTATGATAGGAAAGCAGTATTTCATCGCCATGAGAACAAGTATAGCTTTTTTAAAGGTGGTAATAATTACGTAGTTAGAGCACATAATAAGAAGACAAGTTTGTCTCTTATACATGTAGGATAAATGAAGAGGATAGTGAATGCAAGTCAGAATTTGACATTTTTAATGATCAAACATAGATATGTTTTGAATCAAACCTTTCAAAAAGATGCATTGAATGAACAAGTTGATTTCATTAAGGTTTTTTATGCTTGTAATGAGATGTTTCAGGACTCTAACAAGTTGCCTTTGAAAGGGGGTGAACAAGATGTAAAACATTTGCAGCAGTCAACATCAATGTTGAGCAGTGTTGGAAACAAGATGCCAATACAAGAGAGTGCAAAGGTCAAAGAGAAAGCGACAAAGCAGTTTGAAAAAGAAGGCATGGGTTCCACAAATGCTTGTTTTTTGTTTCCAAAAGGTACATGGAAATGCCGAATATACTTGGTCAAGAGACAATGCAAGTACAAAGAAGGATCAATTAAGAATCGCCATGATGAGAATGTATAAGGCATAGAAAATTTTAGGGGCGAATTTTTTCCCATGGGCGAAATTAAACGGTTTTAAACTTTTATTGGGAATTTTTTTTGTATCATAGTATATTATTTCATTATTTCAAATCGCCCCAAATTTATTTTATAAAAATATTACATCTAGAGGTTAGCCCGCCTTATTTTAAGGGAGAGGGTAAAATAACTAAATTTATATTTCAAATTGCCCCAAATTTATTTTATAAAAAAATTAGGTCTATAGGTAAGCCCACCTTATTTTAAGGGAGAGGGAGAATTAAAAAAACTTGTATACATCTTAACTCTAAATCTACTGGATCAAATCTCCTTTCACTCTAAAGAGGTTTGCATCTTAAGAGATTTTATCCCTCTCGGCAAAATAAAAATAATTTAAAAAAAAAAAAAACATTAAAATAAAAATAATTTCATGGTATTGACACATGGTATGAGAACCCATGGTATTTACCCATGGTATTCATGTGGAACATAACATATTTAAAGGGAAAAATTAAACAACCCTAGGTCCATCTTAACTTAGGAGTCTACCAAGCCGAGAGAGATATCAAATAGCTTGTGAGGCAAACCTATTCTCACTGAGTGAAAAAAAAAAAAAAAATTGAACCCTTTTAAGGTTTGGTGGACCCAAAGTTAAAATGGATTTACACTAGTCACATTTTGTAAGCCTAGATGATGCTTCAGAAGTGGGTATGTTTTATATGTTATTTTCAAACCAGGAGGTAACTCCTCAAATCAGAATGTGTTCTTGAATGAAGAATGAACATGCATTTATACATGGAGGTGAGGCTATTGGGATTCATCTCCCAATGACTCTTGGCCTTCCTTATTTCCCAATATTATTTATTATACAAAATTAAATATCCACACCCATCCCATAGGATTAGGTGTCAACATTCCCCCCTTTAATCCAAAGGGATGTTGGTGAGTCCAAGCATCGATCTGAAATTTTCAAATTTTTCTCTTCCAAGTGCTTTGGTGAAGATATCAGCAATTTTCTCATTTGTGGAACAATGATGTAGATGGATGGTTTTGGCCTGAACATGATGTCGAATTAGATGGTACTTTTTATTGATGTGCTTTGTTCGATCATGGAACTTTGGGTTCTTGGCCAACGTTATTGCAGAAGTGTTGTCAATCATGAGTGGTGTGGAGTACATTGGTTTCATCTGCAAATATTCTAGGATTTTTCAGAGCCACACAATTTCCTTTGTTGCTTCAGCTGCTGCCACATATTCTGCCTCGGTCATGGAATCTGCTGGAACTGACTGTTTGCGTGATCTCCATGAGACAGCTCCTGATCCAAGACTCATGGTGTAACCTGTAGTAGACACCCCTGTTTCTTTGTCGCCATCAAAGTTTGAATCAGAGTATCCGATCAAGTTGAAGTCGCCTACCTGTGTATATTTGAGTCCAAAGTCTTGAGTCCCCTTCAAGTACCTTAGCACTCTTTTTGCAGCAGACCAATGTCCTTCACAAGGTTTTTGCATGAACCTTGAGAGGATTCCAACAGCAAATGAAATGTCAGGTCTGGTGGTGGTCAAATAGATAAGACTTCCTATAAGTTGTCTATACTTAGTTGCATCCTCAAATTCCTTCCCTTCAATAGATGTGAGCTTCAAGTTTTGTTCCATTGGAGTGGTTAAGGGATTACAGTCATCCATGCCAAATTTGTTCAAGAGATCTCCAATGTACTTCTTTTGAGAAAGAAATATGAATTTAGGATGTTGAATTACTTCAATACCCAAATAGTAATTAACATGACACAAATCAGTCATTTCAAAACCTTTCTTCAACTCTTTCTTCATGGATGCAATATAGCTCTCATTGTTTCCTGTTATCAAAAGATCATCTACATATACCACAAGATATACAATTGTTTTTCCAACTTTCTTAACAAACAAAGTTGCATCATCAAAATCAAAATGTTTGAAGTCAAGTTTCAGAAGATGCTCGGTCAATTTCTCATACCAGGCTCGTGGTGCTTGCTTGAGGCCATACAAGGATTTTACAAGTTTGCAAACTTTGTGTTCTTGACCCTTTATCACAAATCCTTCTGGCTGGGACATATTAAATTTCTCCTTTAGATCTCCATTCAAGAAGGTTGTTTTTACATCCATCTGATGGACTTTCCATCCATTCTGAGCTGCTAAGGCAAAGAGAGTCCGGATGGTGGTCCATTTTGCTGTGGGAGAAAATTTTTCTTCATAATCGACTCCTTCTTTTTGTGCAAATCCTTTTGCCACAAGCCTGGCCTTGTGCTTGTCAAGTGAGCCATCTGCTTTATACTTTTTCTTGTAGACCCACTTACAACCAATTGGTTTCGTTCCCAAAGGCGGATCAACCAGCTTCCAAGTGCCATTCTTTATCAAGGCATCATACTCCTTCTGCATCATTTCTTTCCATTCATCATGAGAAGCGGCTTCTTTGAAGGAAGTTGGTTCATGATATGTAGACAAACTCAATTCACAGTTATAAGAAATATCCATATCAATAGGAGAATCAGAATTATCTACATCACCTTCGATTTGTTGAGTGGAACTTCTTGTTCCTATTTTTCCAACCTCATCAGGATGAACATTCTCAAGTGTCTTTGTCAGCCATTTGGGAGGACCTTTCTGAGATGGCCCAGGCTGGTCATTTGACTGAGTTGGGATTGATTCAAGATTAAATCTCCCAATTCTGTCAATCACATCATCCAATGTGTCATCCATGTTTGTTTCTTCATGTGGGGGAGAGAGTGCTTCAGGACATGATTCCACAGTTTGATTCAATATCGGAATCCCCCCTTCAAGATGTGGAATCACATTATCAAACTCTTGGAAAGACTTTGCATGTGTGAATCTGTCCAGGTGATCAAGTTGCCGCTCAACAACCTTGTCACTCTTGGAAGATTCAAGAAATATGACATCTCTTGCTATCACAAACTTCTTATTTGCTTCATCATAGAGACCATATCCTTTGGAGGTATTGGAGTACCCCAAGAAGATACATTTTCTGCTTCTAGCACCAAGTTTGTTCCTTTGACCCTTGGGTATCAAGGCATAACAGGTGGACCCAAAGACCCTGAAATGATTTATCGAAGGAATGTGGCCATGCCACATTTCAAAAGGAGTTTTGTTTCTAATTGAACTTGAAGGACACCTATTATTTATGTAAACATCACATAGAACTACATCAGCCCAAAACATCAATTTTACATTCTTGAAAAATAACATGGAGCGGACCATATTTAAAATAGTTTTGTTCATTCTTTCAGCTACACCGTTCTGTTGTGGATTATATGGCACAGTTGTTTGATGTTTGATTCCATGTTGACGAAGATAATTTTCAAATTCGTTTGAAGTGTATTATTTTCCATTATCAGTACGTAGAGAGCCAATATGTGTTTGTGCATCATTTTCAATCCATGTATGAAAATTCTTGAAAGTTTGAAAAGCATCAGACTTATTCTTCAGTAAGTAAATCCAACACATTCTGGTGTAGTCATCAATAAATGTCATCATGTATTTCTTTCCATTTGCAGAAGCAATAGGCATAGGGCCACATAAATCTGAATGAACAAGTTCAAGTTTCCTATGTGCTCTTGAGTGTGAATCATGAAATGGTTGTTTGCTATGCTTTCCTAGAATACAAGAATCACATTCCTTAGGTTTTCTAGGAATTGTAGGCAGTCCATCAACACCATTTTTCTTCAAAAAACGAAGGCTTTCATAGTTTAAGTGTCCAAATCTAGCATGCCATAAAATACTTGATGGGAATGTACCTTCATCATGATGTGAATTGAATGCAAAGTTTTGAGCATGAGCAGATGAACCTTTTAGCTTCAAGAGTCTCCCTTCTTCTATTCCCTCCATGACAAGTGAGTGATCTGATGCTTTTCTGACCTCTTCCTTGCCATCAAACAAGTGAATGGAGTGTCCTTGCTGGAGGATTTGGACCAAGGACAACAAGTTTCTCCTCAATTAGGGAGGTATATAACCTCATGTAGGATATGATCAGGAAGACCAGGCAGTTTAAGCCTGACTGTGCCAAGCCCTGATGGCTTGAGTTTGGATTTATCTGCGAAATATACTGCTCCATCAACTTTGTCGGTGAATTCTTCAAAAAAATATTTTCTAAATGTCATGTGACATGTTGCTCCTGAATCTAGCAACCAATCATCTCTCCATGAAGTAAATGAAACATCAAATAGGTTTTCAGTTACTCCATTGTTACAATGTGCTAGAACAGAATGAGCTGATTCAGGTGCTTTACCTTTGTCTTTTTCATCAGTTTTACCTTTGTCTTGATTTGTTTGCCGCTGAGTTTTAGATTGTTTGCCCCCCTTTTCTCTGAAGTTTCTTCTTCCTCTTCTTCTTCTGCCATCTCTTTCTCTGGATGAATCTGAAGCATGTCTCTTTTCTCTATGTGCCAAGTATGCAGCCTCTTTAGAAGATGAAGGGACTGTCATCTTCTTTTGAAGGAGGAAAAAAAAACTTTGCTGGAAAATTTCTCTTGAAGGAGAGAAAACAAAAAAAAACTTTGCTGGAAAATGTACTCAATTTAAAAAGACAAAAACTCTTTGCTAAAAAACTGAATTTAAAAGGACACAAAAGCTCTTGCTAAAAACAGAATTCTGCACCAAAAAAATATATAAAGAGACTTTATATGGATATTCTGTTATGGAGGCGGTATCGAATGTATGAATGGGGCGGTATCGAATGTATGGTGGGATGGTATAATGAATATAGTGGGGAGGGGTGGTATTTAAAAATTGGGAGGAGCGTAATGAATATTAAAGAGCGCGGGGATATATGGTGTGACAACGTATTATAATGGTAAACAATGAGGTATTAAAACAGCGTATTACACCACAGATGAGAGGGCAGTGTTATTTGAAAGGAGAGGGTGGTATTGAATGTTAGGAAGGGCGGTATTATTAAATGACAGAGCGCTGGAGGAGAGGTATTACAATATGGATGGCGTATTAAATAGGGCGGTATTAATGTTATGGAGGGGCGGTGTATATATGTGACAGTGGAGAGCGTGTTAACTGCGGTGAGTGATGTGAGGAATGTAAACAGCGTGGAATGGTTATTATAAACAAACAGCTTATTAAACATCTATATCAATACTGTATATAATATAACAGGGCGTGGGAGGTTCCGTGGGATAAGAGGATATAAGACAGCGTGTAAGCCTGATTGTGATAACACCAGAGGGCCGAAAGACCACGGGCCGGATTGAAGTGCGCTTTGGAGAGCACGCAGCTCATGGAGTCGAGAGGATGGAGGGGCGTTTTAATCTGGACCGGCATTTTTAATATGCAGCGGGGCTGGTGTCGAATAGATATAACAGTGGGGAGGTGTTTGCAGCCAGTTCTGCATTGGAGAAGATCGCAGAGAAGGGCGCAGGTTGTGTGGGGATTATGCGCAGAGAGGAGGACGCAGTGAATGGGGTGGGGGATGTGATTGATGTGGGAATGAAGGGAGAGATAGAAGTGAGGGGGCGTGATTATATGAGCGACGGAGAGGCCGAGAGGCCCAAACGAAAATTTAGGAATGGAATCTTTGCAGGACTGCAGAGGGGCCTGCAATTTGTGGTGTTTCAGGAACTGCAGGATTGTAGAATCTTCAGGAGCTGCAGGAGCTGCAAATGTCAGAGCTAAAAAAAAATGCAGAATAACAGTATAGCAATAAGTAGGAGCAGCAAAAACTATTATTAAAAACTGACTGAGCAAAGGAGAGGGAGTTACACCACAGGCAGAAATGCCAATAGTGGGACTGGCTCTGATACCATGTCAAACCAGGAGGTAACTCCTCAAATCAGAATATGTTATTGAATGAAGAATGAACATGCATTTATACATGGAGGTGAGGCTATTGGGATTCATCTCCCAATGACTCTTGGCCTTCCTTATTTCCCAATATTATTTATTATACAAAATTAAATATCCACACCCATCCCATAGGATTAGGTGTCAACAGTTATAAATTCCTAGATGAGGCTTTAGAAGTGGGTATGTTTTTTATGTTTTAAATTTTATTTTAAAATTTTGTTAGGAGGGGTAAATAATTTATTTCCCCATTAAGCTAGAGATTTAAATATAATAGGGCAATTGACATTGTGGATTGTGTGAATTTGAAGATGATGTTTTTATAAATAGTTGTTATCTTTATCTAAGTGAGTTATAGCTTAGTGACTTATGAAATGGGCGTAGAATACTTTAGATCTAATATTTCTAAGTAGATTAGACTATAATTTTCTATCATTTACATATCTATTAAGTTTCTAGTTGAATAATATTCAATTTTGTTTTGTTTTTCATGCTTATGAATAAAATTGTAAAGGAGGACCAATAATGACTCCTAAACATCAAAATAAATCAATGCTCAATGTGAAACAAGCTAAATTTGAGCTAATTTCATAAACACACTTAAGTGTGAACGAGGCTGGAACAATTCACTGGGTAAACAGGACCAAATCAACAACGTTGTCTAGGTGCAATGTATCTCCAAAAGGCACAACGCAGTCCATATTGGAAGCCACTCATGTGAATGAGTCTAATTCATCAAGATGGTTTAGGGTTTGGCAAGGCTCCCACATTATAAAATAAGGATGAGGACACCAAGAGAGGGGTTGATCATTTGATATTGCTGAAGGTGTTGTCTATTTAGACAAACCTCATTCTCTATCTATTTAGCTAATAATAGCGTTGTTTAGCACTTGGGTGTTCATGGTCAGGAATCCCACCTCCTTTCTTGAGTAGATCTTGGAGGAGACTTGTTCTATCTTGTCCACTATCAGGCTTGGGCCAAGCTTCATCTTCCAAAAAAAATTCATATCCTATTGAGGGTTTGATTTTTTTTGTAAGCTACAACAGTGGAAGCTAGATCTATTCAGATCTAGGAAAATCTAGTGCCTCTTCTCAGTGAGTGTGTCTTTTAACCTCCTGGAAAAGTGTATTGGATCATCAGGGCTGCATTTTTAGATCAAGGCATCAGGCTTAATCACTACTAAAGCTAACAGCGTAGTTTTCCCTTCCATACTGCGTTATCTACAAGAGGAAAGTTGCAAGGTGTTTTGATTGCTATTTGGAGGAGAGATCTCTGGTGATAGGATTCTCCCTTTCACTGTGGTGATCCATGGATTGGCCAACCAATCCATGCTTGTTTCAGATCTGATTTAATTTTTTATTTATTTACTGAAGAATTCTTGAATATTTTTGCAAACTTGTAATTCTAGATCTCACATCTACTCCTCTACCTTCATGTTTTGATCAAAACCCCAAGGGGAAATTGTAAAGGAACTCATCTAGTGTACAGATTTGATATAGATCTATATTTTTGTACATAGATCTGTTCTAGATATGAAATGTAATATTCAGTTGCTTCATCCTATAAAATAATGTTGTCAAGCTTTGCAGTCTCATCTTGTTGTTGCAGCACCTCAATCTTAAGGGTTTCTTCATGTAATTCTTCTATTTACCTATTGTAAATTGTATAAACCATGATATAGATCTGATTTACTAAATTCCATACCATATTTCATCCATCACCTTCAGAAAATCACATTTCCTGTACTTCAGTAATTTCTGCATACCACAAGTCATGGGGATTAGGCATTTTTAAGCTATATCGGGAGTGGTAGATCTGTTTAACATAGATAGAGTCATTTTTTTGGGCTGAAATTTGGTATATAAGTCTATTATGACCTAAGCTACGATATCCCACCGTCAATTTCCCTTATTTTTACGCTCATCTCTGAAATTAACCATTTTGGGGCATAAATTGTTGTTTTTCCCCAACTTTTGGTTCATAAAATGAAGTACAATTATTTTTTGTAACTTGGATTGATGGCTATGTGTTTATAAAATTTCCTATGAGCTTATTTGATGCTGCATATCCATTAATGAGTTTATATATTGTTGCAGTCTCTCTTTGGGGCATCTTTTCAAGGAAACTAGGTGAGGGAGATCTGTTTAACCCACCTAGAAGGATTCCTTTTTGATACCCTCTTGGATTTAGGACTTAGATACTCAGATATAAGGGATACAAGTTCTAGTTTTGATTTCTGTAGCATCCATTATTGGAAAATGCATTTTCCAGTCATGCCTTGCTAGATGTTGCAGATTTGGAATATTACAGTGGTATCGGAGCATGATCTCTGGCTCAGCCTATGAGATCTAGCCATAAAAAGAAGAAATATTACATAGAGGACAAAGAGAAGAAGGGTGAAACCCCTTTACTTGGAAGGATTGGAAGAGAAGAGTTTTTCTAACACTCTCTCTTAAGCCATGCATGAATTGAAGGAAGAAATCAGGGGAATGAGGAGGGGAAGACATGAAAATCCCTCAAGGAGTTCTTCTCATGAAAAAATCCCCATTAATTCTTATGTTGTGTGTGATCATTTAGCCACACAATCTGATCTACATCGTTGTGACATGCCTACTTTCTTGTTGAGAGAAAGAGGAGAAGGAGGAATGACGGAAGAGGAGATCTCCCTGCTTCTTTTCCAAACCTTGAAAGATATTAAATAATATATCAAGGAGATAGAAGGGGAGGAGTGTAGAAGTTTTATGGAAGGGTTTGAAATAAACCCTAGCTATTCACATGATGGGTGTGAGCATTCAGCCACACATGCAGATCCACAACGCAGTCTATTGCCCACATTGACTGCAAGAAGAATGGAGGAAGAAGGTGCACCAAGGGAGGAGACCTTGAGTGACTTTCTTCATGAGTATGAATCTCAATAATGGAGATTCGGAGAGCACTTAGACTTCCAAGGGTTTTGCAAACTCAAGGAGGAAATATCCAGCAGCCACCAAAGAAGTAAGAGAGGTAGAATCTTCCTATCTCACTTTGATGGATCAGCAAAGTGCACAGCAAAAGCTTGGGTACAGGAACTAGATTCCTATTTTCAGCTACACCAAGTTCCAGAGAAGTAGGCCATTAGAGTAGCAGCACTGCACTTCAAAGGTATGGCCCAAGACTGGTGGTTTAATTATTCTACTTCATTTTGTCATGCAAATGTAAAAAATTATGTTGAGTTCACTAAAGAATTGATGAGGAGATTTGATAAAGAACATTGTGAACCATCATTGGTTAAAAACAAAAACTCAAACACTTTTCATGACTTGGAGAGACCTATTGAACCAACTCCACTCCTCATTTTTATAGGGGATAGAAACATGTATGACAATTTGCAAAGGGCAAGATCCCCATTTCTTGAAGAGCCCTCTTCTATTTTTGAAGACATGGAGTCTTCTCCTTCAAGGGATGACCGAGAACAAGGGTCTCTCATTGAGGATGAGGCATTCTCATACATGGAAGAAGAGGAGGAGGATCAGCATCAAGGGATGATGAGCATTCGCCCTTATCTATTTCAGGAGGTTTCTGCACATAAGGAGGGGACTGCACTGCGCAGTGAAGAGAGGGAAAATTCAGTCCACTCATATCTACAGTCCACTTCATATTTTGATGTCTCACTACATGGAGGCATTCCACTTGGGAGGCCACCAGATCTAGAGTTGATGAGAGACATCTTGTCTTTTGATTCATGACTCTTGGATTTTAGAGAGGTGAAGAGTTTGGAGGAAGACTTTTGCATGGGGGATGTCAAAGTAGCAGGCAGCAGCATGAGGAGAGCTTCATATGCTAGATCACCAGTGTTATCTCTTAGGAGGATTGATCCCTATTGGAGGTCTCAACTTTTGGTAGAGTACTCCAAGGATCTTGGTGCATGCATGATTATTGATGACTCAGATGGAGATGATAGATACATGGAGGATGATGTGGTCATTTATTCCTATGGCAGGATCTTCTTGACTAGATCTTCTAGTCTCAAGGAGAAGCTGCTACATGCAGTACCTGAGGACTTCTCTTCTATGCACTTTGATGCATATTTCCATTTGATGGAGGAGTTCACTTGGGAGGGCAGCCAGCATGACATGTTTCAGCATATGGAGAGATGAATAGCCTGGATGGTAATGGAGAGGAGGTCACAGCCACTTCCCTACTCGTTGGAGGTGAGGGATAAATTCTAGTTGAGCCATTTTAGCTCAAGATCTCAATTACATGATGGAGGATGTAATGTTCCTACTTAGCCTTAGCTAAGAGGAAACATTAAATTTTGATTTATTTTATGTTTTATGAATAAATTAATAAAGGAGGACATGTAAAACTCCTAAAAATTCATAATAAATCAATTCCTATGTGAACAAAAACAAATCAGGGCTATGTAAATAATCACTTGCAGGTGTGAAAGAGGTTTGAGCCAAATATTGGGTCCACCTTGACCAAATCAACTGTGCTATCTAGGTTCATTACATCTCCAAAAGGGACTACGCAATTCTAGAAGGGAGCCTCTAATGTGAAGAGGGCTAACTCATCAAAGGGGTTTAGGGTTTGCAAGAGCTTTCTCATGTTATAAAAAGGAGGAGAAGAGACATGAAGAGGTTGTTGATAGATCATATTTTTGAAGTATTTGTCTGCTTAGACAAATACCATTCTCTATTGTTTAGTGGAGGATTGTGATTGGAATTCCTGTTTTGAGGTTTCATCTCTTCGCTTGAGGGTCATTGGAGGAGTTCTTTGCTGAAGTGAGCCACTGTCTAGTTTGAGGCCAAGCTCCATTTTCATGAGCAGCACTAGCCCATTGAGAGTTTTGCAGCTACTATCTTTTGTAGCAAGTGGTGTTCTAGATCTGCTTAGATCTAGCTTGTTTTGAGAGGATTTCTCTATTGGAGTGTGTTCTTCAGCATCCAAAGAGATATCCTATCCATATTTTGTATCTGATCTGCAATTTCATTCAGTATATTCAGTCTCCTTCACCCTCTGTGCAGCTTCTGCTCAATACTGCGTTATTTTGTGAGAGGGCTTTCTTATTTCAGTTTGATATTAGTTTGGAGGAAGATCTCTTGGCGTTAGGCTTGCCTTCCATTGGTGATCCATGGATTTGATTTCTGATCCATGTCTCTATAGATATGATCTCTTTCAGCAATAAAAGAAATTTATGGGTTTTCTGCAGCACTGCAATTTGTAATTCAGATCTACAGCTTATTATGCAATATTTTGTTGTAATTCCAATTGGATCTTGTTCTTAAAGTATTATAGTTTCTAGATCTATATTAGATCTTATGTTTTTTCCATACATATGTTAGATATCTAAAATTTAATGTAAAGCAGTTGAACCATCTGAAAAATAACGTTGTCTATGTATTTTTGCAGTTTATTCCTAGTTACAGCTCTAATTTCTAAAGAGATTTTGCCCTAGTTCTCTTTGTAATCTGTTGTAGAGGCAATAAGCTCAAATATAAATCTTATTTAATTTTATATCTCTGAATTATCAAATATTTTTCTTTCCTCCTCTAAGTTTCAATCAAAACTGCACAATTCTAGTTGCTGGGGTTTTCATGTTGCAGCAGCCCATCTCTTTGGTTGATTTCTAGCTAGTCTTGACTGTGGGATATCTGTTTAATGTGCTTAAAATTGTTTTTTTATGATGAAATTCAATATATAAGTCACATACAACATAAATTAGGGGATCCTAGCCTTGTTCTGTGTTATTCTTGCTCAGATTTTCTTATACGGCGTTTTTCTTGAAGACCTTGTTGAGATTCCTGAAAGGGATTATTCCAAGTTCTATAGGAAGAGTCTACAGTTGGCCAGGTAGCCTCTGTATCTCACCCTTTCTTTTAAGGGTGACATATCCAATAAATTCCTTTGTATTCCATCTCTGAAATAGAATCTTGAGATTCCCCAAAAAGGAACATTACAGTGGTATCGGAGCTCCACTCTTGGCACAACCTGTGCTAGCATTGGAGCCTCAGTCATGCTGCATTCCCAAGATGAAAATACTATTTCTGAGAGGGATAGGAGATACCAGAATAGAATTCATAGAAAGTATGACTATACTACTGTTGACCTTGACAACGGTCAAGACAAGGGGAAAGCCCCTGAATTGGTGAATGATAAAGATAAGTAGGCAGAGGAGTTTGCAAAAACTCTATTAGAAGCTATGCAAGATTTTTCCAAGGAGATAAAGGAGATGAGGATAGATAGAATGAGGGAGTCTCTTGGGAGATTCCATCAAGGAGAAAGTTTTGAAATGTCTCAGTTTGGGACTGGTCAACCTATGAGCTTGCCTCAAGTTCCACAGATCTCACAACGCTCTAAAATGCCTACCTTCTTGGCTGTAGAGAATGAAGGGTTGCAAGAGCCAACCTCTTTGGAAGGCTAATTTGTAGAGTATGACTCACAAAGTCAAAGTTTCAAGGATAAATTGAGCTTTCAAGACTTCTGCCATCTCAAGGACTGGAGGAGGCCATGGCAACAGTATAGAGATGGAGGTTTCCTTCATGGGAGGCACCACACCATGGGCAGGTTCTTCTTGTCTAAGTTCGATGGATCACCATCTTGTTCTGCTAAAGCATGGGTGGAGAAGTTGGACATCTATTTCCAGTTGAATAAAGTGCCTGAAGCAGAAGCCATCAAGATTGTTGCACTGCATTTTGAGGGAGAAGCCCACAACTGGTGGTTTCATGGAATTTCTACATTGGGGCACAGCAATGTGTCCACTTATGTTGAGCTCACTAGGAGACTAGTGGAGAGATTTGATCGAAAAGATCCGGAGGTCCCTTTCATAATCTTGGCAAAGCTTAAACAGACAGGAGATGTTGAGGCCTATATCTTTGAATTCCTGAGGTTGTCTGTAATGGTTCCTAATCTTTCAGTAGCAAGGAGAGTCTATATGTTCATTGATGGCCTGGAAGAACCTTTGCATGGGTTGGTTAAGTCTACCAAGCCCATCACTCTGCATGATTCCATTGAAAGAACTAGAGATCTCCAAGATGCCTTGCCAAGGGCAAAGGCAACCTTCCCAAGCAAAGCCACTCACTCTTCCAAGGGAAAGGAGGTGAAAGCTGCTCCACCCAAGGAGAGCTCACTGAAGAAGCTCCTTGAAAATTATCTCCAGAGGAAGTTGAGGAAGAATAAATTATGTTTCACTTGTCAAGAGCCATGGGTACTGGGACATAGATGTGCTGCTGGAAGAGCACACTATATTGAAGTCTTCTCTGATTGTGAGGAGGAAGAGCGAAATGATGGACCTAGGAGAGGTCACAGCGCTAGTGATGATGAGGAGGAGGATCCATCATCATCCAGAGAAGAATAAGTATCATTTTCTCCAACCCGTGGGACTCTTGCTTCTTTAAGAGGAGTGCCCAAGTATTTGACTCTTAGAGTGCAAGGTTCAGTTATGAACCAAAGAGTATATATTCTGATTGACAGTGGGGTAGCCCACAACTTTATTAATGCTCACTTTGTGCATAGGAGAGGGATCCCTACTGATACTTTTTATGGGTTCTCTGTTTTGGTTCCGGGAGATAGAACTATGCAGTGCATGCAGTATGTTCCATCACTTACTGTGACTATGGGGACCTACACTTTGGAGGACCATTTCTTTGTAGTGGATATACCAAACACCAACATCATCTTGGGTGTCCAGTGGTTGATTACTTTGGGAAAATTCACCACTGATTGGAAGGCCTTGTAGATGGAATGGGTGGATTTGAAGAGTGGGAAACAACAAACCATTCAAGGCATGCACACCTACCCTTCACTTGATGTTTCCACCCACACAACAAAGATGGAATTGTGTAGTGGAGGCATGGACCTCACAGTTCCTTCTCTCATGTTTATGATAATGCTGCAAGAAAAATTCTTACATCATGGAAAGCCACTTGGGGTGCCATTAGATTCTGTGGGGCAAGCCTCACCAAGTGCTGAAACAATGGAAGAAAGAGTCACAGCGCTATGGGAGGAAGCAAAGGGGAGGATCAGCCTTCCCACAAACAATTTTGGCATGCATAGTGCCAAATAAAAAAGCAGCAACAAGGCAAGCACCACCATAGATGCATCAACAACGTTGTCTTTGTTGAGAAGTGTAGATCCATATTGGAGGTCTCAACTCCTTGTGGAGTACTCCAAAGAACTGCACACCGGGATGATCTTAGATGGCATGAAGCAAGGAGGAGGCTATTTGGTCCATGAAGGGTTCATCTATCATATTGGTAAAGTATTCTTGTCTCAAGACTCCAAGCTTAAGCAAGAGATACTACAAAGAGCACACAAAGAGTTCCTTTCCAGCTACATGCAGTCAGCAAAAATCTACTCCCTAATCTTGAAGAGTTTTGATTGGGAGGGTATGGAGGAAGAACTACATCAGCATTATGATTGGGATGAACTACATCAGCACTTACAAGAGTGCAATAGTTATGTGGAGATGGGGCAGACAAGGGATCCTATGCAGGAGACATTTCAGCCATCTCTTTCTTCACTTAAAAGAGGAGACAAACCCATGCCTAACTCTATGTGTATGGGAGACTTGTATGGTAAGGAATCTGATCTTGTGGAGCAAGTTTATTTTTCTGATTTGGTACACTCTCTTACCATATGTATGCAAGCCATGGCTCCTAAAAGGAGTAATATTACATGCATATCTCATGGCCATGATGAGGCTAATAAAAATTCCAAAACTGGCCACTCCCTTGAGGTGCAAAGGGAGATTATTTATCATGATGGGTGCTTCCCAAAGGCACCTAATGAGGGCTTCACTTTTAGCCATGTCAAAGTGACCCATGCAGCAAAGATGTGGTGGGGGTACCACCTATCACACTCAGATCTACTCAAAACAAGGAGTGCACTGCGTTGGTACCTTATGTGGGATTGTGACCCACCTCCTCAAGTGCAAATTTCAGTTTGCCTATATGTGATTTTGCTTCCATACATAGATGACATATTGGTATTGTTCATGGGTTTGTATGGACAAAAAGTAGACAGTGTATATGTACCACATGGGATGGAATTTTATCATGTACTTCATGATACATGTTTCAGATGTGACATTGCTTCACCCATGTATATTTATGTTGAGTTTTACACTCCTGAAGGGGTAGACTATGCACCTATCATGTTAGCATTGGAGGAGTAGTTTCTGATGTATTGCCTTGGTGAGCACTTAATCCATGATGAGAGCTTGATTCTTGATGGTGCCATCAATGGAGAAGGAGAATAACTATAACTCTTACCCTGTCAGTTTCTTGAGGACAAGCAACATTTTGGAGAGGAGGACTATAATGTTCCTACTTAGCCTTAGCTAATAGGAAACATTCAATTTTGACTTATTTTATGTTTTATGAATAAATGAATAAAGGAGGACATGTAAAACTCCTAAAAATTTTGAATAAATCAATGCCCATGTGAACAAAGACAAATCAGGGCTATGTAAATAATCTCTTGTAGGTGTGAAAGAGGTTTGAGCCAAATATTGGGTCCACCTTGACCAAATCAACTGCTCTGTCTAGGTTCATTTCATCTCCAAAAGGGACTATGTAATTCTAAAAGAGAGCCTCTAATGTGAAGATGGATAACTCATCAAAGGGGTTTAGGGTTTGCAAGAGCTTTCTCATGTTATAAAAAGGATGAGAAGACACATGAAGAGGTTGTTGATAGATCATATTTCTGAAGTATTTGTCTACTTATACAAATACCATTCTCTGTTGTTTAGTGGAGGATTGTGATTGGAATTACTATTTATGGGTTTCATATCTTCCCTTGAGGATCGTTGGAGGAGTTATTTTCTGAATTAAGCCACTATCTGGTTTGAGGCCAAGCTCCATTTTCATGAGCAGCGTTGGCCCATTGAGGGTTTTGCAGCTGCTATCTTTTGTAGCAAGTGGTGTTCTAGATCTGCTTAGATCTAACTTTTTTTGAGAGGATTTCTCTGTTGGAGTGTATTATTCAGCCTCCAAAGAGATATTCTATCCATATTTTGTATTTGATCTGCAATTTCATTCAGTATATCCAGTCTCCTTCACCCTCTGTGCAGTTTCTACTCAATACTGCGTTATTTTGTGAGAGGGATTTCTTATTTCAGTTTGCTATCAGTTTGGAGGAAGATCTCTTGGTTTTAGGCTTTCCTTCCCTTGGTTATCCGTGGATTGGATTGTTGATCCATGTCTCTATATATCTGATCTCTTTCAGTAATAAAATTTATCTTCAGAAATTTCTAGGTTTTCTGCAGCACTGCAATTTGTAATTCAGATCTACATCTTATTATGCAATATTTCGATGTAATTCCAATTGGATCTTGTTCATAAAATATTATAGCATCCAGATCTGTATTAGATCTAATTTTTTGTTCATATATATGAAATTTAATGTACAACAGCTAAACCATCTGAAAAATAACGTTGTCTATGTATTTTTGCAGTTTATTCCTAGTTGCAACTCTAATTTCTGAAGGGATTTTTCCCTAGTTCTCTTTGTAATCTATTGTAGAGGTAATAAGCTCAAATATAAATCTGATTTACTGTTATATCTCTAAAGTATCAGATCTTTGGCTGTCCTCCTCTGAGTTTCTGTCAAAATTGCGCAATTCTAGTTGCTAGGGTTTTCATGTTGCAGTAGCCCATCTCTTTGGTTGATTTCTAGCTAGTCTTGATTGTAGGTGATATGTTTAATGTTCTTAGACTTATTTTTTTCTGATGAAATTCCATATATAAGTCACATACATCATAAATGAGGGGATCCCAGCCCTGATATGTGCTATTCTTGCTCATATTTCCTTATACAGCATTTTTCTTGAATACCTTTTTGAGATTCATGAAAGGGATTATTCCAAGTTCTATAGGAAGAGTCTACAATTGGCCAGGTATCCTCTAGATCTCACCCTTTTTTTGAAGCGTTAAATGTCTAGTAAATGCCTCTGTAGTCCATATCTGAAATAGAATTTTGAGAATCCCCAAAAAGGAACATTACAGAGGAGGTTTAACTTCACTTTTTGTATTGTAATTCTTTTCCTTGTTTGAGCAGCATGATGTATCAAGAAGAGTTGTTCCTTCTTGCATGTTGTATAATAATGTACTTGCAGCCTTTTTTAGCATTGAGATTGGCTATCTCATTGGTGGTTTGTGGGCGAAGCCACATGATTCTTGGTGTGCACCATTGACACCATATTGTAACTTAGTGTTTCCATCTTATGAGATGATTGTGGCAGCAAACAAGTGGTTGGTGAAGCACTTGTTATTTATTCTTCTAATGCAGGCAAAGGATGCACTACGCTGGTTCCATGAATGGAACTATGATTCACTCTCTGGTTTTCATGTGACATCTTTTTTTCAATTGTTTTTGCTTCCATATATTGCTGATGTTTCTATGTTCATGGGAAGCTTTGTTTGGAGAGTGGGATATGTGATGGAGATGCCCATTGGGAGTATGATTCTCCCTACTATTCATGTTGTATATTTCAGGAGGATCAATGGTTAAACCATGATTTCCACATCTCAACTCTTTTCTTCATATGGAGTGAGCCATTTGGAGAACTTGAGTGCTTGGAGGAGGCACTTCATGGCTGAACTATGTGATGGGGAAGCTTGGGCCATACTTTGAATCCATATTGTTTCAGCCCAAAGACATAAACATCCCCACACTTATCATAAATGGAGAGAGAAACTACTTGGATGGGAAAATATAAACTTTCCATTCAACCCCAACACATTTCATATATCCGGGGTTGAATTTTTCTTTGATGAGCTACCTAAAATGGCTCATTTCATTTAGATGATTGCATGGGTGAGGGGGTCACTCTTTGGGAACAACACTTCCCATGTTTTCATCACTCCTTCCTTGAGGAGGCCATTGAGTAGCAAGGAAATCACCACTTGTACCTTCCATTTCTTCATGATGTACACTTTGTTATCTTACACTTGGAAGGAATCATTGGAGGACAGATTCATTACCTATCATTTCCAGCCATGTTGGGATCCATTGATGAGGCCACAAGAAGAGGGAGGAAGAAATTTTACTCTACCTTGCAGTTGCTTGAGGATAAGCAACATTTTGAAGGGGGAGGACTATAATATTCCTAATTAGCCCAAGCTAATAGGAATATTCAATTTTGTTTTGTTTTTCATGCTTATGAATAAAATTGTAAAGGAGGACCAATAATTACTCCTAAACATCAAAATAATTCAATGCTCAATGTGAAACAAGCTAAATATGAGCTACTTTGATAAACACACTTAAGTGTGAACGAGGCTGGAACAATTGATTGGGTCAACAGGACCAAATCAACATCGTTGTCTAGGTGCAATGTATCTCCAAAAGGCATAGTGCAATCCATATTGAAAGCCACTCATGTGAATGAGGCTAATTCATCAAGATGGTTTAGGGTTTTGCAAGGCTCCCACATTATAAAAGAAGGATGAGGACACCAAGAGAGGGGTTGATCATTTGATATTTCTGAAGGTATTTTCTGTTTAGAAAAACCTCATTATCTAGCTATTTAGCTGAGAATAGTGTTTTTTAGCACTTGGGTGTTCCTGGTAAGGAATCCCACCTCCTTTCTTGAGTAGCTCTTGGAGGAGACTTGTTCTATCTTTTCCACTATCAGGCTTGGGCCAAGCTTCATCTTCCAACCACAATTCAGATCCTGTTGAGGGTTTGATTTTTTTTTTTAAGCTACAACAGTGGAAGCTAGATCTATTCATATCTAGGCAAATCTAGTGCCTCTTCTTAGTGAGTGTGTCTTTTAACCTTCTGGAAAAGTGTATTGGATCATCAGGGCTCCATTTTCAGATCAAGGCATGAGGCCTAATCACTACTTAAGCTAACAGTGCAGTTTTCCCTTCCATACTGCATTATCTAAGCGATCCAAGTGTTGTTTTTCATTTCTGTAGCAGCCATTACTAGAAAATGCGTTTTCCAGTCATGCCTTGCTAGATGTTCCAGATTTGGAATATTACAGTGGTATCAAAGCATGACCTCTAGCTCAGCCTATGAGATTTAGCCGTCAGAAGAATAAAGAATAAGAAATAAGAAATATTACATAGAGGACAAAGAGAAGAAGGGAAAAACCCCTTTACTTGGAAGGATTGGAAGAGAAAAGTTTTTCTAACACTCTCTCTTAAGCCATGCATGAATTGAAGGAAAAAATCAGGGGAATGAGGAGGGGAAGACATGAAAATCCCTCAAGGATTTATTATCATGAAGAAATACACATTCCTAGGAAACTCATCATTAAGATCTAATATTGAGCTTGAATATTCCTAGAATAGTCTAATCTGATACCATTGTAATGTTCCAAATCTGGAACAGCTCAGCAATCCTGCTGAAATAACGCACTTCTGAGAATTCTGTGCATATAAATGAGTTTTCAGCTCATGGATTCCTTATATCAGCTCATCTAAGGTATAAATCCAAAAGGAGAGCAAAACAAAACCACACTAGGTGGGTTAAACAGATCTCCCACAAACTAGTCTAGCTAAAAATCACCCAAAGAGAGGGGCTGCAGCTATATGCAAAGGATTGATTCAGAAATAACGCAGATCCACTAAAGAAAAATAGGAGGCTGATATGGAGTTTTATAAATCAGTATTATAACATAAAATCAAAGGTTCTTTATAGCCCATACATTATACAAGAGAAAGAATGAGATTATACAGCAAAAATCCTCAAAAATGAGGTGCTACAACCATAAGAAAAGACTGCATAACCATGAAATCGTTATTTTTAGGGGTTTAAGTAGCATTTTATTAATATTTATATCTAGAGCAGATCTGTACATAAAAATTTATATCTATTATAGATCTGTGTACAAGAAATGTTGATCTATACATTCCACTTGGGGTTTTGTGCAAAACATGAAGCACAGAGAGTAGATCTGAGATCTAAAGTTGCAGATATGCAGAATGATTCAGAAATTTTTGAATAATACAATGGTACAGAATATCAAATCTGAAACAAACATGGATTGGATGGCCAATCCATGGATCACCATAGTGGAAGGAAGATTCCTAGCACCGGAGATCTCTCCTCCAAAATGCAGACAAAACACCCTGCAACTTCTCCTTTGCAGATAACGTAGTCCAGGGAGAGAAACTGCACTGTAGCCTCTGAGAATGATTTTCCTGATGCCAAGGTCTGGATCTGAAGCAAAATCAGCTAATGAACTCTTCCAGGATGTTAAAAGACACAATCATTGAGAAGAGCCACTAGTATAAGCTAGATCTGAGAAGATCTAGTGTCTTTCACTGCTGCAACTCACAAAGACAACCTAACCCTCAATAGGATTAGCGTTGTAGGTATAAGCTGAGATTGGCCTAAAAACCTATTGTGGAAAAGATAGCTCAAGTCTCCTCCAAGAGCTGATCAAGGAAGGAGGTGGGATTTCTGAACAGGAAGACCCAACAAGGGATGTCTGAGCATACAATACCTTCAGAAAATGATAATCTTCAAAAACCCTCTCTTGTTGCTCTCCTCCTCCTTTTATAAGATTGGAGTCTTGGAAAAACCCTAAAACACTTCATTAGTTTAACCTCTTTCACATGTAAAACCTCCTTCTAGTACTATGTTGTCCCTCCAAGAGGTTCAATGCATCTAGACTGCGTTATTGATATGGTCATGGTTGACTTGGTCAAGTGATCAACCTCTTCCACACTCAAAGTGTCTTCATTTTAACTGGTTAGATTGATTTCCATTCACATTGAGCTGTATTTATTTAGGATCCACTCTCTGGGAATAAATGATGTTGACTCGGTCAAACTTGACCTTGTCCCCATAGTTTAGACATGGTTCACACATGTGGATGCTAGATCTGGTTATTTCATGATCCCTTTTCACACCATGAGGGATTTTTATTCATACTTGAGCAAACTATGAGCCTCCTTACTCAATTATTCATCCATTCATATTTCAAAAGAAAAATTAATATTCCTATTAGCTACAAGCTAATTTAGGAATATTACAGTCTCCCCCTCCCAAATGTTGCTTTTCCTCAAGAAACTTCAAGGGTGCTGCAAAATCTCCCCTTCTTCTCTTGTGGCCTCTTCATCCAATAGTTTCCACCATTGCTCTGAATTTTCTACAATAGCTCTGTCTTCCAATGGTCCTTCCTCAATGTGCAAGTTGGCCCTTGGTGAGTGAACCCAATGGCTCTCATCATGAAAGAATGGAAGGTTGTTATGGAAACCTTCTTGCTAATCCATGGCCTCCTCAAGATAGAAGTGATGGCAATCATGGGGATTTTCATGATTCATGAAATTCTCCCATCTCCATGCTATCATCCAAATGAAGTGGACCACCTCCCAGCTTGGAAATCCATATATAAACTCCTCCCCAACACATATGAGAGGCATGTTCCCAACAGACATATGGCTCACTCCACAAAGAGGCAAGTGATCTATCATAGTGGCCATACAATATCTCATGCTCCCATGGAAGCATGTAGTGCAAAAAGAGTGGGGAAATCCTCTCCCCAAGGACACCTCCCACCAATGTGCCTCTTCTCCAACCATGTTTATAAGAGTAAGAATATTTTCATCATATGGAATCATGATTAGAATCATGCTAGCTTCCATGTATGATAAATGAGAAGGAAGATGTTCCCTCATGTGCAACCAACGCAATTTTATCCTTAACTGCCATAGAATAGGATATGAAAAGTGCCTTCCCCAACACTTTTTTTATGCCTCCTCCCTTCTGAATGCTTGGAGAAAATGCATCATATTTGGTGTAAAAGAATCACACCATGAAGAATATAATATCTTTCCAAGATCCTCCAAGGAATGACCTGCATCAACATAGTTCATGGCCTTGAGTTGTCCATGAAACCCATCATAAATAGTGCCCCCCTTTGGAGCAATGTTCTGCAAATGAGTGTTAGAAAAATATAATCATATAGGAGATACATGATAACATTGAGAAAGACAAGTCCCTCTATATACTTGTTTTACATCAGTGGGGTAACTCATGGATGAGTTCCCTCTCACACTCAATGAGTAAGGGGATGTGAATGATGGCTCTTCCCAAGAGCTATGTTCCTCCTCATCTACCAATTAATCCATGCACATCTTCATATGAGAGTGCATCTCTTCCTTGAAACATTCCCATATGAATCCACCCAAGAGAGTATGATATGCTCTAATGAAACCAGCGAGTTTGGAAAGCAGGATCTCATAGGTGGCATCTAGTAGTCTCTCCTTGAGCTTGGAGCCTTTGTTCAAAAGGATAAGATTATAGAAATATATGACTCCATCAAATACCTCGAACCTTTAATCCTTTACCTCCCCATCAAGAACCCCACATGTGAAAAGGTCCTTGGAGTATTCCATCATGAGTTGGGAATCCAAATAAGGATCTAGGCTCCCTGAGAATGAAAGCACTGTAGAAGTCTGAAATGCTGCCTTTTTCATATCATGGCTCCTTCCTTTGACATTCTTGATGTCAAAATCACATGTTGGAGCTTCATAATCTCCCCTTTGCTGCCTCTCTTGCAGTTGATCTTGCTCAAGACAACATTGAAGCATATGGAAATCAACTTCCCCTCGGAAAGTTCTTGTCTTCTAATACTTCCTCATTCTGGCCCATTCATACAATAGGGTTAGTATCCCCTTGCTATGTTCAGAAATATTCTTTGTGAATGAAGAAATCATGGGCTGCCCCATAGATATGGAGTTGCCATGTGTCCTCATTCTCATGCCATCATAGACTTCTAATTTCTCTTCTCTCAGCGCAGATAGCTGAGTGAAGTTAGCAATGTCACTTTTAGGAAATTGCTCATCTCTCTTCTGCATTCATAAGAGATTCTCTGCAATGTGCTATATTCTCCCAAGGCTCCCTCCTTAGCCATGTATATGCTGCCCATAGTTGAGATAACACTTTAGGTTTTCTCCCATCAAGAGGTGCTCCTAGTGAAATACCTCCTTGCAAAGAGGTGTCAAGGCATAGAGTAGAAAGTGGATGTAGGTAGATAGATTTTCCCCTACCTTTATTGCATAGGTCCTCTTGCCTTCTTTGTGCTTCCAAGCTTTGAAACAGAGAAGGGTTCTTGCTCTTCATCTTGTGATGCCCTTCCTACTCTTTTCCTCCTCCTATCTTCAAGATCTCATCATTTGACAATGATGGTACATGTTGCTCATGTGTTATGCCAAGAGCTCTATGTGTGAGACCTTGTGGAACTCCTTGCAAGAGTGCAAGAGTTTCTTCCCTCTGAGAAAGTGCTCCATCCTCCTCTTCATGAGGTGCTTGAGGTGCCATTGTCATGGCTGCGTTATCATCTCCTGCCTTTCCCTCCTCCTCTTCAATAACTAATATCTCCTCATCATCAACAAGAGACCTTAGATCTTGGTCATCTATTGAAGGAGGAATCTCCATGCTTTCCTCTTGAGAAGAGGGCCCTCCATCCAAAGGAGATCTTGCCCTTAGAAATCCATCAAACAATATTATACCTTCCTCCATGGTTTTTACAAATGGAGTTGGATTATATTGTGTAACCAGCTCCAAAAATAGAAGAAAAGAGATATCAGCGCCTTAGAAATAAGCCACTTCGAGAGGGCAACCTCCAATACATTACATAAATGAACTATTCTTGGATGATAAAATTTACAAAACCTCCTTTCTATATATAGGAGTCCATGGGGCCATAATGTAATCCTAGTGGGCCACAATGTAATCCTAGCCGACCTAACAATAATAATTTAAGAGCACAATAATAACAAAATGGGGGTTACAAGGGTACAATAATAACAATAAGGGGTTTACACTAACAATAATAAGGGGCTATACTAGTGATATAGAGACCTAACATGCCCCTCTCCTTCAAAAAAGTGTTGTCCTCAACACTTGAGTAGCTCCGGGTGCTTCTGTATAAAATTCTCATCCTCCCATGTAGAATCTTCGGTGGGTAAGTTCTTCCACTTGATGAGATACTCTGAAATTGATCGATTCCGTAGTTGTCGAGTTCTTTTTTCTATGACTGCTTCAGGTTCCAATATGATCTTCCCTTCCCCATCAAGTTCTGGCAATACTGTTTGAACTGGAAGATTTTTACCTATAACCTTCTTTAAGCATGAAACATGGAACACTGGATGTACTCGCGAAGAAGCAGGAAGCTCCAATTTGTATGCCATAGTACCAATCTTTTGCAACACCTTGTAAGGACCATAGTACTTTGGTGATAAGTTATTATCCTTCTTAGCTTGCTTGAGGGACATTTGTTTGTATGGTTGTAGCCGTAAAAATACCCAATCTCCTACATCAAAACTTCTCTCGCTGCGATGTTGATCTGCCTGTTGTTTCATTCGATTTTGTGCCAAATTCAGGTTATCCTTTAAGAGTTGGAGAACTTCTTGCTGATGCTCGATGTGATCTTCCATTGCTTGAACCTTTGAATTTTCCCTTAAAGATGATGTGATGGATGGTGGATGATATCCATAAAGTGCCATAAATGGGGTCATTTTTGCTGCAGTATGGAAGGAAGTGTTATACCACCATTCAGCAAGAGGTAACCACTTGACCCATTGTGTTTGTTTATCAGATACAAAACAACAAAGATATCCTTCCTAACATTTATTTACGATCTCATTTTGACCATCATATTGAGGATGATAAGATGAGCTATGAGCTAATTGAGTACCCAAAAAAGAAAATAGCTCCATCAAAAATTTCCAGTAAAAATGGGATCTCTGTCGCTCACAATAACCCTTGGGCTTCCATGTATCTTTTGAATTCTATCCATAAATGTAGTAGCAACTGTACTTGCTTTAAATGGATGAGATAATGCACAAAAGTGTGCATACTTGGTAAGTCTATCAGCTACCACCATGATGACACTCTTTCCTTCGGACTTAGGTAAACCTGTGATAAAATCCATTGAAATCTCCTCCCAACGTTGACTTGGAATGGATAAAGGTTGTGGAAGTCCCGGGGTCTTAATTGTCTCAACTTTATTCTGCTGGCAAACCAAACATTCTGCCACAAACTTTTGAATATCAGTTTTAAGGCCATCCCAAAAAAATTCTTTCTTCACCCTGTGGTAAGTTTTTAAAAATCCTGAGTGTCCTCCTAAAGGAGAAGTGTGCAATTCGAGAAGAATCTTTTGTTTTAGTTGGGAATTCTTACAAAGATATAAGCGATCTTTGTACCATAAGGAATCATTTTTCCAACTAAATGTATCGGATGTACTAGGATCTTGCTGCAACTTTTGAATGAGTGTCCATACATCTTTGTCCTTCTTCCATTCATCTCTTGCTTCGGTTATCCAATCTGGTTGGATAATAGAAATGGCACAAAGCAATGCTTCCACCTCTTCATTCTTTCTTGAGAGTGCATCCGCAACAACATTAAGCTTTCCTTTTTTGTAGATTATTTCAAAGTCATAACCCAACATCTTTGTGACCCATTTTTGCTGCTCTTCTGAAGATAGTCTTTGTTCCAAGAAGTGTTTAAGACTATCATGATCAGTTTTTACCTTGAAGTGTCTTCCCATTAGGTAAGTTCGCCATTTCTTTAGTGCATGTAGTATTGCTAACATTTCCTTCTCATAAATAGGTTTCTGTAAATACTTTCCCTTGATTGGACGACTTTCAAAAGAAATGGGTCTTCCTTCCTGCATTAAAACTGCACCAATTCCATTTTCTGAGGCATCACATTCCACAATAAAGGTTTTTGTGAAGTCTGGCGTAGCTAAGACCGGTGCATGGCACATTGCCTCCTTAAGATGTTCAAAGGCCTTAGTTGCTTCAGGAGTCCATGAAAATGCATCTTTCTTCAATAATGTTGTTAGAGGTGCTGCTATTCTCCCATAATTCTTAACAAACTTGTGATAATACCCTGTTAACCCCAGAAATCCTCGCAACTGCTTTATGGTTGTGGGGACTTTCCATTCCTTAATGGATTTAATTTTGTTAGGGTCTACCTTAACACCCTCGTGAGATACAATATGACCCAGATTTTCCACCTCTTGTACTCCAAAGAAACATTTGGATGTTTTTGCATATAATTGTTTCTCCTGCAATAGTTTGAGCACCCTGTCAACATGTTGAACATGATCCTTCCAAGACCCACTGTAGATTAGTATATCATCAAAAAATACTAGCACAAATTTTCTAAGGAAGGGTTTGAAAATGGAATTCATCAACCCTTGAAATGTAGAAGGTGCATTGGTAAGGCCAAAAGGCATGACCAAAAATTTGTAATGACCCTCATGAGTTCGAAATGCTGTTTTTGTAATATCTTCAGTCTTCATTCTAATTTGTTGATATCCTGAACGAAGATCCAACTTGGTAAAATAAATTGCTCCATGTAATTCATCCAATAATTCATCAATCACAGGAATGGGAAATTTTTCTTTAATGGTGAGCTTATTGAACTCCCTATAATCCGGACACATTCGCCATGATCCATCCTTCTAGTGTACCAATACTACAGGAGCAGAGAAAGAACTTTGACTAGGTTGAATTATACCCGCCTCTAACATTTTTGCAATCATACGTTCAATTTCGCTCTTTTGGAAGTAAGGATATTTATAAGGCCTGATGTTTGGAGGAACACTTCCTGGAATCAAATGAATAGCATGATCATGATCACGAATAGGTGGGAGTCCTTTGGGAGTTTCAAACACCTTGGAATGATTGTCCAAAACTTGTTGGAGATCTACAGAAATAGATGATTTTGATGTCGGAACTTCTAGTGAGAATAATTGTGCAATTACGCCTCGTTGTTCTTTATTTAGAAGCTTTGTCATGACATTAGAGCTTATTATCCTTCCCGGCTTCCCTTCAATACCCCGTAATTTGACTTCCTTTCCTTCTGAAAAATATGTCAAGAAAAGTTCTTGAAAATTAAAAGCTACCGTCCCCAAAGATTGTAACCATTGTACTCCTAGTACAACATCAGCACCTCCCATAGGAATGGAAAGCATTGGACTAGTCAGTACATATTCCCCCATGGTTATCTTAATATTATGGCATTTTCTAGAGCAATTTATAGTTCCTCCATTTGCAACCATCACTTGACATTCTGGTGCTGGGTATAGGAAACAATTTAATTCCTTGGCTACCTTACAATGAATAAAATTATGGGTGCTACCTGAATCAATCAACACTATTACCCGTTTCTTCTTGATATGTCCTTCTATCTTGAGAGTTTTAAGAGTGGTAATTCCTGCCAGTGCATTACACGATATGGTCGGATTCATTTCTTCCTCTTCTAGGGCTGGTTCCTGGTGTATATCCTCTTCTTGTTCATTTCTTCTTCCTCTTCACAATCTATGTAAAATAATTTCTTCTCAGCACACTTATGACCTTTAGTGTATTTGCTATCACAACTGTAGCAAAGCCCTTTTGCTCTTTTTCTTCCAATTGTTGTGGTGTCAACCTTGTAGGTTGTGGAAATCTAGACGTAGCAACACTTCCTTCTTTATAGAATTGAGTGGTAGGCTTCCTTGTCGCCATTATTTTACATTCAACTTTTCTTGCCAACTTGAATGCCTTCTCCAATGAATCCGGTTCCAAAACATGAACTTCATGTTGGATGTTATCCTTTAAAGTGCCTATGAAGAGATCGATCTTGTGTTCCTCTGGAATATCAGTTACCCTTATATTCAATTTTTGGAAGTCCTCAATGTGCTGCCCCACTAAACCCTTTTGTTTGAGATTTATCAATTGGGTAAAGAAGGTGTTGCTCTTTGTATCCTCATAATGTGCTATCATTTCCTCAGTAAAAATTGACCAAGTGACAATTTTTTTACGGGAGCAAAGCCATCGATACCATACAAATGTATTTTGTTCTAAATGTAAAGTTGCAATGCGCACCTTTTGTGTGTTTTGCACATTATGGAGATCAAAATATTGCTCCATCTGTAGTATCCATGTTACAGGATCCTTTCCATCAAACTTCCTCATATCCATTTTTGGAATATGGTGGTTCTTCCCACCAACATTTGAGTTTATGAAATCACGATTAACATTTATTTTGTTCTCATCATGAGGTTCTTCTCCTATATTTCCGCCATTAGGAATCATTTCTGGTTTTAAGCTTGTCATCAAGCCTTCCATGTATGCTTTTAGATCATTCTTCATGTTTTCCATGTTGTCTTTCATTTCATCCATCTTAGCTTCCATGCCCACTTCCATGCCATCCATCTTAGCTTCCAAACCATTCATCTTAGCTTCCACGCCTTTCTTCAAACCATCCATCTTAGTTTCCATGCCTTTCTTCAAAACTTCCATTTCATTTTTTGTTGTTCTTTGCGAGAGCGAAATTTTTTGCACTTGCTCTTGTAATTTTGATATGTCATGTTGCCATTCTTCGTCTTCATGAGTCATAGTAGAGCTTTCCAAAGGCTTAATGGGTGTTGAATTATTTTTAGGGGCCATTTTATAATCCAATACTGATATCTATTCTACAATATTCCCTTGCAATCAATTCAACTTGATTCTTCAAACAAGATTTATGCAATTCGGAAAAAAAATACACACCTTTTACTTGCTTTTGAGGAGCTCGATATTGAAATTGTATTATCTCTGTGATTGTGGCTCTTCTATATCTGAAATTCAGCACTGAAGTAGCCCTCTAAATTCTCTTTTGAATGCCACAGGTCTGACCTGATTTGGATTCTCCAAGACAAATTTGTGTCCAATCTCCCACAATGACCTAATTATGGACTGGTTCAGTAGAGCGAACTTGTACGAATTGCCACGTGTCATTGTTTTGTCCTCTGTCTCTAAAATTTATAGACAAGAAACTAAACTCTATGTACTTGTGACCACTTTTTACGGAACTCCAATCCGATGCCCAGAGAGAGAGTTATTGAACTTTTCCCACGATCACCTCTTTGAGATGAAATTCAGGAGCCTGAAAAAGCACTACCTTCCACAGATCATATCTCCAAAAATATTGCGAACCAAGCTCTGAAATTTTTTGACGAATTTTCTCAGGATTTCAGCTTCGCACCATATGAATTTCAGACTCTGAAACTTCGTACAAAAAAATTTATAGCGCAATTGCCACGATGACCTGTTTATGAGCCTGAAAAAATACCTAACTTCCACAGATGATATCTCCTCAAATATTGCGAACCAAGATCTGAAATTTTTAGACAACCTTCCTCACGATTTCAGCTTCGCCCCCTAAAAATTTCAGCTTCTGAAGCTTCGTAGAAAAAAAATTTATAGCGAAAATGCCACGATGACCTGTTTGGAGCAGCGAAACCCTAGAATCCCAAAGCTCTGATACCAAATGTTGTGTAACCAGCTCTAAAGAGAGAAGAAAAGAGATATTCACGCCTTAGAAATGAGCCACTTCGAGGGGGCAACCTCCAATACATTACATGAATGAACAATTCTTGGATGATAAAATTTACAAAACCTCCTTTCTATATATAGGAGTCCATGGGGCCATAATGTAATCCTAGTGGGCCACAATGTAATCCTAGCCGACCTAACAATAATAATTTAAGGGCACAATAATAACAAAATGGGGGTTACAAGGGTACAATAATAACAATAAGGGGGTTACACTAACAATAATAAGGGACTATACTAGTTATATAGGGACCTAACAGATTCATAGGCCCTTCCAACTCATGCAAAAGATTTGTCTGATGTGGTTTGATAGTGTCAACAGAAAATGTTACACATGGAGCTTCATCAAACCTCTCTATTGATCTTGCAATAAACCTTGCATAAGTAGGTGTATTTGCATTCTTCAAGGAAAAATACTCAAACAAACACCAAGCATATGCTTTACCTTCAAAATGCAGCACTGCTACTTTGATGGCTTTAATCTCTGAAACTTGATGTTGTTGCACAAATTTGTCTAGCTCCTCCACCCAAAACCTAACTGGACATTTAGGTGATCCATCAAATATAGATAGATAGAATCTACCCATAACATGTTGCTCCTCCTTTGTGCCTTTGCTCTCCTTGATCTTGAAGAACCCTTGGAAGTTCAAGTTATCTTTGAACTCCTTGGATTTAGCTTCATACTCCTGCAAATACTCTCTAAGAGTCTCCTTCTCAGGTACACCTCCTTTCTTCCTCTTCATGAAGAAATCGCAGACAGGATGCTAAATCTTTGGTGATATGGCTGAGTGCACATATCCATGAGATGAGGATTCATTATTTTCCTCATGTATAGATCTTGTATATCTAATCGGAAGATCTTCCTTCTCTTGAAACTTTCTAGGAGTTTCACTGCTCCTTCTTCCTTCTTCTTGTTCAACCTCCTTGGAGAGGTTCTTACTGGATCTGAAAAGTGATGAGATTAAACTCATATTATTCATCATTCTGACCTTTCTCCTTGCTTTACAGCACTTTTTCTTGAAGCCCACATGCTGAGCCAAAGATCTTGCTTTGATACCACTATAATATTCCAAATCTGGAACAGCTCAGCAAGCCTGCTGAAATAACGCACTTCTGAGAATTTTGTGCATAGAAATAAGTTTTCAACTCCTGGATCCCTTATATCAGCTCATCTAAGGTCTAAATCCAAAAGGAGAGAAAAAAAAAAAAAATCAGACTAGGTGGGCTAAACAGATCTCCCACAAACTAGTCTAGCTGAAAATCACCCAAAGAGAGGGGCTGCAGCTATATGCAAAGGACCGCTTCAGAAATAATGCAGATCCACTAAAGCACAATAGGGGGCTGATATGGAGGTTCATAAATTAGTGTTATAACATCAAATCAGAGGTTCTTTATAGCCCATACATTATACAAGAGAAAGAATGATATTATACAGCAAAAATCCTCATAAATGAGGTGCTACAACCATAAGAAAAGACTGCATAACCATGACAGTGTTATTTTTAGGGGCTGAAGTATCAGTTTATTAATCTTCAGATCTAAAGAATATATGTACATAAAAATTTAGATCTAATACATATCTGTGTACAATAAATGTTGATCTATACATTCCACTTGGGGTTTTGTGCAAAACATGAAGCACAGAGAGTAGATCCGAGATCTAAAGTTGCAAATCTGCAAAATGATTTAGAAATTTCTGAATAATACAATGGTATAGAAGATAATATCTGAAACAAACATGGATTTTATGGCCAATCCATGGATCACCACAGTGGAAGGAAGATTCCTAGCACGGGAGATCTATCCTCCAAAATGCAGACAAAACACCCTGCAACTTCTCCTTTGCAGATAATGCAGTCCAGGGAGAGAAACTGCACAATAGCCTCTGAGAATGATTTGGCCTGATGCCAAGGTCTAGATCTGAAGAACAATTAGCTAATGAACTCTTCTAGGAGGTTAAAAGACACACTCACTGAGAAGAGCCACTAGTATAAGCTAGATCTGAGCAGATCTAATGTCTTCCACTGCTACAACTCACAAGGACAACCCAAACCTCAACAGGATCAGCGCTGTAGGTGTAAGGTGAGCTTGGCCTAAAATCCTGATGTGGAAAAGATATCACAAGTCTCCTCCAAGAGCTGATCAAGGAAGGAGGTGGGATTCCTGAACAGGAAGACCCAAGAAGGGATGTCTGAGAAGACAATACCTTTAGAAAATGATAATATTCAGCTGCTTCAGCCTATAAAATAACGTTGTCAATCTTTGCAGTCTCATCTTGTTGTTGCAGCACCTCAATCTTGAGGGTTTCTTCATGTAATTCTTTTGTTTACCTATTTTAAATTGTATAAACCATGCTAATATCCCAAAATGGGAACAACTACACACATTTCTTGCGCTGTAATATTCCTAAAATTAGCATGCAGCTAATAGGAATATTAGATTTTGATTTTTGCACCTAGTAGATGAATAAACGGGAAAAGGACCCATTTTTAACTTGTATTGACATAAAATCCCTCTTGGTGTGAAAATGGGATAACTTGGTGGTTAGATTTTTCACTCCCCATGTGTGAACAGGAAGAGTATCATGAAGATTTAGTCAAATTTGACCAAGTCAATAGTGCTGCCTAAGAAGGTGTGGCTTGCTTGAGAAGACAACGCAGTTTTGGAGGGAATGTATTCACATGGTGTTGGAAACCCTAATAGGTGGGACCCAAGGTGAGGAGGCTCACAAACATTATAAGGAGGAAGATGGCAGAATTTTGGGGTTAGCTTATGGATTACATTTTCATGTCTGCTTAGAAACTTGAGCATTCTTCAGCTGTTGAGCTGAGTATGCAGTGCTATTCAACACAAGGCATTCCTACTTAGGGATTCCTTCTCCTTCATTGAGATATCACTTGGAGGAGTTTTGTTCTCCCATATCCAGGCTTGAGGCCTAGCATCTCCTACAGCTACAATGCTATTCATGCAGCAGGAAACACTGTGGTGCTGGGTGTGCAGTGGGAGATTCACAACACCAGCTCCTGAGCTTGTCTTTCAGAGGAGGGAGCTCCCCTTTATTTGCAATATCGGCACAGAAGGTCCAAGAGCTTATTTGACATCTTGGAAAGTGGCCAACTCAGTTCCCATCCACTACAGCATAGTCTACTAGGGAAACTATGTAATTTTTTCCAGAGCAGCAGTTGCAAGGTTTGATCCCTTGCTTGTGAGCTCAATCCTTGGAGAAAGGGCCAACCCTTCTCTCGAAAGGCTCTATGTTTCATTATTCTTATGTCACTTGTATATTTTAGTCCTATTTATTCAGTGTTGCAGTAAAACTATGTTTTTTAGATCCATATCTGCAGATCTGCATTTTTGTACATTATGCTCTCAAGAAACCTTGTCGGGTTACTCCTATTTTGTATAAAAAGGGAAGAATCTCCATTTTCTTGGCCATTGAAGAATTGTATACTATAGATCTATTTTGTCTCATTATTTTCTACATAAACCCTCATTAAAATAATCCAGACTCTTCTTCAATACTTTCTGCATGAGCTAGGCTATGGGTTTTGGGCTTATTTGAGTTGTATTGACTTGGGGAGATATGTTTATGTTGGCTAGAGTGATTTCTTTCACCTCTAATTTTGCATGTGAGTTGTATATCGTGTATTCTAAGGGATCCAAGTCCCATTTCTCACTTTTATAGCGTTATTTTCTGAAGATGGTTGTTTTATGCCCTATATTGCTGCATTTCCCCACTTGGGAAGGAGGATATAGGCCATCTACTTGCTGAGGTTATTTCATCTACTGGTGTGATTTTATTTTACATCTAATGAGCTACTCTAAATTTTCATGCTCTTTATTTGTTGAAGCTCCAAATTGGTAATAACTCAAAATATTCCCAATACTGTAGTTGTCCCCATTTTAGGACATTATAGTGGTATTGAAGCTGCCATATTGGCTCAACCTGTGAATTTCAGATCCAATCATAAGATAAGAAGAAGAGGAGAAAAAAATTATGGAGAGGTTGAGATTTCTCTCATCCATTTTTAGATCTAAGAAGAGCCTCTCCAAGGAGGTTTAACCGATGGAGGAAGAAAGATGCAATGAAACTCCAAGAGGGTTTCAAGAAGGAGAAAGTTGCAGTGATTCCTCTAGAAGGTTTCAAGAGGAAGAAGAAGACCCATGCACTTCCTGTTCTCATAGTGGAAGTGGAGAGCAAGAATACCACTTAGAAAATTATATCCTGAGTGGATATTTGGTAGAATACAAGTGCCAACCTAGGGCTTTCAAAGAGACCCTAGATTTTCCTCAGTTTATTCAACTCAGAGAAGAAAGAAGACCATGCAGTAAGAAAATGATAAGAGGCAACAGATTCCTATTGTCTGCATTTGATGGATCACTCAAGTGTGCAGCAAATACTTGGGTGATGAAACTAGAGGCATTTTTCCTACTATATCCAATAGTGGAAAAAGAAGCTATGGAAATCTCAGCGCTGCACTTGGAGGGCAAGGCAAGATCTTGGTGGTCCATCCATGTAATTCATGCAAGGGTATCTACCTTTGCTGATTTCACTCATCAATTAATCAGAATATTTGACAGTATAAGGCCAGAGGAAAAGGAGTTCTCTTCTCCACTTGAGGAGACCTTTATCAATGTTGTCATATTCATGAGGGGGCAGCCATCCATAGCAGAAGTTGGATCAGCCAACACATTGAGGGGATGGACTCTTGCAGCCATACAAGATGTTCCAAAGGCTCACAAAGGTATGCATAAATTTCCATGTCCTAACATTTTAGAAAATTTTATGGAAGACTTTGGAAAATTTTTCTCACATGGTCCAGGATCGAAACACATTGATGATGAGGAGCAACAAGCTTGCACAGCATTGTGCAACTTTGGTTTGATCCAAGAATGGATAAACATTCATCCCTTTGCACCTTCATTGATTTTCATGCAGAATGGGGTGTTAGGGTGAAATATTTTGGAGGGCATAATGCATGTTGTGCCACTTCCTAATGATGTTTGGTTCTCAGCACACTTGGATTCATTTGGATCCAAGAGATTGTTTGATGAGAGGTATTTTCTGAAAGGGGTTATATCTCAACTTCCCATGAGGTGTAAGGAGAGAAATATATTTTGGGACATGGGTAGTCTTCATTGGGAAGATACCAAAGGAGGAAATGATTGGGGGCATCCACATTTGGATGAAGAGTCTTCTTCTCAAGGAAGGCATGAAGATCTGTACAAGAAAAGCAAGGACACATCATTCCATATATATTTCTATCATGATCTATGCCTTGATGTCTCCTTACTTGGAAGAAACCCACCAGGGAAACCTCTTGCTGAAAAGAGAAATGTTTTCTCTCAACCTTGTACATTGATGATACATTTGACCAAGAGAGGAACTATCGCAGCGCTGGAGAATTTGGGTAAGAAGCATGCTTATGTCAATCACATTTTACTTTATGGTTGCATGCATTCTTTTGCTTTACATGTGTAGGCCATGACTCCTAAAAGGAGTGTCTTTCCATATAAACTTCATGGCCAACTATGGGCCAGAACTATTTCCAAATATGGTCGCTCCCTTGATGGACTAAGGGAGGTCTTGTAGCATGATGGGTGCTTCCCTAAAGCACCAAATATACATTTCACCTCCAGCCTTGGTGGACTGATGAGGGCAGTAAATAAGTGGCATATAAACCACTTACCACATCTAGATCTTAAGCAAGGAGGAGATGACCTGCGCTGGTTTCTATTGGGTGAATATGGGTACGACCCAAATTTTTTTATTTTCTTGTCTCATGCCTTGTATTTCAAGAAAGGATTGCATAAGAAGGATGCAAGGTTGTTGGGGTTGAAAAGAAGAAATTATGGGCAGAAATTTTCCCATACTTTTCATGATAATTCCAGGGAGGATAAAGGCACATGCATGGTGCAAGGAAGCTACCCTTTTGCATTGGAGGATTATGAGGGGCTTCCATGTAAGAATGATATCTTCTCACATAGCAGCATGATGGTAGATGGATTTGGCATATGGAATGTGAAAGGGAGAAGTCACTCGAGTGACAAGAGCCTTGCTACTAAGGCCTACAGTGTTGTCACTTGAGAGCATGTTTTTATTGATGGAATGTTCCAAAGGGAGTATGCACCCTCTCCTCTTGCAGATTTTTATGAGAATATTCTCATGGGAGGACTCACTCCTGGACCTCACCTTCAGCTCACACATGATGCATGCCAAGAAATAAATTTATGTGCTTGTTGATTACTCTATTGAGTACTTGTATTTTCTCACCATATGTAAACAGTGCATTGCTCCATAAGAGAGCAAGATTATTTTCGGGTCTCATGGTCAGTTTAGGGCTAAATTTTGTAATGTTGGTGACCCATCTCTACATGACTTTGGGAAAGTGTTGTATTTCTTTGATTGTACATGGATGGTATATATTGTTTCTTACTACTCCATAGTAGATGAGCTAACATGCATAGCTGCAAATTCCTTGAAGACCAACTTGCCACTTGATGCTCTGAATCAGCAGTTGAGAGGACTACACTGTATCCACCAGAGAGACCATGTGTATCATCCAAACCTACACATAAGCTTCAACCATTTTCTGATTTGGATTCCATATGGTGATGATGTTCCATTCATCTTGTATGGAATGGGTTGGGTTGGCATGATTCATGACTTTGGAGGAAGGGTCCTTGGAGGCTCAATATTCTTCTTGCCATGGGAGGGAAAGCATGTTGTAGCCCAAGATCACCATGCCCTCTACACTTATCATAAGTGGAGAGGAGGACAGAATGGGATAGGCCCTCTTGCCTATCATGCTCATTTATTCAGCCCACCTTCACTTCGGGAGCCAAAGGTGGAGGATATTCTTCATGAGTTGCCATGTTGGAGGGTGACTCATTTCATATGGATAATAGCTTGGGGGTGGAAGTTTCACTTGGGAATGAGGATTTCCCATACATTTCATACTCCATGCCTTGAAGAGGACCTATAGACAGCACATAGTTGTCTCCTTGAGTATGTTACTTCTGCATGATGATAGCTATTTGGGGTGTCCACCAAAGTCTACTTTGTTTGATTGGGAGAGGCACTATGAGGATTCATTGTTGAGACAACATCTCTTTACTTGGAGGAGACCATCATACATGGATGCTACATGGAGAGGGGGAAAAATAACTCAGTCTATCCTTGCAGTTGCTTGAGGACAAGTAATATTTGAGAGGGGAGGATTGTAATATTCCTAAAATTAGCATACAGCTAATATGAATATTAGATTTTGATTTTTGCACCTAGTAGATGAATAAATGGGAAAAGGACCCATTTTTAATTTGTATTGACATAAAATCCCTCTTGGTGTGAAAATGGGATAACTTGGTGGCTGGATTTTGCACTCCCCGTGTGTGAACAGGAAGAGTATCATGAAGATTTAGTCAAATTTGACCAAGTCAATAGTGCTGCCTAAGAAGGTGTGGCTTGCTTGAGAAGACAGCGCAGTTTTGGAGGGAATGTATTCACATGGTGTTGGAAACCCTAATAGGTGGGACCCAAGGTGAGGAGGCTCACAAACATTATAAGGAGGAAGATGGCAGAATTTTTTGGTTAGCTTATGGATTACATTTTCATGTCTACTTAGACACTTGAGCATTCTTTAGTTGTTGAGCTGAGTATGCAATGTTGTTCAGCACAAGGCATTCCTTCTTAGGGATTCCTTCTCCTTCATTGAGAGATCACTTGGAGGAGTTTTTTTCCTCATTCTCCCATATTCAAGCTTGAGGCCTAGCATCTCCTACAACTACAGCGTTATTCATGCAGCAGGAAACACTGTGGTGCTGGGTGTGCAGTGGGAGATTCACAACACTAGCTCTTGAGCTTGTCTTTCATAGGAGGGAGCTCCCCTTTCTTTGCAAGATCAGTACAGGAGGTCCCAAAGCTTATTTGACATCTTGGAAAGTGGTAAACTCAGTTCCCATCCACTACAGCATAGCTTACTGGGGAAACTACGTCATTTTTTCCAGAGCAGCAGTTGCAGGGTTTGATCCCTTGCTTGTGAGCTCAATCCTTGGAGAAAGGGCCAACCCTTCTCCCGAAAGGCTCTGTGTTTCATTATTCTTCTGTCACTTGTATATTTCAGTCCTATTTATTTAGTGCTATAGTAAAACTATGTTTTTTAGATCCATATCTACAGATCTTCATTTTTGGACATTGTTCTCTCAAGAAACACTTGCCGAGTTACTCCTATTTTGTATAAAAAAAGGGAATAATCTCCATTTTCTTGGCCATTGATGCATTGTATACTCCAGATCTATTTTGTCTCATTATTTTCTACATGAACCCTCATTAAAATAATGCATACTCTGCTTCAGTACTTTCTGCATGAGCGAGGTTATGGGGTTTGGACTTATTTGAGTTGTATTGACTTGGGGAGATATGTTTATGTTGGCTAGAGTGATTTTTTTCACCTCTAATTCTGCATGTGAGTTGTATATCATGTATTCTAAGGGATCCAAGTCCCATTTATCACTTTTATAGCATTATTTTTTTTAATACAGTTGTTTTATGCCCTATATTGCTGCATTTCCCCACTTGGGAAGGAGGATATAGGCCATCTACTTGCTGAGGTTCTTTCATTTTCTAGTGTGATGTTATTTTACATCTAATGAGCTTCTCTAAATTTTCATTCTCTTGATTTCTAAAGCTCCAAATTGGTAATAACTCAAAATATTCCCAATAGTGTAGTTGTCCCCATTTTGCGATATTACAGTGGTATCAAAGCAAGATCTTTGGCTCAGCCTGTGGGCTTCCAGCCAAAGTTTTGTAAAGCAAGGATCAAGTTTAGAATGATGAAGAATATTATTTTACTCTCATCACTTTTCAGATCCAGTAAGAACCTCTCCATGGAGGTTGAACAAGAAGAAGGAAGAAGGAGCAGTGAAACTCCTAGAAAGTTTCAAGAGCAGGAAGATCTTCCAATCAGATATACAAGATCTATACATGAGGAAAATTTTGAATCCTCATCTCATGGATATGTGCACTCATCCATATCACCAAAGCTTCAACGTTCTATCTATGATTTCTTCATGAAGAGGAAGAAAGGAGGTGTACCCGAGAAGGAGACTCTTAGAGAGTATTTGCAGGAGTATGAAGCTCAATCCAAGGAGTTCAAAGATAACTTGAACTTCCAAGGGTTCTTCAAGATCAATGAGAGCAAAGGCACAAAGGAGGAGGAGCATGTTATGGGTAGATTCTATCTATCTATCTTTGATGGATCACCTAAATGTCTAGTTAGGGTTTGGGTGGAGAAGCTAGACAACTTTGTGCAACAACGTCAAGTTTCAGAGATTGAAGCCATCAAAGTAGCAGCGCTGCATTTTGAAGGTAAAGCATATGCTTGGTGGTTGCTTAAGTATTTTTCATTGAAGAATGCAAATACACCTACTTATGCAAGGTTTATTGCAATATTGATAGAGAGGTTTGATGAAGCTCCATGTGTAACATTTTCTGTTGACACTATCAAACCACATCAGAAAAATATTTTGCATGAGTTGGAAGGGTCTATGAATCCAACTCCATTTCTGAAAACCATGGAGGAAGGTATAAGATTGTTTGATGGCTTGCTAAGGGCAAGATCTCCTTTGGATGGAGGGCCCTCTTCTCAAGAGGAAAGCATGGAGATTCCTCCTTCAATATATGACCAAGATCTAAGGTCTCTTGTTGATGATGAGGCAATATCAGTTATTGAAGAGGAGGAGGGAAAGGCAGGAGATGATAATGCAGTCATGACAATGGCACCTCAAGCACCTCGTGAAGAGGAGGATGGAGCACTTGCTCCGAGGGAAGAAACTCTTGCACTCTTGCAAGGAGTTCCATAAGGTCTCACACATAGAGCTTTTGGCATAACACATGAGCAGCATGTACCATCATTGTCAAATGATGAGATCCTGAAGATAGGAGGGAAAGAGGAGGAAGGGCATCACAAGATGAAGAGCAAGAACCCTTCTCTATTTCAAAGCTTGGATGGGTGTGCACATGGATTTCAAGAATATTTCTACCTACATCCACATTCTACTCTATGCCTTGACACCTCTTTGCAAGGAGATTATATTCACATGAAATATATTGGTTTAACTGCAATATATTACTATCTTGGAATAAGAGATTATTTGGTTTATTTTACTGTATAAAGAGGATATTACTGTAATACTCACATGTTCCAGATTTGGAAAATTTAACCAACAAATGAATGATCAGTAGCAGATATTTGCCTCACTATCCTCTCCCGGTATGGGGAAATGCAGCCTTCTAGACCATAAAAACATCATTTTCAGAAAATAACGTAATAACTGTGGGAAATGGCACTTGGATCACATGTTTTATACATTATAAAACTTCCATACCGAATTTGAGCTCAAAATAATCATTCTAGCTAAGTTAAACAGATCTCCCCAGGTAGAGACAACTCAAAAACACCCCAATCCCATGACTTTCAATTGCAGCATTTCTGAAGGCTATGAGAGCGTAATTCCCATGAGGGTTTCTACAGAAAATAATGAAATAATTCTGATATGGAGTTTATATTAATCAAATAGCAAAGAAATGGAGGTTTAACCTCTTTTACACAAAGAAAAAGACACCCGGCAAGGGTTTCCGGCAATATACATGTACAAAAAGCAGGACTGCAAAAAATAATGTAGTTTACTGCAACTCTGTATTATACATGACTGAATATGACATACAATAGCCGAATAATACAGAAAATGGCCAAAGGCCCTTCTTATTAGAGCTCTTGGAGGGAATGAACACCTCCTCCTGAAAGACTAGCACAAAATCTGAGTGTGCAATCCTGTTGTTGCTACACCTGCATAAATGATGCAGTTTCTGAAGGGAACTATGTTGTAGATGAGTATGGCTGAATGGCCCTAAGCCAAATGATGAATTGAAGCTCAAATCCTTCCCTCTTGATCCCTTAAGCAAGCTAATCCATAGAGGATGGAATTCCTGCACGGGAGTTATTTTCACTAAGCAGTACTGCAACCACAGCTAAAAAGTTGAAGCATGCAAGTAGTCACAAGACCAAAGATATTTGAATACTGAATATCCCAAAATCGGGACAGCTCATTAATCATGCACTAAAAATGCAATTCCAGCAACATATGCAATAAAACAGTGAAATGGAATCTTGGATTCCATAGATAAATCAATATACAACCTAAATCCAAGAATAGAGCTGAAAAAAAGCAAACTAGGTGGGTTAAATAGATCTCCCACACCTAGGATTTCCAAAAAGTGCTACAACCCCAAACACTGCAACACTAGAAATACTGCATAAAAGGGACTACACAGTCTAAGAGAGGGTTTATTGAGCTTGAAAGCTGCTAAATAAACTATAATGAGCTCATGAATACATTACAACTCAAATGAAAACAAAAATGAGCTTCACCTTATCATTATTCCTCTCATGAAGAAGTCCCCACTCAAATCTTTATATGAAGATGTTTTTATGGTTGTTATTGAAATTTACTGTAATATTCCAAATCTGGAATAACTCAGCAAGCCTTCTGAAATAACGCACTTATGAGAATTATGTGCATAGAAATGATTTTTTAGCTCCTATATCCCTTAGATCAGCTCATTTAAGGTCTAAATCCAAAAGGAGAGAAAAAACAAATCAGACTAGGTGGGTTAAACAGATCTCCCACAAACTATTATCATGCAAGAACCTCTGATTTTTTGTTATAATACTGATTTCTAAACCTCCATATCAGCCCCCTACTGTGCTTCAGTGGATTTTTGTTATTTCTGAAGCAGCCCTTTTCATATAGTTGCAGCCCCTCTCTTTGGGTGATTTTCAGCTAGACTAGTTTGTGGGAGATCTGTTTAACCAACCTAGTCTGATTTGTTTTTTATCTTCTTTTAGATTTAGACCTTAGATGAGATGATATAAGGGGTCTAGGAGCTGCAAACTCATTTCTATGCACATAATTATTAGAAGTGAGTTATTTTAGCAGGCTTGCTGAGCTGTTCCAAATTTGGAATATTACAGTAAATTTCAGGAACAACCATCAAAACATCTTCATATAAATATTTGAGTGGGGAATTCTTTATGAGAGGAATAATGATAAGGTGAACCTAATTATTTTTCATTATAAAAAGTTCATTATTTTTCATTATAATACCCCATTTCCAAGAAAGCTCATGAAGACCACTTCAGAATACTTGTATGAAGTAACCAAATAGCTATCTGTAATATTCCTATTTAGCCTAAGCTAAGAGGAATATTCATTTTTGTTTTACTTTCTGTTGCATGAATAAATGAATAAAGGAGGACATGTAAAACTCCCGAAAAGACTGAATAAATCAATGCCCATGTGAACAAAGATAAACCAAGGCCATGTAAATAAATCACTTGTAGATGTGAAAGGGGTTTGAGCTGTGAGACTGGGTCAACCTTGACCAAATCTACAGAAATGTCTAGGTTCAATGTATCTCATGAAGGGACAGCGCAGTTCTAGAAGGAGACCTCTCATGTGAAAGGAGCTAACTCATCAAGGTGGTTTAGGGTTTGCAAAGGCTTTCATCTTATAAAAGGAAGGGGAAGGCGGCAAGAGAAGGTTGTTGATTGATTATATTTCTTAGTATCTTGTCTGCTTAGACAAATACTATTCTCTGTTGTTTAGTAGAGAATTGTGCTACTTAGCACTTGGAGTTCCTATGCATGGATTTCACCTCTTCCTTTGAGGATTCTTGGAGGAGTATTTTCTGATTTGATCCACTAGTAGGCTTGAGGCCAAGCTCTACTTCCAATTGCAGCGCAGATTCAGTGAGGGTTTGTCTAATTTTGCAAGCTGCAGCATGTGGGATTCTAGATCTGCAGAGATATAGCTTGTTTTGGGAGCCTCTTCTCATGGAGTGTGTCTTTTAACCTCCTGGAAGAGTGCCTCTCTTGTTTGTGCTTTAGATTTGTATCTTGGCAGTTGGCCATTTATGTTATTCAAGCTACAGCGCAGTTTTTGAGTATTCTTCTTTTGAGTATTCTTGGAGTATTTGTTGATTTGATCCACTATCAGGCTTGAGGCCAATCTCTACTTCCAATTGCAGCGCAGATCCAGTGAGGGTTTGTCTGCTTTTGCAAGCTGCATCAAGTGGGATTCTAGATCTGCAGAGATCTAGCTTGTTTTGGGAGCCTCTTCTCATGGAGTGTTTTTTTTAACCTCCTGGAAGAGTGCCTCTCCTGTTTGTGCTTCAGATCTGTATCTTGACAGTTGGCCATTTATGTTATTCAAGCTACAACGCAGTTTTCATTAAGGAACTGCGTTATTTTCATATGAAATTATTCAGGGTGTTTTGATCCCAATTTTGATGAGAGATCTCTAGTGTTGGGCTTTGCCTTTCACTTTGGTGATCCAACGATTAGCTTGCTGATCCATGTTTTTTTTAGATCTAATCTATTGTAATGTAAAGTCATATTCAGAAATTACTGCAGCATTTTACAGATCTACAACTTAAAACTCAGATCTACTCTTGTTAATGCATGATTTGGTCAAAACCCCAAGGGGATATTGTAAATAAGACTATATAGTTTCCATATATGAAATGGATTTGATGTTTTTTCCACAGATCTGTCCTAGATCTGAGTTGTAATATTCAGCTGCTGCAGCTCCTCAAAATAATGTTGTTGAGCCATTTTGGCAGTTTCTATATATGCTGCAGCCTTCTTTCTGAATATTTCTTAATCTATTGTCTCATGTATTCTACTGTATATTGAAAGAGCTTCATTGTAATTCTGATTTTCTACTGTATACTCATAATTTAATCATATTTGATGGCCTCCTACTCATACTATCCAAGACTGCGTTATTTTTGAAACAGTTTGTTGTGCATAGTTGTAGCCCCTCTAGTAGGTTGTTTTTCAGCTAGACTAGGTGGTGGGAGATATGTTTACCACACCTAGTTTGATTTGTTTTTTCTCCCCCTCTGGATCTAGACCCCAGATCTGCTGATCTAAGGGATCCAAGGGCTGTAAACTTATTTTTATACATCAATCTCCCAAGAGTGCATTATTTCAGCAGGCTTGTTGTGTTATTCCATATTTGGAATATTACAGTGGTATCAGAGCTCCTTTCTTGGCACAGCCTGTGCTTTCCTTGGAGCATCACAACCATGTTGCATTCAGAAGAAGATGAACCTCTTACTGAGAGGGAGAAGAGGTATCAGAACAGAATTCACAAGAAGTATGATTACACTACTGATGATCAAGACAAGGGTAAAGCCCCTGAGACTACAAGTGATAAAGAAGGAGAAGAGTTTGCAAGAAATCTATTGGTGGCCATGCAAGATCTTGCTAGAGAGATCAAGGAGATGAGGGTGGATATAATGAGGGAATATCCTGGGATATTTCATCCGAGAGAAAGCTCTGACATGTCTCATCATGGGACTGGTCAACCAGTGAACCTGACACAAGCCCCACAAGCTTCACAACGCTCCACTATGCCTACTTTCTTGGCTATGGAGAATGAAGGACCACAAGAGCAAGCTTCCCTTGAAGATTAATTTCTAGAGTATGATTCTTAGAGTCAGAGATTCAAGGATCACTTGAGTTTCCAAGATTTTTTTCACCTCAAAGACAGAAGAAGACCAAGGCAGCAGTATAGAGATGGTGGGTTCTTTCATAATCAGGATAGACACCACTCTATGGGAAAATTATTTTTGCCCAAATTTGATGGATCATCCTCTAGTTCTGCCAAGGCATGGGTAGAAAAGTTGGATATTTACTTTCAGTTGAACAAAGTCCCTGATATTGAAGCCATTAAGATTGCAGCGCTGCACTTTGAAGGGGAAGCACACAATTGGTGGTTCCATGGGTTGTCTACATTGGGACATATCAATGTGACTACCTATTATGAGTTTACTAGAAGACTGGTGGAGAGGTTTGACAGGAAGGATCCTGAAGCACCCTTCATAATCCTTGCAAATTTGAAGCAATTAGGGGATGTAGAGACTTATATCTCTGAGTTTCTGAGATTGTCAGTCATGGTTCCTGATCTATCTGTAGCAAGGAGAGTCTACATGTTCATCGATTTCCTAGAGGAACCTTTTCACGGGTTGGTTAAATATACCAAGCCCATCACTTTGCATGATGCCATTGAGAGGGCTAGAGACCTCCAAGGTGCCTTGCCAAAAGCAAAGGCAACTTTCCACAGCAAGGCCCCTCATTTTTCTGAGGGGAAGGAAGGAAAATCTGCTCCTCCCAAGGAGATCTCTTTGAAGAAGACTCTTGATATTGATCTTAGGAGGGAATTGAGGAAAAATAAATTGTGTTTCACTTGCCAAGATTCATGGGCACTGGGACATATATGTGCTGCGGGGAAAGCACACTACATAGAAGTCTTCTTAGATTTCAAGGATGAAGATGAAGATGATGAACCTAGGAGGGGTCACAGTGCTGATAATGATGAGGAAGATCAAACACCGTTCAGAGTTGGGAAGGGAGCCTTTGCTCCAATAAGTGGGACTCTTGCCTCTTTGAGAGGAGTGCCTAAGTACTTGACCCTAAGAGTACAAGGTTCAGTCATGAATCATAGAATATCTGTCTTGATTGACAGTGGGGCAACCCATAACTTTATTGATGTTCATCTTGTGCAAAAGAGAGCAATCCCCATTGATAATTTTGAGGGATTTTTTGTTTTGGTCCCAGGAGATAGGACCATGCAATGCATGCAATATGTTCCATCACTCTTTGTCACTATGGGATCCTACACTCTAGTGGATCACTTCGTTGTAGTTAACATACCAGACACCAACATCATTTTGGGTGTCCAATGGTTAATTACCTTGGGGAAGGTTACCACTTATTGGAAATATTTGTAGATGGATTGGGTGGACTTGAAGAGTGGGAAACCACAAATGATTCAAGGCATGCACATTTATCCTTCACCTAGTACTTCCACACAAACAATAGAGATTGATTTGTGCAGTGGAAGCAGGGATCTCATAATCCCCTCTCTCATGTTCATGAGGATGCTGCAAGGGACATTCTTATCTAATGGCAAGCCACCTAGAATGCCATCAGATTCAGATATTGTGGGGAAGACTCCACAAGGTTTTGCTCCAAATATAGATCAAGGAAGGATTGGAGCAATGAGATACCAAGTCACAGCGTTGGAGGGCTTGGGACAGCCCTAGTATGAGGGATATATTCTTCCTGCATCACTATCTCCCTCTCTCTTATCTGAATATGCGCTGTGGGAGGAGAGGAATGGGAGGATCAGCCTTCCAACAAACAATTTTGGCATGTATAATGTCAAAAAGGAGATCAGCAACATGACAAGCACTTCCATGGATGTATTATTAGCACTGTCATTGTTGAGTAGTGTGGATCTTTATTGGAAATCTCAACTGCTTGTATAATATTCCAAAGATCTCCACACAAGTATGATATTAGATGGCATGCAGCAAGATGAGGGCTACTTATTCCAAGGGGGAGTCATCTATTATCATGGTAAGGTCTTCTTGGCTAGAGCTTCCAAGCTCAAGCAAAAGATCCTACAAGGAGCACATGAATAATTCTTCCTCAGCCATATGTATTCAATGAAGATCTATACCCTGGTCATGAGGAGTTTTGATTGTGAAAGCATGAGAGAGGAATTACATCAGCACTTTCAAGAGTGCATTAGCTATGGAGGATTGGGGAAGCTAATGGACTCTTTGCAAGAGTCATCTCAGCCAGCTCTTTCTTTGCTTGAAAGGAGGAAAATGCTCATGCACAACTCCATGTGCATGAAGGACTATGATGGTAAAAGGATTGATCATGCCAAGAAAGTTGTATTTTATGATTTTCCACATTCTTTTACCATGTTTTTGCATGCTATGCCTCCTAAAGAGGGTGAGATATCATGTGGATCTCATAGCTTTTTGGGGGCCAATAGAAATTTGGAACTTGGACACTCCCTTTTTGTGCAAAGGGAGTTTCCTTTTCATGATGGGTGCTTCCCAAAGGCACCAAACTTATGTAACATTTTCAGCCATGTTAAGGTGACTCATGCAGAAAATTTGTGGTGGGAATGCCACTTTCCACACCTGGATCTAATGAAGACAAGAGGTGCACTGCACTGGCATCACATGTGGGATTTTGACCCACCTCCTCAAGTTCATATTTCAGTTTTCATATATGTAGTCTTGCTTCCATACTTGGATGATATAGTTGTCTTGTTTATGGGGTTGTACGGACAGAGGATGGGCAGTGTGTATGTACCACATGATTTAAAACTTCTACCTGTACTTCATGATACATGTTTTAGATGTAGCATTGCTTCAGCCATGCTTATTTCTGTTGAGTTTTTCACTCCTGGTGGGATGGACTATGCACATATTATGTTGACCTTGGAGGAAAACTTCATGATGTATTGGCTTGTTGAGCACTTGGGTTATGATGAGGACTTGATCCTTGATGATGCCATCAATGAAGGAGGAGAAGTGCTACAGCTCTTACCCTATCATTTGCTTGAGGACAAGCAACATTTTGGAGGGGAGGACTGTAATATTCCTACTTAGCCTAAGCTAAGAGGAATATTCATTTTTGTTTTACTTTCTGTTGCATGAATAAATGAATAAAGGAGGACATGTAAAACTCCTGAAAAGACTGAATAAATCAATGCCCATGTGAACAAATATAAATCAGGGCCATGTAAATAAATCACTTGCAGGTGTGAAAGGGGTTTGAGCTATGAGACTAGGTCAACCTTGACCAAATCTACAACGATGTCTAGGTTCAATGTATCTCATGAAGGGACAGTGCAGTTCTAGAAGGAGGCCCCTCATGTGAAAGGAGCTAACTCATCAAGGTGGTTTAGGGTTGGCAAAGGCTTTCATCTTATAAAAGGAAGGGGAAGGCAGCAAGATAAGGTTGTTTATTGATTATATTTCTGAGTATCTTGTCTGCATAAACAAATACTATTCTCTGTTGTTTAGTAGAGAATTGTGCTGCTTAGCACTTGGAGTTCCTATGCAGGGATTTCACCTCTTCTTTTGAGTATTCTTGGATTATTTGATGACTTGATTCACTATCAGGCTTGAGGCCAATCTCTACTTCCAATTACAGTGCAAATCCAGTGAGGCTTTGTCTGCTTTTGCAAGCTGCACCAAGTGGGGTTCTAGATCTGCAGAGAGCTAGCTTGTTTTGGGAGCCTCTTCTCATGGAGTGTGTCTTTTAACCTCCTGGAAGAGTGCCTCTCCTGTTTGTGCTTCAGATATGTATCTTGGTAGTTGGCCATTTATGTTATTCAAGCTACAGCGTAGTTTTCATTGAGGAACTGCATTATTTTCATATGATATTCTTCAGGGTGTTTTGATCCCAATTTTGATGAGATATCTCTGGTGCTGGGCTTTGCTTTTCATTTTGGTGATCCATGGATTAGTGTGTTGATCCATGTTTTTTTTAGATCTGATCTATTGTAATGTAAATTCATATTTAGAAATTATTGTATCATTTTACAGATCTGCAACTTAAAACTCAGATCTACTCTTGTTTATGCATGATTTGGTCAAAACCCCAAGGGGATCTTGTAAATAAGACTATCTAGTTTCTAGATCTGAAATGGATCTGATGTTTTCTCCATAGATATTTCCTAGATCTGAGTTGTAATATTCAGCTGCTACAGCTCCTCAAAATAACGTTGTTGATCCATTTTGGCAGTTTCTATATATGTTGCAGTCTTCTTTCTGAAGATTTCTTGCTCTATTGTCTCATGTATTCTACTGTATATTAAAAGAGCTTTATTGTAATTCTGATTTTATATTGTATACTCATAAGTTAATCATATTTTATGACCTCCTACTCATACTATCCAAGACTACGTTATTTCTGAAATAGTTTTTTGTGCATAGCTGCAACCCCTCTAGTAGGGTGTTTTTCAGCTAGACTAGGTGGTGGGAGATCTATTTACCACACCTAGTTTGATTTTTTTTTGCTCCCCCTCTGGATATATACCCCAGATCTACTGATCTAAGGGATCCAAGGGATTTAAACTCATTTCTGTACATCAATCTCCCAGGAGTGCGTTATTTCAACAGGCTTGTTGTGCTATTCCATATTTGGAATATTACAGTCTACCAAGCCGAGAGAGATATCAAATAGCTTGTGAGGCAAACCTATTTTCACTGAGTGAAAAAAAAAATTGAACCCTTTTGAGGTTTGGTGGATCCAAAGTTAAAATGGATTTACACTAGTCACATTTTGTAAGCCTAGATGATGCTTCAGAAGTGGGTATGTTTTTTATGTTATAAATTCCTAGATGAGGCTTTAGAAGTGGGTATGTTTTTTATGTTTTACATTTTATTTTAAAATATTGTTAGGAGGGGTAAATAATTTATTTCCCCATTAAGCTAGAGATTTAAAGATAATAGGGCAATTGACATTATGGATTGTGTGAATTTGAATATGACGTTTATATAAATAGTTGTTTTCTTTATCTAAGTGAGTTATAGCTTAGTAAGAATATTTTAGTATTTTTCTGTATCAATGCTTCAAATTAAAAATCACTTGGAATATTTTTCCAACACTATAATGTGTGGAAAATTATGATATCTTGAGGGTAGACATTTTTTTAACAAAATCTTCCTGTAATTTGCTCAAAATGTTCGATTTCATGGAATATTTTCCTTCCTCCATGGAATTCCTGCAAGGTAAGACTCCTCCTTTAACTGAGCCTCATGAGTAGCAGACTCTTCTCTGGGAAAGGATTCATCTTAACTTCAGTAAGTCTAAGTGACATTTACTTTCATTTTAATACCTTTATTGACAATATCTAATATCAACACTTTCAAACCAGGAGGTAACTCCTCAAAATCAGAATGTGTATTAGCTGAAGAATGCACATGGATTTATACATGGAGGTGAGGCTATTGGGATTCATCTCCCAATGACTCTTGGCCTTCCTTATTTCCTAATATTAATTAATATACAATATTAAATATGAACACCCATCTATAGGATTAGGTGTCAACATTCCCCCCTTTAATCCGAAGGGATGTTGGTGAGTCCAAGCATCGATCTGAACTTTTCAAACTTTTCTCTTCCAAGTGCTTTGGTGAAGATGTCAACAGTTTGCTCATTTGTGGAACAATGATGTAGATGGATGGTTTTGGCCTGAACATGATGTCGAATTAGATGGTACTTTGTATTGATGTGCTTTGTTCGATCATGGAACTTTGGGTTCTTGGCCAACTTTATTTCAGAAGTGTTGTCGATCATGAGTGGTGTGTAATACATTTGTTTCATCTGCAAATCTTCCAGGATTTTCCAGAGCCACACAATTTCCTTTGTTTCTTCAGCTGCTGCCACATATTCTGCCTCGGTCGTGGAATCTGCTGGAACTGACTGTTTGCGTGATCTCCATGAGACAGCTCCTGATCCAAGACTCATGGTGTAACATGTAGTAGACACCCCTGTTTCTTTGTCACCATCAAAGTCTGAATCAGAGTATCCGGTCAAGTTGAAGTCGCCTACCTGTGTATATTTGAGTCCAAAGTCTTGAGTCCCCTTCAAGTACCTTAGCACTCTTTTTGCAGCAGACCAATGTCCTTCACAAGGTTTTTGCATGAACCTTGAGAGGATTCCAACAGCAAATGAAATGTCAAGTCTGGTGGTGGTCAGATAGATAAGACTTCTTACAAGTTGTCTATACTTAGTTGCATCCTCAAATTCCTTCCCTTCAATAGATGTGAGCTTCAAGTTTTGTTCCATTGGAGTGGTTAAGGGTTTACAGTCATCCATGCCAAACTTGTTCAAGAGATCTCCAATGTACTTCTTTTGAGAAAGAAATATGAATTTTGGATGTTAAATTACTTCAATACCCAAATAGTAATGAACATGAACCAAATCAGTCATTTCAAAACCTTTCTTCAACTCTTTCTTCATGGATGCAATATAGCTCTCATTGTTTCCTGTTATCAAAAGATCATCTACATATACCACAAGATATAAAATTGTTTTTCCAACTTTCTTAACAAACAAAGTTGCATCATCAAGATCAAAATGTTTGAAATCAAGTTTCAGAAGATGCTCGGTCAATTTCTCATACTAGGCTCGTGGTGCTTGCTTGAGGCCATACAAGGATTTTACAAGTTTGCAAACTTTGTGTTCTTGACCCTTTATCACAAATCCTTCTGGCTGGGACATATAAACTTTCTCCTTTAGATCTCCATTCAAGAAGGTTTTTTTTACATCAATCTAATGGACTTTCCATCCATTCTGAGCTACTAAGGCAAAGAGAGTCCGGATGGTGGTCCATTTTGCTGTGGGAGAAAAAGTTTCTTCATAATCGACTCCTTCTTTTTGTGCGAATCCTTTTGCCACAAGCCTGGCCTTGTGCTTGTCAAGTGAGTCGTCTTCTTTGTACTTATTCTTGTATACCCACTTACAGCCAATTGGTTTCGTTCCCAAAGGCAGATCAACCAGCTTCCAAGTGCCATTCTTTATCAAGGCATCATACTCCTTCTGCATCGCTTCTTTCCATTCATCATGAGAAGCGGCTTCTTTGAAGGAAGTTGGTTCATGATCTGTTGTTATAGCATCATTTCTCACCTTCATATGATTCATGATTGCTTTTATGGCTTTGGGCACCTATTCCTACAGACTTGGACAAATTCACTTAAAAGCAGTGTAAAAATCCCCATACGCGACTATGCCCATACTTTTCCGCGTGTATACGTGAGTCCAGCTGCACTTTTCCGTGTATGCCATTAAAATTATGAAAAAATATATAAAAATTCCCTATTTTCGGGCTAGGTTGATGGTTACTCAGGTAGTTCAACCACCCCAGCATGTGGCCAACTATTTTCAACTGTTGAAACTACTTGGAGGGAGTATAAAAACCCCTCATGTGTATGGCCTAAGGGAGAGAGAGAATTTATTGATATTATACTCTGTTGGTATTCCTTATCCAAGTCTAATTCCCCGTGCCTCCTGCACTTTCCCAGTTCATTATAGGAAACCCTTGTTTCCTTGAGATGCTCATCTCCCTATATGTCATCTCGTATGCACCAGTTTGGAAGGAGTCTTAGCGAGGCAAGGGCGGGACGGATCCGGACGACGGTCTGCTCGAAGATCGTGGGAGGATTCAGGTGATCTCTCCACTCATTTTTCTGTACATGCTATTTATAATACAGAAGTACCATCTTGTTCCCGAAATATACGTGTTAGTGTCTGCTTACATATATGAGAAAATTGTTATTTAAGCATTCATTATGGTTTATTTAATGTTTTATATGGATTTCACTAACATTTAGAGTAGATATATGTTGTACAACCAGTTCTTCGTGCTTGTTTCTTCTTGTCTTTCAGGTTAAGAAGGAAGGACGGTTGCTGGGGGTTTGGACCCCACGGGATCTGCTTCAACCGTAGGACCTACGAGTAACTTCCTCGATCTACTCTATTTAGTTTTTCATGAACATGTATGGTTGTGTGAGTCCTTCTTAAGTAGCATGCCCCTGCTCTGTGGAGGTTGTAACCCAACGAACCTCTAGGGTGATTTTCCCTGAAACAGAACTGGCAACTCCACTGGGGATCACATTATTGTGATTCTCCTTTTGGGTGGTTTCAGCTGTTTGATAGGTTGCCGATAGTTTTAACTTCTATTTGCAGTCCAGTTTACTTTTTCTCAGTCAGTCTGAAGTCCTGGTTTCTTATCCAGGCTTGATCCTTTTGTTTTTTTCATTATTTACCTTTATATACGCGCTTTTTTCTGCACACAGTCGTGTATACATGCAAGTTTGTCTAAAGGGAGTCGCGTATACGCGAGTTTCCTTTAGCACAGTCGCGTATGCACGCTTGTTGCTAAACTGTGAAGTAGCGTATACCTAGGCAGATTTTGAATTTTTGGATTTCTTGACTTTTTGGTCCTTTCTGGCTGTGGAGACCTGTCCCTACAGTGTCTTTGCACTCTCTGGATTGTGAAGAAGGTGGTCTTTTGCCTTTTCTCTCTTTCATTTGATTGAAAACTAGTCTTTTTGGCAAAGTGTTGTTTCTGGTGCTGGCACTTCTGGTTTGAGTACCAAGATAGCTTTCTGAGCATTCTTGGTTGTTCTGCTTTATCAGAACAGTGAGCTCCTGCTCATTTTCTCTTTCCTGTCTTTGTGTTTTTCTTAGCACTACGATTTTTGCTCGTTTCTTGATTGGTTTTCTTGAGTTCAGTAGGCTAGGCCTTGTTGCAACTTTTTGAAGAGTTTTTCTTGCTTCTTCGAAGTTTTTGCTTGCGGCAAGTTTATACTATTCTTCTAGGCTGAATGGCTGAGTTTTCTTGTCTTCCTTTGCTCTTATTGATGTTGCTACTAGTTAGCTTTATAAGGTTTGGAGCATTGTTGAAGTTTGTGCTTGAAATTCAGTCTTGTTTGGTTTGGATTTTGATAGTTTTGCTTGGTCTTTTCGAGCTCTTTCTCTATAAAACTAAAAAGCTCAAAAAATATTTGTTTTGATTTTTGTTTTTGCATTTCAAAGGCTCAAAAAACATTTTCTCTTGTTATTTGCTTTTGTTGTTGCATTTTCATTTTCGTTTTTCCATATCTTTTGAAGCTTTTGTGAGGTTTCTTGCTTTTGGTTTTTGGCTTGATAATTGGAAGGGAGTTGTCATTCATTTCTTCTTCTTGTTTTTAAGCATCTTTGGTGTCTTCATATTAAGATTTTTTTATTTCGGGAACTAGCTTTCTGGACAACCAAGACGAGTTAAAACTGAAGGACTTTTTGGGAAATTTCACTCTGCTTTAGGAGATTTGCATCTTAGGATTTGCATGCTTGTAGTGATTTGCATTAGGTGCATTTAAACATTTAGTCAATTTCATAGTTTTTGTGAGTGTGAGTTTGCTATTTGAAAAGAAAAAATACAATTTTTAATCTCTTAGAACCCGTGTAGAGATTGCTTTTCATCGAAAGACAATAATTGCATTTGCATGTAGTTAAGTTTTTATTAATTTCTTTCTGCGTCAAAAACATCATAAGTTTCATTTCCATATCCTTGTGACTTAACATAACAGCCCATTAAAATAAGCGATATAATTAAAATCAACTAGCAAGTTTTCTAAGTGTCATACACCAACTAGCTAGGTTGTAGGGCCTTGGATTAGGTGAGTGGAGATTTAACTCTCCAAGGTCGCTCAAACAAAGCATAGAATTTGATTAATTGAGTGAAATCCAATTCCGTTAGGTGGACCGGGAAAGCTCTCCTCTAGAGAGTCAATCGCGAGGGGAAGTGAAGGCTGAGAAGAGGGATACCCCCTCTCCGATTAGATGAATCTGACCTCAAGACCATTCCGCCCAGCTTCTGACACGGATTGGTGCCCATAGTTGCCACTCCTAGGTTCCACACAGGTGACTGCGGGGGGGAATACCCGTGGTACCTGAGGCAGACGTCGCATCACTTTCAGCAGTACTTCTGGGGGGTGCCCTTGCGAAGCTTGGGTGCTTGAGCCGGCAAAGGCTATCGTTAGGAGGTCGGCGTAACTATTTTTGATACCTTCGCTAGTTTTTCTGGGCCCTAATCATCCCAAATTGCTTTCGGGAGGTCCTATATTTCACTTTCCTGTATTTTGGTGTCCGGTCCTCATCACCCGGAGCGGAAATACTTGGAGGTTGTTTGCTTGACTGTATCTCAGGGATTTTTATTTTAGTGAGTGCTCTTTGCTCCTAGCTTGCCTATCTTTTCACTTTTTTGAGTCTAATTTAAAATATATAAAAGTGGCTGATCAAGCGCCTCGTCGATCGAGGAGAATCCGGGGGTTATCTCCCGAGAGTCCAGAGCCTTCTTCGAGAAGGCATAGGAGTGATTTAGCAGGTGGTTACCACCCTGTGACGTCTGACGCAGTGGAGAGAGATCCTCCACAAAGGTCTGAAGGTTTCATAGCTGATTCTGGTGTCGGTTCCGAGAGGAGCGTTCCGCTCACCTCGCGAGTTTTGTTTCCTCGGGAAGAAGATTTTCAAATCGAAGACGTACCTGAACCTCCTACGTCAGGTCCATCTCCTCTTCCTCCTGATTATCCGTTCGTTGTTCAATACATCGGACCTGAGTCGGAGAGACCGGAAGATCTTCCGTATCATTCTTACCTTTCGATGGCCACGACTGGGAACGCGGCTTCTGCTGTGAGTGCTGCAGGCATTCAGACTCCTGCTTCTGTTGAAGGAGGGGGCACTATTGCTTCATCTTCGATTGCTTCTAGTGCTGCTGTGTTTGGCTCTGGTTTCACCCAAGCACAGGCTTCTCAATCTGGTCGCTTCTGTTTCGGAATGCCCACTAGTGGGATTCCTTCTTTTTCCTTTTCCGCTGTTGTAGCTGGATCTACACCCATGTCTTCCATGGCTAGTGGATCAGCTTCTTTTCAAGGGTTCCCCTTCGAAACTGGACATATTCCTAGTTCAAATCCTTCTTTAGGGTCCTTTTTGTTTACTTCTCAGACTTAGTGTTTCCACCCTTGGTCTAGAGGTCAGAATTCGACTACTTTTACAAGTTGGAACCCTGTATTCACTACAGCGAGGGTAGGGAATTAGTTTTACGCTGGTCACCAAGGGAATGATTATTTCCCTTCGTCGAGTGCTTATCAAACTTTTTATCCTCTGTCTAATGCCTGGAACCCCTATCAGGGGCTTTCCTCTTCATTTCATACTTCAGGGGGGGGAACTGGTCTGGGCTTTGGTAACTCTGCGTTGGGAGGAGGTTCTTCTCCTTTTTCTACGAGTTCTTTCTGGAAACCCCGAATTTGCCTCATCAAATCCGAGGCTATTCTTTTCGATGTGGGGGTCCATCGCATCAGGGATGAAATTAGCGGGCTACGCCTCGCTTACCTTTTCCGCGACGTTAAACTTGCCGGATCTGTCGAAGTTGACTAATGATCGATTCGTTATAGCCCGGGGTGGCCTCCGGTCCCGACCAAACTTCCTTCAGACATTCCAAAGTTTGAAGGTAAGAATGGAGAGGATCCGGCTGACCACATCACCACTTTCCACTTATGGTGTTCTTCGAACTCCCTGATCGATGATTCGATTAGGTTGAGAATATTTCAATGCACCCTAACTGGAAATGCTGCCAAATGGTATATCGAGCTCACTGGGGGAATTTTTGCTACATTTGGAGAACTGGCTGTCACATTTCTAAACCATTTTCAGTTGCCTGTCAGATATGAGGCTGGGACCGAACGCCTGGCTAATTTTAAGCAGGATGAGGCAACACACATTTCTGATCACATTCAGGAATGGAGGAGAAGGAAGAGGCTTATCAAAGCTCATATTCCAGGAGAATTCCTTCTCAAATGGTTTCTGAAATCTCTGTAGTCAGATATTTCAAAAGATGTATCCCTATCTGGGGTATTTTCTGAGGAGCAGGCCATTTTTAGGGCCCAGCAGCTAGAACTGATCTATTCTCAGTCTGGGGTCCTCCACAAATATCTGCCCAATGCTCCTCGCTCCAAATTAGATTTATCAAAAACTAAGCCCGGTCCTCATGGCGACGGACTAGTTGGATCGATCAATAGTGGTGCAGCCAGCCTGCTTTCTCAATTGCAGCAATTGTCTTTACAATCTGCTCCTTCTAGTCAGGTTGTGCCTGCTAAGTCATCACCTTCCCAGTCTTTGTCCATAAATGTTGTCCAAGCTTCTGATCCCAAAGGAAATCAACAATCCGATGGGAAGAAGAAAGGACGAAATAACAAGAAGAAGGGCAAGAACGGGAAGGGAAATGCAAATAAAACCAACGAGCGTGTTGGTGAGGGTCAAAAGGAGAAAAAGAAAGTGAAGTTTCCATGCAAGTTGTGTACTGGAGACCATCTCACACACCTTTGCCCTAAAATTCAGGATGCGCAGCGCCTGTTAGCCCAGCAGGGTTCTTCTAGTTCCCAGGCTGTGTTAACAAACCCTTTTCCCCAAGGGCAGCAATTAGTTATTGGCGCGAACCAAAATCCTGGGGCTTCCTCTGGGGGCACCCAGGAAGGGGAAATTCCATTGAACATTTTCATGTTGAGTGCTCACGTGGATATCGCTACGAGATCCCGTGATTATGGCAGAGAAGAGTCTTCGAACGCTAAGGAAGTTCATGATGCTACTGAGCCGCTTCACATTACGAAGCCTACTGTTGAGTCTATGCCTCGAATGCCCAAAGCATCTTCTAAGCGATCAATGATTAATCCAAATGCGAGGGCTGCCCAGAACTACTCGATTGTAGAAGATCTGGCGCAGAGTCCTTGTGCTAAGTCAGCTTTAGAGGTACTCTAGTCTTGTCCGGCTCAGCGCAGTGCTTTGCTCACTGCCATTGGGGCTATTGATTCGAAAATTCTCTTCTGATTACTTTTGATATGACTAATTTTAAGAAGAAAATTCCTCATCACATGGCTTTTCATATTAAATCTTCGTATCGGAAGTGCAATATCTTTTGAACGGTTGTTGATGAGGGTGCTTCCACATGCGTGATGTCTCTCACATGCTGGAAGACACTTGGATCTCCCAAAGCTGTTCCATCTAGCACTGTTCTTACTGCGTTCGATGGTCATTCTCACAGACCCCATGGTATTGTCCCGGCTTTGCCCATCTGTGTTGGGGGCAAAACTGTCAATATAGAGGTTGAGGTAGTGGATGCAGGCTTGGACTACAACCTTCTGTTGGGGAGGAATTGGATTTATGAGATGGATGCCATTGCATCCTCATTATTCAGTGTATGTTTCCCCCACGAAGGGAGGGATCATTACGATAGATCAGCTGAGCTGTCCTCCTGTGGGCCTGAATGCGTCTTACGACTCATGCATTCCCGAAAGTTGGATAATACTAAAGGCTTTCTGAGAAATTGAGTTGGAATGTATTCTTCCTTGATGGGTACTTTCGATCTTCTCCTCCTCGGTGCATGTGCTATTTCATCCTCCAAGGCTCCTCTTCGAAGAGAGTTCTTCAGAACTCATTATTTTTCGGACCCTTGGACCTTACCTTCCCCCACTGCCACATTAGCGGAAGGTCAAGTGGGTGGAATGGCATTTCCTATTTCTGCAGCTGAGATTGCTTATCAGTCTATTGTTGACTCTACAGAATCCATCCCAGCTCCTCTGTCACCGGAAGAGTTGGATGGAGATGTGGCTCCGGCTTGGACACTTAGTTCTTCTTCTGCCCAGGATTGCCTTGATACCACTCTTCCATATGAAGAGGCCATCCTGGAAGCCATGACTGGTATAGATAGACCGTGGGATGATTTGCATCATCGGTCTTACTTCCTACCTGACTTGAGCGAAGTTGAAACAAGTTTTCCAAGTCCTCAGTCTCCTGGACCTGTTCACCCAGTCTTGAACCCTTTGGCACCAGCACAGGTTTATGCTGAAGGGAACATGGCTGTGATCTCTCCTACTATCCCGGTAAACATTTCCAGGGATCCCAACATTATCGAGAATGTCTTCATTGGAGCTGAATGTTCCCGTGAAGAGATTCAAATCTATACCGAGCTCTTCAAAGAGTATAGGGATGTTTTTGCTTGGTCTTATGAGGAAATGCCTGGCATAGACCCATCTATTGTCCAGCATGAGATCAAGACGTATGAAAATGCTAAGCCGGTCAGGCAAAAACTTCGTCCGGTCAATCCTAGGAAGGCAGCAGCTATCAAAGCTGAAGTGGAAAAGCTGCTTAAGGCGGGATTCATTTTCCCTGTTCCTCTGACTGAATGGGTTTCAAACCCCGTTCCCGTAGATAAAAAGCAAGGAACGATTCGAGTGTGCATCGATTTCAGAGACCTAAATAAAGCGTGTCCTAAAGACAATTACCCCACACCATTTATTAATCATATCATTGACGAGTGTGCCGGTAATGAGATTTTCTCCTTCATGGACGGTTTCTCCGGATATAATCAAATTACCATCCATCCTGAAGATCAACATAAGACTACCTTTATTTGTGCCTGGGGTACGTTTGCATATAATAAGATGCCTTTTGGTCTTAAAAATGTTGGGGCTACCTTTCAGCGGGCCATGTCTTACGCCTTCCACGACATCAAGAAGATTATCGAGGCATACTTAGATGATCTAGCTGCTCATTCTCGAAAGAGGATGGATCATCCTGGTCACCTCCGGCAAATATTTGAAAGATGTCGTTTTTATAAAATTCGATTGAATCCGAACAAGTGCGTTTTCGTGGTTACATCCGGTCGGCTATTGGGATTCATTGTGTCTAGGGAAGGGATAAGGGTAGATCCCTTCAAGGTTGAGGCAATACTTCAGTTGCCTCCCCCGTCCTCAATTCGTCAGCTTCAAAGTCTTCAAGGGAAGTCTAATTTTCTTCGGAGATTTATCGTCAATTATGCTGAAGTCACAAAGGGATTTATGAGACTGTTGAAGAAAGGAGTTCCTTTTCTTTGGGATGACTACGCTCAACGCTCATTCGATGCTTTGAAAAAAGCATTGACCTCTACTCCTTTATTGAGTCCACCAGATTATAGCAGGGATTTCCTTTTGTATCTGGCAGCAGCAGAATCTACCATCGGTATGGTTCTGGTTCAGGAAGATGATGCTCTTGCAGAGCATGTTATTTACTACCTAAGTCGAGGATTGGTAGGACCTGAACTCAGGTACACTCCGATAGAAAAATTAGCTTTAGCAGCAGTTCATGCTGTGCAGCGACTCCGGCATTACATTATTCTTCGCAAAACTTATGTTTTGGCAACTGCCAATCCTTTTCAGTTTGTCCTCAGCAGGCGAGTGATTGGGGGCAAATACAATAGATGGATTGTGATTTTACAGGAATTTGATCTTGAGTTCATGTCTGCCAAATCCAAGAAATCATTAGTTTTCGCGGAATTGATCTCCGAGTTGCCCTGTGGAGAAGAGATGATCTATGATGAGTCCTTTCCGGACGAACACTTATTTCTTATCTCTTCACAGGATCCTTGGTACGGGGATATCATTGTGTATCTCCAGACTGCGAAGTTTCCCTCTACTTTTTCGAAAGATGAGCATCGTAAGCTGTGTCATTTAGCCAAGAATTATTTGATTATTGGTGATGCTTTGTACCGTCGAGGGGTTGATTCAATCCTAAGACGCTGCTTAACTTTCAAAGAAGCTGAGGTTGTGCTCAATGATTCTCACAGTGGAGCTTGTGGGGGTCATTTATCTGGGCTTGCTACAGCCCAAAATATTTTGCGTGCTGGATACTTTTGGCCCTCGATTTTTAAATATTGTATTGAATCGGTCAAAAAGTGTCATCCGTGTCAGGTATATACTCGAAAAATGCGCGCTCATCCAGCTCCGCTTTTTCCAGTCGTTACTGTCGGTCCCTTTACAAAGTGGGGTATTGATTATACTACTTGTAACCCACCTTCGGCAAAAGGTCACAAGTACATTATTGTAGCAGTAGACTACTTTACGAAGTGGGTCGAGGCTATGCCTACTTTTGGGAATGATGGTGAGACTGCAGCTCTATTCCTTTTCAACCAGGTTATTGCTCGTTTTTTTATTCCTAGAGAGATTGTCACTGATCATGGCAGTCATTTTCAGAATAGTATGATGTCTGAGTTGGCTCTCAAATTGGGTTTCCGGCAGGAGCATTCATCTCCATATTATCCTCAAGCCAAAGGGCAAGTGGAAGCCGTGAATAAATCCTTGAAGACAATTATTCAAAGGAAAATTGATAAAGCTAGATCCAACTGGCATATTATGCTATATCCTGCACTTTGGGCATACAGGACGTCAGTGAAAACTGCAACTGGCTTTACTCCGTTTCAGCTAGTGCACGGGGTGGAATCCGTATTTCCCATTGAATGCGAGATTCCTTCTCTTAAATTAGTTGTTAAACTTATTCCTGACAATTCTAGTCTGGCAGAACAGCTTCTTCATCTGGAACATCTCGATGAGCAGCGTCGGGATGTCGCCACGATGAATGAAGCGCATAAAAACCGAGTTAAAGTTCAGTACGATAAGGCGGTCAAGCCTAGGGTTTTTTCGGAAGGTGACCTGGTTTTGGTCTATGCCCAAGAAAAAGATGCCCTGGGGGCAGGAAAGTTTAAGTCTATGTGGTATGGCCCCTATATCGTTAAAAAAGTCCTTAAGAAAGGAGCGTATACCTTGGTTTATTTCGAAGGGAACGAGTTGCCGGAGCCCCGAAATGGGCTCTATTTGAAGAAGTATTATGCCTAGGTTTCGGCCTGACATGTTGCTTTTGTATATAGTAGTTTTTTCTTTGTACATATCTGATTGATTTTCGATTTTTGATGAGTTGGTGATGTTTTTGATCTGCTTTGGCAGGTTGTGTTGGATGTCATGAGTCATTTTGGTTTCGCCGATGGTGCTAGTAGACACACCCGGAACTTAGCTTCCGCTGCTTGGGTGCTTCATTATCCATCCAGTCAGCTGTTAGTATCAAGAGGGGTCTGCATTGGTCCTGCTTCAAATAATATAGCAGAATACACTGCAGTTGTTCATCTACTCTCGGAGGCAATATCTTTGGGTGTTGATTCGTTGGTAGTTTTCTTGGACTCTCAGCTGGTGGTGTCGTAGTTGAACAACACTTATCGGGTACTAGATCCATTTTTATTACGATTGTTCTTGAGGGTACGTTTGTTACAAAGGTCATTCCAATTTTTAACTTTCATTCATATTCCTCGAGCTGAAAATTGGTTTTCCGACTCATTAGCTAATCAAGCATTGGATTGGCATATTAATCATTCCATACAATAAAATTTTTAATCATCAAAAACATCACACATTTGATACATTTATCACATCACATCAAATATCGTTGTATATATATCATCGGAGTGTTCAAAAACTTTACAAAATTTGGATCCATAATGTCGTACAAAACTTGGGCTTATGCCCCATCATGTTCAGTCTCAAAAAAGAATATACAGTCATCTAATATATAATATTTGTCTACTCCTGAGGTCCCTGCCCAGAAGTCGTGTCCTATAGAACGTGACTGCGATGGCAACTCGGCGGAATAATCTAACCCAGTCTCGGGGTAGTCCTACCACCCGTCTCTGGATGGCTTCCGGCAGGTCCTCCACGGAAGCCATAGGTATTTGGCAGGTTAATCCCTCCAAGTTTCTCTGCATGGCCTGGAGAGTCCTGTCTGAATCCACTGTCTCTGCTTCACCCCTGCGACGCTTGTGGCGCAGGAGACCCTCAGGTCGAACTGGTCCAACGTCTGAATCATGATCATTTTTAATTTTCATTCATTATGAATCCAATCAAAAAACATGTTTGTTTTTCATTTTTTCATACATATTTGAAAAAATCCAAAAAAAATTATATAAGTCAAAAAAATTTTGCAAACTTACCGACTGTGCCCCATGCTGTGCCTCGTGGAAGAACTAGATCTGGATCTCCACGAAAGTCCATCCCGGCATAGGGATAGTCGTCCACTGCGATGATTTGTTCTCCCCACCAAAGGAAGAACTCATCGTCCCATGTGGTCCGGGGTACTTCACTACCCCCAAATCTCTTCATCATGTCCGCCCAACGGGAAATTCTTGGGTCCCGTGGGCTACTGATAGTAGAGATAACTCTAGGTCTCAACGTTGGTATCTTCTCAAAGAAGAATGTTGTCAAAATTGTACCGTAGCCAAAGTGTTTGGTCTTTGCTTGGCGAATTGAGGTCAACTGTTGCTTCATGTTCAGTAATAGGGCTGTGCACCAATCATACACATGAGTCAAACATTCTACTGCTATGCTCATTTGCGTCCTGGACGCCTGATGTAGGGAGGCAGATCCTACCACTCTGCTTATGGTGAAAAGGAGGATTTTCATGTGCAAATCCCGTAAATCTTTAATTGCAATCTGAGTTCCAACCTTTTTGGAACACTCTACGCAATACACGTGGACATAGTCTTCCACGGTTAACCCTCCCAGGGGCTTCCCGTGCAAGTCTACTGGTTCTCCCCTCCGGGAGAGTCCAGTAATAAAGTATATGTCTTCCACTTCAATGCGTATTGGCATCTGATCTATTATGAAGCAATCCTGATCTGGTTCCCAGTAATTTACGAGCATTTCTAGCAACCTCACATTGCTTTTCATATTTGGCATTTTGAAGAATTTGAACAATCCGCAATTCCGAAGGATATTTTGCGCTGCTCGATCTTGCATGACCTCTTGATCAATTGCACTATGCTCACGTTCTCTCCATGAGATTGTCATCCTGTCAAATTTCATTAAATCATGCATTAGCCACGCTTTTTTGGATTCGGACCTGCGCATACGCGACTTTTTCTTTGCACAGTCGCGTGTATACGCGACTTGCCTGTTATGAACCCGCGTATGCGCAAGTCTGCATTTTTTAGCAAGGGTTTTAATGGAAAAAATCACTTAATTTTAATTTCTAAACGGACAAAATGATTTGCAAGGATGATTGAGGAGCCTACCTAAAATTTCGGTGTGTTTTGACGGTCGGTTGTTCCTGATTTGACGAAAGAAGTTTTTTGCTCCAGAGCACTTTTTCCAAATCAGCAATGCAATAATGAACCAAATATGAGGTAATTTGTCTATTTATGCCTAAAAAGTTGAAAATTTTCGCAAAAATTCCTTATGCTTATTTTTTCGATCTATATTAAGCTACATAACCCGGATGCTTGGAAGTGCCCAGTTTGGTATGTTTTCAAGTACATTTTGACGATTTTGACATTTTTCCCGGTTTTTGATCCATGATTACTGACTCGTCACGGCAGGTATATGATCTTCACTGGCATATAGGTTACGGAAATCACTCTCCGTTGCATCTTGCATACTAGCCTCCATACTGATCACTTGCCTTAGGGTCGATCCCATCAGGTCATGAGTATTACACCTATTTCACTCGCCGATTATTTAATCATGACTTGATGGTAGAGCCTTCCTTTACATGGGTTTCCTAGTTAGTTCCTCGCTATCACTTGTTGCCCATGCTACGTTTTATGTAGGCTCGGGAGTCCTCTTTAGTCTCGCCATGTCTTATGTGTTGAAGCTTCATTCTTCTTCTTCCTCACTATCATTTTTTCTAGCTTTTACCCTAGAGGCTCCCTGGTGTCGTTAAGTTGTATTACTGCATTGCATATGGGCTGCTTGTTTATCCTGGCCTTTAGCCGGCTTCATTTGGACTCGATGTTTAAGCCAACTTTTGACCTTGACTCTCTGTACAAGTTAACCATTGCATGCACTTAGCTATCATGACTTGACACCTTTTACCCATGGATGGAACGTTCCTCTGAGTATCGCTTACCAGTTTTCACCACCTTGCATTGAGCATAGGAATGTTCCAATCCCAGGAACTAGTGCATTTGATTTCTTGATACTCGTTCTATCCATTGTACCATAGCATTCTTTTATTCTTTTTCAGGCTTATTATATGAAAAAGACAAAAAAATCAAATATAACAAAAAGAGCGGGAACGGGATGTATCTTCGTTGTTTTGATGGCAGTACAGAGTCAGTTTTTCGCCCTTGAACAAAGCACATATACTTATATATATTTCCTTCATTTGGGATGGTTTTAGTTTTGACCTAGGTTCAGCCTTTACCATGTTTCACTTTTCAGTTCTCCCCCGGTTGGTTATCTCTTCCAATCATATGGAGAGTTTGTTCTGCCTCCTGCATAACAGAATTATACAGTGTCACTTTTCACTGCCATGGTCATCACGAGTCGTGCTTTTGTTCAAGGGAAGTCTAACCTGAGTCGGCCATTCTACGGTGTCTCTTGACTCATTATTCAGTCGGCCTTCCCGGTCTTGTCAGTATCATGTTCTATCACATCAGATGTTTTGGTCTACTGCTCGTGGTGGTTTGAGAAGGTCCCCATTGACTTCTCGCCGGCAGGTTTGTCTCTTATCGACTACGACACATTGCTCTGAGAGAAAACCTAGAGCCGCACCCTGGGCCTATTTCCATCATTGATAGGTGACCTTGTGCTCAGCATTTGATCATCATCATGGGTCTTTGACTGAGTGGTTTCCCCTGTGTTCGACGTCAGCACACATTATCACACTTAGGATTCATGCAGTACCTTGATTTCCATTTGACCCTATCGGTGGATTTCTCGCCTCTGTGTCAGCTTTCATTATTGGTTGGTTCAGAGGGTTTCTTCCATGCACTAGCTTCATCTTGTGCATGTCGGAAACGTACTTCGGTTTGGTTCCATCACTCTACTTCATCCGATTCCTTCCAAATCTTGGCTTGCAGGTTACACTCGCGCTGGACTGATGTGGGATGCCTTAATGCCTTCCTTCCAGTAGATCTTTTCCCATCGACTCCGACTCATTGCTTTGGGAATAGGATCTAGAGTCTTTTTGTCAGTACCTTAGGGTTTGCAGTCATCAGTGGCAGACTCTTCGCTATCGACAGTGGGGATTCATCATTGCCTCCTGATTGATAGATTCTTTCAAGTGTTCGACTTCAACTCATTTATTCGCACTTGTTAGATTGTACTGGGGCACCTTGACGCTCATTTTCATTATTGGTGGGTTGTCTTGCGTTGGTTAACGGTATACATCATTGACCGGTAATCCAACGATTTCTCACATGGTCGACTTCAGCTCATTTATTCCCATTGTGTAGAATTGTGCCATAGTGATCGGTGAAGACCTCGGGTTGCATCAACATTTCTCGGTTCACTTTTGACAGTCCATTCAGTTTCTGCCAGTGATGCCGTCCACCCTTATATGTTGCAGTTCAGTACAGCAGCATCCTATATGTTGGCTCCCGAGTTGCGTGATTGTACCGGTTATTCCACCTCTTATGATTCGGTACTTGGAGATTCAGTTACTTATATGATTAGACATCCTGTTGCACCATCCTTGATCAGCTTTTTATATGTGATACTTGGACATTGATTCAGACTTGTATTTCCGGGCCATGCTCAGATGATTCATTGTGTACTTTCAGTTCAGCTATACTTGTATACATGTTGGATCTATTCAGTACTTTCTATATGATGTATTTTTGACTGAGCATGGGTATGCACGCCTCAGCATGAGTTGACTCTCTGTTTTCTTTCATTGGTTTTTGGCAGGCTGAAATCTGGTGAAGTCCTCTCTTGTCCTTGTGAAGTTCTTTCTATGTGCATAATACATTTCGGCCATCATGTACCCCTTCTGACCTCATATATTAGGGGGCATCTATTATAGCATCATTTCTCACCTTCATATGATTCATGATTGCTTTTATGGCTTTGGGCACCCATTCCTACAGACTTGGACAAATTCACTTAAAAACAGTGTAAAAATCCCCATACGCGACTATGCCCGTACTTTTCCGCGTGTATACGCGAGTCCAGCTACACTTTTCCGCGTATGCCATTAAAATTATGAAAAAATATATAAAAATTCCCTATTTTCGGGCTGGGTTGATGGTTACTCAGGTAGTTCAACCACCCCAGCACGTGGCCAACTATTTCCAACTGTTGAAACTACTTGGAGGGAGTATAAAAACCCCTCATGTGTATGGCCTAAGGGAGAGGGAGAATTTATTGATATTATACTCTGTTGGTATTCCTTATCCAAGTCTAATTCCCCGTGCCTCCTGCACTTTCCCAGTTCATTATAGGAAACCCTTGTTTCCTTGAGATGCTCATCTCCCTATATGTCATCTCGTATGCACCAGTTTGGAAGGAGTCTTAGCGAGGCAAGGGCGGGACGGATCCGGACGACGGTCTGCTCGAAGATCGTGGGAGGATTCAGGTGATCTCTCCACTCGTTTTTCTCTACATGCTATTTATAATACAGAAGTACCATCTTGTTCCCGAAATATACGTGTTAGTGACTGCTTACATATATGAGAAAATTGTTATTTAAGCATTCATTATGGTTTATTTAATGTTTGATATGGATTTCACTAACATTTAGAGTAGATATATGCTGTACAACCAGTTCTTCGTGCTTGTTTCTTCTTGTCTTTCAGGTTAAGAAGGAAGGACGGTTGCTGGGGGTTTGGACCCCGCGGGATCTGCTTCAACTGTAGGACCTATGGGTAACTTCCTCGATCTACTCTATTTAGTTTTTCATGAACATGTATGGTTGTGTGAGTCCTTCTTAAGTAGCATTCCCCTGCTCTGTGGAGGTTTAAGCCCAACAAACCTCTAGGGTGATTTTCCCCAAAACATTCGTAGACAAACTCAATTCACAGTTATAAGAAATATCCATATCAATAGGAGAATCAGAATTATCTACATCACCTTCGATTTGTTGAGTGGAACTTCTTGTTCCCGTTTTTCCAACCTCATCAGGATGAACATTCTCCAGTGTCTTTGTCAGCCATTTGGGAGGACCTTTCTGAGATGGCCCAGGCTGGTCATTTGACTGAGTTGGGATTGATTCAAGATTCAATCTCCCAATTCTGTCAATCACATCATCCAATGTGTCATCCGTGGTTGTTTCTTCATGTGGGGGAGAGAGTTCTTCAGGACATGATTCCACAGTTTGATTCAATATCGGAATCCCCCCTTCAAGATGTGGAATCACATTATCAAATTCTTGGAAGGACTTTGCATGTGTGAATCTATCCAGGCGATCAAGTTGTCGCTCAACAACTTTGTCACTCTTGGAAGATTCAAGAAATATGACATCTCTTGCTATCAAAAAATTCTTATTTGCTTCATCATAGAGACGATATCCTTTGGAGGTATTGGAGTACCCCAAGAAGATACATTTTCTGCTTCTAGCACCAAGTTTGTTCCTTTGACCCTTGGGTATCAAGGCATAACAGGTGGACCCAAAGACCCTGAAATGCTTTACCGAAGGAATGTGGCCATGACACATTTCAAAAGGAGTTTTGTTTCTAATTGAACTTGAAGGACACCTATTCTTTATGTAAACAACACATAGAACTGCATCAGCCCAAAACATCAATTTTACATTCTTGAAAAATAACATGGAGCGGACCATATTTAAAATGGTTCTATTCATTCTTTCAGCTACACCGTTCTGTTGTGGATTATATGGCACAGTTGTTTGATGTTTGATTCCATGTTGACGAAGATAATTTTCAAATTCGTTTGAAGTGTATTCTTTTCCATTATCATTACGTAGAGATCCAATATGTGTTTGTGCATCATTTTCAATCCATGCATGAAAATTCTTGAAAGTTTGAAAAGCATCAGACTTATTCTTCAGTAAGTAAATCCAACACATTCTGGTGTAGTCATCAATAAATGTCATCATGTATTTGTTTCCATTTGCAGAAGCAATAGGCATAGGGCCACATAAATCTTAATGAACAAGTTCAAGTTTTCTATGTGCTCTGGAGTGTGAATCATGAAATGGTTGTTTGCTATGCTTTCCTAGAATACAAGCATCACATTCCTTAGGTTTTCTAGGAATTGTAGGCAGTCCATCAACACCATTTTTCTTCAACAAACGAAGGCTATCATAGTTTAAGTGTCCAAATCTAGCATGCCATAAAAGACTTGATGGAAATGTACCTTCATCATGATGTGAACTGAATGCAAAGTTTTGAGCATGAGCAAATGAACCTTTCAGCTTCAAGAGTCTCCCTTCTTCTATTCCCTCCATGACAAGTGAGTGATCTGATGCTGATCTGACCTCTGCCTTGCCATCAAACAAGTGAACTGAGTGTCCTTGCTGCCGGATTTCGATCAGGGACAGCAAGTTTCTCTTCAACTCCGGGAGGTATAGAACCTCATGTAGGATATGATCAGAAGACCAGGCAGTTTAAGCCTGACTGTGCCAAGCCCTGATGGCTTGAGTTTGGATTTATCTGCGAAATATACTGCTCCATCAACTTTGTCAGTGAATTCTTCAAAAAAATCTTTTCTAAATGTCATGTGACATGTTGCTCCCGAATCTAGCAACCAATCATCTCTCCATGAAGTAAATGAAACATCAAATAGGTTTTCAGTTACTCCATTGTTACAATGTGCTAGAACAGAATGAGCTGATTCAGCTGGTTTACCTTTGTCTTTGTCATTAATTTTACCTCTGTCTTGATTTGTTTGTTGCTGAGCTTTAGATTGTCTGCCCCCCTTTTCTCTGAAGTTTCTTCTTCGTCTTCTGTCTTCTCTTCCTTTGGATGGACCTGAAGCATGTCTCTTTTCTCTCTGTGCCAAGTAGGCAGCCTCTTTAGAAGATGAAGGGACTGTCATCTTCTTTTGAAGGAGGAGAGAAAAAAACTTTGCTGGAAAAAAAAATCTTCTGAAGAGGAAAAATTTCTGCTATAAAAACTTTCAACTCTTGAAATCTGCTCAATTAAAGGGGCAAAAAATCTTGCTGGAAAAAATACTCTGAGTTTAAAAAACTCTTTCTAAAGACTGAATTTTAAAAAACACAAGCTCTTTGCTAAAAAAACATTGAATTCTGCACCAAAAAAATATATGTATTTTTTTTTGTTTGGGGAAAAAAATTTTGTATGGGAGGTCGATATGGAATGGCGGTATTATGAATGGCGGAGGGGCGGTATAAAAGTGGTAATGTGGGGAATGTGGCAGAGTTGAAATAGTGGTATTGTATAATGAATGGAGGGGCGGAAATAAGAGAAGCGGACTTGTATATATAAAAGAAGCGGTATGGTATATATGAGAGCGTGGATAATTGAAGGGGCGTGGATAATTGAAGCGGTATATGACAGCGCTGGTCGACGGGCGGTATTAGATATGGGAGAGGGCGTTAATAAAAAAAAAGGAATTGTAATATGGACAGCGCATTAACAAAGGCAGTAATGTGTATATGAGCGTATAACATATATGAGCGGTAATGTGTATTGACAGCGTATAACAAGGGCGGTAATGTGTATACACCAGACAGCGTATTGCATATAACCAAACGGTGAATGTGACAGCGTATAAAATGCTGGAGCGGAGGTATATGGAATAGACAGCGTTTAAATACAATGGACAGCGTTGTATGTATGGAATGGAGCGTTTTACATATACAATGAACATCGTTGTATTGTGGATACCATGTAATCAATAAACCAGTGTAATAAACCAGCGTTGTATTGTGGATACCATGTAATCAATAAACCGGCGTAACTGTTGTATGGACAGAAAACCAGCGTTGTATTGTAATGAGTCGGGTGGGGCGTATTGTAATGACAGCGGAATAATGACTTTGTTATTGACAGTGCGTATAACTGATATGAATGACAACCAACACGATATGAATGACAGTGTTGTGTATAAACGTTGATATCGGTATTGTAAAAACGCAGATGGCTTTGTATATAATCGTTGCAGAAGGGAATGGAGGGCGGTGTTGCATGTGCAGTGGAGGGGAAGTCGATGTGCAACGGAGGGGAAGTCGAGGTGGTAGGAAAAATACACGCAGTGGTAGGATGGATGCAGGGTAGGGGAGATGGCGCAGAGTTATGGTATTGCTGTGGAGTGTAGAGCGCAGGTAAAAGGGAGTGTGCAAGGTGCGTAGGGCTGTGAAGAAATGAGTTAAGAGATGGATGAATGTGGAATGTAGGGATTCGATGGAGAATGGAGGAGGCCCAAAAGGCCATTACAAAAAAAAAATTGAAATGGAATTTTGCAGAATGACAGAGCCTGCAATTTGCAGAATGAAAGAGGAGCCTGCAGTCTTCAGGAGCTGCAGGAGCTGGAGCTGCAAATGTCAGGGCTATATAGAGAAAACAAAATGCAGAATAACAGTCTAGCAATTAAGAGCAGCAAAAAAATATTAATAAAAATTGACTGAGCAAAGGAGAGGGAGTTACACCACAGGCAGAAATGCCAATAGTGGAGCTGGCTTTGATACCATGTCAAACCAGGAGGTAACTCCTCAAAATTAGAATGTGTATTAGCTGAAGAATGCACATGGATTTATACATGGAGGTGAGGCTATTGGGATTCATCTCCCAATGACTCTTGGCCTTCCTTATTTCCTAATATTAATTAATATACAATATTAAATATGCACACCCATCCATAGGATTAGGTGTCAACAAACACGTTCAACATCATTTTAGCAAATCTTATTGAAATTTAAACTAAAATTTTGTATTTTCTAAAATATAAATCTAATTAAAAATGAAACTTTGGAAATTTATTTTTAGCAATGGCACGTTGTTTTTCACCCTAATCTCTTCAAATTTTAACTACATTGGCTTCAATATTTTTAGGTATACATTGTGTTTTTTTTTACTTTTAACTTAGATGAAACTTGTAAAAGGAAATGCTAAAAGTGATATGAAGGGTTGTTTAAAAATGAGATCACCATAAAAAAGTTCTATTATGGGTAGGAGGATCCGTCAAATTTAACCCCTGAAGCCACGGATTTTAAACCTTCATAATTTACAACCTTCACAATTTCAGAATAAGTCTAGGTGGTGTTATTAACTTTTTCTTACTTTATTCTTAGCTTCGTTTAATTAAGTATGAAAACATTTTCTAGAGAAGTAATCAAATGATCTCCATTTTTTTTGTTTTTTTGTTTTTTTTATGAAAATTATGAAAAAATTTCCTTAGAAAGTAAGGAAATGATGATTCTACATATATATTTCTTTTTATGAAAATTGTGAAATACAATTCTAGCTATTTTTCATTTCTTGAAATGTATCTTTAAATACATACAAAGCTAGATTCTACAATTCCAAAAAAATTAGTCAAAAAAGTAATTTTATCATAAAACATAATAAAACAAACAAAAAAACTTATGGGTTCAAAATTAACACACAGGTTACTTTTAATTCAAATAAAATATAACCTCAATCCCACACATAAATTTATCTGAAAAAATTTCAAAAATAAAATAGAATATCTTAACCAATTCCACTAAAATTTGTAAGGAAAATATATAATACTTTTAACACATTACCTTAATCTTATAAAAAAACAAAATAATACAATCATAAAAGAACATTGTCTTTCAAAAAAATAACCCTATTTGAGGTTTTTTCCACTTCTACCTAATTTGAAAACCAACATGGGAGGGAATGCCACATTGTCCTTCCAATAAAAAAACATCTAATACCATCGTAAAATCTATTATTAATCATTTTAGAGGTTATTACATTAACAAGCATGAATTTTTAAGGAATAATCTTCCAAATCCAATGAAAATATTATCATTCATACGAACACATTCTTAAATTTAAAAGAATTACTCGACAAACGTTTCAAGATTGCATACAAAACTTCCCAATTACTGCAAGATCAAGCGTAGGCATAAACTCAATAACGAATTTGTCTAGTTACACAAGAGATCTAAGTTATTACAAAATCAAACGTGGGCATAAATTCAGTAATGAAGTTGTCTAGTTACACAAGATATCTATGATAATACATAATCTCTGAATAGTCGCATACTAAATATTCACTGCATAATAAAAAAATGAGATAGCTTTAATTATCTGAGTCTTCACCACCTTCCTTGTATCTGAATATCTGCAGTATGAAGAGTGAGTTATCCATCACCTCCATTTATTTTTAGCGTTGGTGACCTTAGGTTCCCATCTGGGTGTAGAGGGAACAATTCGAGCAATTCTCCCCTCTTTTCATATTCTATTGAAACTGCTAATCCCTACTCATTAAATAAAATGTAACTTAAAATAGAATTTGAACAACGTATTTGAGAACTTTGAAAACTAGAATATGAACAACGTATTTGAAAATTTTGAAAATTGGTTGCTGAATGGGGAAAATTCATGTGCATATATGTTTGAAATCAATAATAAAAGCAAAAGAATTTGGATGTAAATGTAATATCTGACAACTAAAGAGGAAAAGTATGTAACAAAATAAAATCTTTGATTTAACTTTTAACACTGAAGGCTCATTATATTTCTTGAATAGGTTGGAAATCTAATAAAGAAGAACTAGCCTAGCCAATTATTTGACTTGGATTTTCATTTTAATTGTATTTTTCTCAATATTTTGGTAATCCGATAGATAAGAACAAAGTTAATTGTTAATTGTTTAACTTTGTGCATACCCATCAAAATTTTGAGAACATTTCAAAACCTAAAATGAGTTATGCTCAAATCCCTTTGAAAACAACTTGGATCGCTTTCTTATGCATTTAACAAAATATTTCCCTATTATATCCAAATCATAGAAATTGAGAATCGATAATATACTTACTTGAGATAAAAATGTAGCTATATTCATCGAAGTCTCGCAAGTAATGTTACAGGTTGGGGCTAAACACAGACAACGCCACAAAATAAGAATTTTTTAGGAAAATAGTTAAAGTTATTAAAAAACATAAACAAACAATGTAGAGTTTGTCAGGGGTTGAAGTGGTGCAGGGTGGCCCCAAAGAGAGCTCTGTGATTTCCTTCTCATATTGAGAAGACTCCTGCATGGAAATTTTTTGTTCTTTCCATCTCTTGTTGCAATGAGTGTTTTGAAATCAATAAAAAACACTCTTTTCTTCCACAGCTCTGTAGGGTTTGAGTAAACTCACAATATTTGTGACCTCATCTGGAGTAGGTTTAGTACAAACGCATTTTGCGCATAATTCTTCCTGAAGCTTCTTATGCTTTTGGGTTGGATTCTTCCAGAAGCTTCTTATGTTTTTTGGTTGGTCTCCAGCGATACAATACATTTTCTTCATTTCTTCACTCTGAACTTCTAATATGTGGAGATCTAGTATTAAGAAATCTTGACCATTTTTGTTGTGACGAACTTCAAGATTTGACATCTATGGGTGGAGGGAAGGAATGAGGTGCCATACTTCTTTATATTTCCTTAGTGAAAGATAATAAAAACCCCAAATCAACCAAAATTAACTTGCTATTGACTTATATCATATAGTCAATATATATAAGAAGTTTCAATAGCTATATGAGCGGGAAGTGGACGATTTTAAATGATTTTTTTGGGGAAACATTACGAATCTGAAATTAGACTCATGATAAATTCTTTAATTAATGAGGGTATGTGGTAAGAAAATAGTGTATCAATGTATTTTCCTTTAAAAAAAAAAAATCTAGTAACTTGTATAATCAATGAAATGTTTTAAAACATTTTTTTCCTTTTTTTAAAATTGATAATTATTGTATTTTTTTTTTTTTCTAGAAATTTGTATAACCATGCAATGTTTTAAAACATTTTTTTTCTTATTTTAAAATTGATATTAGGTTTTTTCATTTTAAAATTGATATTAGAGAAAATTATTTGATTGTAATTTTGATAATATAATTTAATAAGTACATTAAGTGAGATTCACAATATCCACTTATTTATAATTATAAAAAATAAAATAAAAGTGTTATTTATTTATATTTATATTTATAATTAATCCAAAAAAAATATTATCAATATACATATATTTATATATGAGATACTGTAATAAGAATTTTCTTTTTTTTCTATATATATATATATATATATGTCATGTTATAACAATACAGGGTTCCTTTGCCATAACAATGACCTTCCTTCAAGACTTTCCATCTTCAATAGCCATCATCTATCATGTATCATACACAGACAGTTACAATATATATATATATATATATATGAGATACTGTAATAAGAATTTTCTTTTTTTTCTATATATATATATATATATATATATATATGTCATGTTATAACAATATAGGGTTCCTTTGCCACAACAATGACCTTCCTTCAAGGCTTTCCATCTTCAATAGCCATCATCTATCATGTATCATACACAGACAGTTACAATATATATATATATATATATATATATACAACTTATAAATTCCAAGTCTAATTCATAAATTTCATAAATATGAGATTCCTTCTGATGATGTTCGGCTCTTAGCGTTGTACCTAATATTTCGTACATAATGACACTCATTTTCATATTTGAGACCATTCCACCTACAACCTAAATTTTTTAATCAACCAAATAAAAGTGATTATCTATGCCTATAGTAATTTCTTTCCATATTTACTACCATCCATGAGGTGTTCTCAGAATAATATTAACAAACTAATAATTCAATAATTTTTAGTTGTTAATCATACTCAATTAAATGGAACTATGTTTCAATGTACATGGGTTAATTAGCATACCTACCATTACAAGATGAAACTAAATATTTATTCCAATAAACCGATGTGTTGATACTCATGATCACATCTACTCAATCCATCCATGTCGCTTGATTTCAAAATCATACATTTCTATATCATGTATTCCACCATCATCAATTGGAAGGTCTAACCAATACCTCAACACATCATCTAGTCACCCCCCATATGTACCTCGAACATACTACAAGGAAATTCCTTTCTCTACTATATATTACCTTAGGAATCCTCTCCTTTATAGGTGCTCCTCACAATTTTCCAGAAGGTTATAGTCTACAATGGAAATATAAGCAAGGAGACAAGTGGGCATTTTTGTAGTACTATATCCTTCCATATCCATCAACAATATGGTCTCACACATTAGCTCTATTGGAATTCACTATCATGTGTTGTACAAATTCATTACATGATTTTGTTACCCATTCACTCATTATCAGTGAATCAATCAAGAGATACTAATTCATGGTTGAATCAAAAGGATTATAAAAACCTTGTCATACCAAAAGAGTCTTCATTCATCATATCCAACCTAGGTATCATTATCATACATGCATTCAATCATAAACAAATAAATGAATATATAAAGTATGCATAAAGGAATTCTTACTCCAATCAATACAAGTCATATATATTGGCATGATTAATTAGCATATTTGGATAGTTTCCTTCATCATTCCTGATGTTAATTGATCATTTGATGTCTCGTGGGAACTCAGATGATCCCTTAATCAACCTCTTGACAAGCATCCTATCATATTTATCATTTACACAAGGTTTTATATCATAGGCTACTTCATCATCAACATTTTCAACCATTGTTGAGATTTTTTTTGGAATAAACTATGTGTCAATATTTGAAATGTCCAATGTTTCGAGTGGACATGCCACCCATCATCAAGGAAAAAAAAAGAAATAAAATATGAGGTGGGTTTAGTAATGAAAAGAGAATATAAAGGTAATAGAAAGTAGTTAACCATGAAATAAGAAAATGGGTTCCAAGGAATGGAAAAGATATTTAAATAATATAAAGAATAAAATATACCTTAGGAGAAATTTGAGGCATAAATTATTAAGAAGCCAACGAAGAAAAATATTTATAAACTAATTAAAGGTTTCAAAAAAATATTAAAACATGGATTAAAATATTAAATTATTATTTTTTAAATTCAAGGTATTTTGGATTCAACAAAATTGTTTCAACAAGCCATGTGCTTTGCTAAAACAATGTGGAAACAATTTCATGTTTTGGAGAATCCTCTAGAATATGGTGAGATAACAAGATTATGGAATATTTTAGATGCTAGCTAATACTTCAAATAAAACATATCATAATATTTCAAATTAGAATATTTGTGTCAAACCATGATTTCTTGATCAGTAGAGGATGAGAGAATGTTTAGTGCACTATCATATTTGAAGTCAAATTTTAGGAACAAACTTGATAAAAATATGGATATATACCTAAAATTATATGTAACAAAGTATGACATTAACTGTTTTCCATATGAAAGAGCACTAGCTCTTTGGCGATCATATTGTGATAGAAGGGGCGAAGACAATACAACAAACTTCTCTAATAAAATTGATATGGAACATGATATTTTGGAAGATCAAAATTACAGTTCGTGTGGAAAAGATTTTGTTCATAATGAAGCAAATGATGATGAAATTGAGTAGTGGAAAAATGATATACCACAATATTTTATCTATTCCAATATATATGAATTCCCAAAGGACACTTATTTTGGTATACATGTTCCATAGGTTGTGTAGGAAAAACTTAATGGAATAGTACAAATGAGGTGATTCCTTTTATTTGATTAAATTTGTTGTTCCTCTATTTTTGGTGCAGGTTCTAAATTATTTATCACAACAACATTACTGATAATATATGCTAATTTGACATTGTGTTTGAGGTAATAACATGTTCTATACTTTCTATTCTTTATTGTAACATTGAATCCATATTTCCTTGCTTCAATGATTTTTAAGATTGATGTCTTGATAATTAAGTATCACTTTATCCCTTTCTTGTACGTGATAGAAAATGAACCAATAATTTTATGAGGTGATGATCTATATTTTGACATAGGTAGTGTCCATGTATTAAGGGATAAATAAGTACTTTAACAAGGCTATTACTAAGCAAGAATGGGTTCATTTCAATTAGATGAGTTTTTTTTTTTTTGTAGCTCTAATATCTTGGTCACTCTTAATGGTTTGTTTGTTTGTTGCATTTGGATCATTTTTCCAATTTTGAAAATTTTGGGTTTATTTTGGTTAAAAATTATGATCTCTTAAATTCTTCTAGTTTTTATTTGATGTTTAGTTAATCCTTTTGTAAAGGCATGATTTATTTCATCTTATTTTATTGATTTAAGGGGTTTGGTTAAAGTTAAAGACCTTTGTTGAGTAAAAATATATTTTGTTTGTTTTTTTGTCATGTTCATTTGAGACTGATATGTTATTATGATTAATATATGACTTCACCTATTATCTAGGCATTCAATATGTTTTCCATAATTATTATTATTTTATTTATATTTTTTATTATCGAAGTATATGTTTTATTTTATTTTCATTTTTATTTCCTCTCATGTTGTGGTGTCACAAAAGAATATTAACCTTTTAGAATCTACTATTTTATTTTATACTTTCTTTAAAAATACTTATTGTTTGTTAAGGAAGGAAAATCAGCTCTACTTAGTTAAGTGAAGAAAAAAATGGCCTATGCACTAGGATCCTATGTGTTCATCATAGAAGTCATATTATCATGAGAAGGACATCCATCTAATACAATTATACTTTGATACCAATACAAAAAAACATCACATGTAATTAGTTGAGAATGATAGATTGTTAAGTGTAGTACTATTCTTGAAATGAAAAATCCCATTGATGATCATTGTTTTGTGACATATTATTCCAAGTAATGAACATGCATAGACTATTTTTCTTTTATTTGTGTTAGATTTTTTAACTCACCCATTGTAGATTTTTAATGAGTATTAACTTTTTTTTCATCGTGTAGGAAATTAAGTTTCAATGCATATTCATCATCCTTTCATTCTCATTTTTTATTTTGTGTGATTTCAAATATTTTTTTACCAAGTCAACATTATTAGAGTTGTTAACTGTAGAATAAATTACAACAACGACTACAATAGTTATGATCCAAAAGTAAGTGAAAAACCTACATATTATGATGAAACACAATATTTTAAAGTTGTTGATTTATTTGAATTTGAGGAATTAGAGAAGTATCTACCTTTTAGAAAAGTGATGTATAAGAAAACAAAAGAATTTTATGTAAATATTCATGATTTTGATATAGCTATTCATAGACCTTATCTTCATGTGAAGCCTATAGAATATGAATTACATAGAATATGGCAGGGTTATCTAGATGCGTAAAGACCAATTTTGAGAAAAAGAATTTATTTGGTTCAACATCACATGCCTTTGGGGGTGCCTTTCCAATTAATTTCCCCTTGGGTTTTGATAAGACATTTGTGGTAAAACATAATAAAAACATGAAAAAAAATTTCAATAGTGTATAACAAGAACCTAGAGAAACATTGCCCGTGATTTTTATTTTCCAAAACATGGAAAATTGTATATCATAGTTTTTAAATAAATATTTTTCTTATTATTACATATGTTTCTATACATTGGTAACGAATCAGTAATATTTTACAATGTTTTCTAATTTTTTAGAAGATTAATCAATAATTTTCAATACTTTATAACATAGTGAAAAATTCGCCAATATTTAAGAAAAATTTATAATTTAATGAAAGATTCGCCAAAAAATTATATATGTATATTATATTAATGAAAAAATATCCTATACATTTTTCGATATACATTGGGGATTCGCCCATTTATTATACATATAAATTTGGGGGGTTTCTTAAAATTTTCCTTGGTGCAAGGTGAGACAATTTTTAAATTTCATTTTATTAATGATTGAGGTAGGAACAAGATGGTTTCTACAATAACAACTTGCTTCTCTGCAAATTCATGGAAATTGCAGCATGGCGGTGTCAATGACAACAAGAGAAGGTCGCAAGAGTTAAGGAAAAAGTTGAGTTTTTGTGAAAAGCTCCATTTGATGAAAATGGGAATATTTCAGTGGATAGAAGTTGGAAGGGTGAGGGAACAACACCCTCATACACATGATCATTAATCAAAGAGATTTTTTGGTCCAAAAGGCTTTTAGGGGGGGGAATGATCAGGTGCTTAGTGTAAAAGCTAAAAAATGAAAGTGCTCAACATTGATTGGAAACTTAACGATAGCAAAGAGCTCGTCGCTAGGAATCCAATGCAATTTGTTTCATTGAAAACGAAGTCCGGATGAAGAAGATAGAGCCTGATGTTCATTTTCCTAAAGAGTTAAAAAAGTTGGAGAACAGTGACAAGTTGATGACATGGTAGCCCAGTCAGCATACAAGGTATATTTTTGGAATATTCTTTAGCTTTTCCCAGTGACACTATGACAAGTGTCACAGTAGGATTCACCAAATTGGTTTGAAGGTGAAATTTTGTTATGGATTTGCTCCTAAGGTTAAATGAGAATTTTTTTTTATATGGTTGAGGGAGAGCCCAACCAAAGGTTGATACATGGTGCATCCAGGGGCCACCACATGCCCCCTATGGTGGACCCTCTCCAATGGTCAAATTGCATGTTTATACTATAGTCTGAAGGTATTATACATATGGTGGTGGAACATTATACAACTCCAAAGTCTGCGTAGTTGAATGTTATGGTGGAATTTTAACATTTTTCAAAGGTCTTAACTTATATATATATATCAAATTGGCACATTATTACAAAGGTCTGCATATTACATAAACCATAGTCCAAAATAATTTTCATTATTCAATGTCAAAGGTTGATATGTTATCTGTCGGTGCAAAATATATATGGGATGGGCGAAGGTTGGGGTAGACCCCACGACCTCCCCCACAATACTAGTGGGCTTTACCAACAAGCCACCGTTGATGATCTTAATAAACCATGTGTTGAACCTCAAAATTATCCTCTCTCTGACATCCTTTTTCACCTTCTTCACTTAATTTCTCATAAGTTCACATACTCCAATCAATGATAAATGTCATGTTTTGTCTCAAGGAATGCATTTAAATTATTTCCATGTTATATTCTGATGTTCTTGCTATTCGAATGGATTTTTGTAATTTGGCTACAGAATGCGACCTATTTTATAGCTAATCGTGGGTTCCGTAGCTAGTCTCATGGTCTAACAGGTTCCAGGGTTAAAATGGAGAAAAGATCCACATGGGCATTTCCAGAATCATCTCCACATGGATTTCGTCATATCTACTTGATCGAGATCGATATAAAAGGATGCCTAAGATCGTGGTCAAAGTTCGGTCAAAGGGTGTTAGCTGAGAACATAAGGACTCTTGATTTGTTCTATCATAGCAAATCAAGAGTTAAACGGAAAAATTGCAATTCTATAAGTTGGATAAGATTAGCCACCTGTAGCAGAATTAGCTCATAAACAATTATGTTTGTTTTATATAAATACCGGTTGTATAGAACCGAGAATAAAAAAGTTTTAAGTTTTTTTTTGCTGAAACGTTGTGCATTGTTTTAAGACTTTGTTCAATTATAATACAAGGATCGCGTTCATGCCCATGATTGTTTAAGTGCTTCTTTAACCAACTAGGATCTCAATCAGATCTATTGCAGAGGGCCCCTACATAGGAGGAGGTTTTTCGTTCATTGTTATAGATTAATTTCCTTACTCTGTTTTGTCAATTCTATTTTCTAAGTAGATTAATGTTACATTTCAGTTTTGATCAGTAGCATAGATTTAAATCATAACTGTGTAATCATTGTTCTTCTAAAACATTTCGTGAGGATATATCTTTCTATTTTCAAATTGAATCAAGTTTGAAGCAATAAAAATTCACAGTTATCTAGTTTCCTTTACTGTTTTGTCATTTACTTTCTCATATTAGAATTGTCAGTTAATTGTATCAATGGATGTTCTCAAAGGTCATTTCAAGAAGATGATTCTAAACTAAATGATTGAATATCTAATTCATACAGTGATTGAGCTTTCCTCTGCATATTTTATTTTCTTTTTCGGAACTTAGAAACTAAGGTATAATTGATTTCTTACACAACATCTCAAGAGGATAATACTTCATATTGAATACTGGAGTAATAAAACATACATTAGTTGTTTACAATCAATTAAGCTTTAACTTTGCATGCCTTTACATTTGCTTTTAGATCCTCATTTAATTGCATCACTGATTTTCCTAAAGTTCATTCCAAGAATTTTATTTTATCATATTCCTAGACTGAATGATTGAATGTTTAATTCATGCAATTACTAAGTTTTCCTTTGCATACTTTACTTGCTTTTCTAGACCATTAGAAATTAAGGTATAATTGGTTACTTAACATCATCTCAAGAAGGTGACACTTCATATTGAATGCTGGAGTAACTAAACATACATTAGTTGTTTTCCTCTGCACACTTTACTTGCTTTTCTAGATCATTAGAAATTAAGGTATAATTAGTTGCTGAACATCATCTCAAGAAGGTGAAACTTCATATTGAATGCTGGAGTAACTAAGCATACATTAGTTGTTATTTTTTTCTGCTTTCACTTAAGATAGCACTGCAATTTCAATTTCAATTATAAGATTTATCCACGGAATAGAAGTAATGTTAAAGTAGAAGTCATTAGAATACATACTCTGTTTTTCATATTAGTCAACATTATTTGATTTATTTTTATGCAAGTTAGTTTAACTTAGGAACACTTCCTTTTCTTCCTTCTTAAAAATTCATTAGATTCATTTGATTTCTTTCATAGTTTTAGATTAACATCCTTAGACATCAAGAACAAAATCCCCAAAACAACATAAAAATACATACAACAAAGTAAGAATAAGGTTAACTAAGCACATACAGTGCACCACACTTCATCATTTTACAAACCTCGGTTGATAATTTACGTAAGCAATTTAAGAAATTAAATTGACTAAACATTTTTGCGTCGTTTCCGGGGAAGTGTAATTAGATAACCTTATTTCTTACATCTAAAAAAATTTATATGCGTAGAGAAAGAGACTCTAGGGGTAGATTCATAGCTAGAGGCAAGATTTTAATTCCTACAACACTCACTCCACCAATAACACAAAGTGATACACCTCCATCTAAAACTCATATTGCATACTTCACCAACCATAGACTTCCTGAAGTCCTAAGGTCAAAAATCCAATTAGGAGGATCTCCTACTTCATCCACTGAGGCAGTCTTAGAGGAAGGAGATCCTAGATCTCCAACAGAAGGAGTAACCTTTTTCACCTCTACAGGGGAACATATTTTAGCTGAAGAATTAAAAATTCCTAGTGGAGAGGAAGAGGAAGAACCTTTCTTTAACATACAATTAATAGAAGAATCATAGGAGGAGCAGTTAATCTTTCAAGTTGAATCTTATATTAGCTCTGAAGAATCTATAATGGAAGGAAGAGGAGAAGGAGGAGAAGGAGAAGGAAAAATTATGAATGGAGAATATGTAATATTTGGAGGAGGTAGAGGAAGAGGTGGATGAAATGCAAGAGGAGTCAGAAGAAATATGGAAATTTTTATTTCTTTTGGATTCCCTATAGTTGATGGAGAGACAAATGGCACAATGAAAAATATCTCACCTGCTGTCCTCCCAAATTTTCATGGATTAAAAAGTGAAGATCCTGGAACCTTTTTGTTTGAATTTGAAGTCTTCTGCAAAACTTATGATTATTTAAAAGACTCTAAAAAACTTAAGTTGTTTCCTTCAACATTGAAAGGAGCAGCTTTAAAATGGTTTATGGGTTTAATCACTCAGTCTATTAGAACATGGAAAGACATGAAGCAAGAATTTTTAGAAAGTATTTGGATTATTGCATACCCATCAATCACAAGGATGAATTATTTAAAATGATGCAAAAAGAGGATGAGAATTTAGAAGATTTAATTGAAAGGTTCAATTATAAAATAAAAAGAGAAAAAATGGAAAATTTAGATCAAGATACTTTAAAATCTCTTTTATTAAAATCCATTAGAGAATAATGGATAGACATCCTCAACATGATGGGAAAGAGGGATATCTCTCAACTTCCATTATCTGACATTGGTGAATTATGTATTCATCTCTCAAGGGGAAAATCAAAAACTAGGAAAAGTCCAAGAGATCCTTCTCTTGCTAGAGTAAATAAATCTGCAACTGGAACATTAAGTAAGGAAAAAATTGGAAACAAGGCTTGATGAATTTTAAACAGATATTTTAGGGAGTCTTAGTGAATAGATAGACACCCTTAAATTATAAAACAAGCAGAAAGCTGAGACTGATGCTTTAGCTATTTTCAATCCCAAATGTAGAAAGAAGTGTGCTTTAAGAGAATTTCCTCTTAGTGCAAAAGTCATAGAGACCTATATGATTTTTTCATAAATTCATGAAACTAAGAATTTTCCTTCAATTCCAGGTCTTAAGGTTGTCTTTCAAGAAGAAACAAATTCAAATCCAACAAAATCTCTTTGCTTTGTCTCTAGAAGACCATGGCAGGGGTCACAAACTCAAGGCTTTAACAATCAAATGTATACTCAGCCCCCACCAAATAATTGGAATTCTTGGTAGCAACCTCGGCGTCAATCTCAATCTCAATCTCAATCTTGGGCACAAGGAATGAAAAATCCCTATGAAAGATTCTCTCAATACTATCAATATCATCCATCATATCCAAACTATCCTCCCTAATAAAATCAACAACCCCGACTCCAAAACCAAAATCCACAACTTTCATTACCATTTCCACAAAGAACAAATCAGCTACCTTCCCAACCATTACCAAACCCCAATAATAAAAACTCTCAAAATACCTATATGATAGAAGGACAGCAATTTCCAACCTACATGATTACTCCTCTAGATCTTAATGATGTCCAACTTAGATTTTGTAGGATACTAGAAAATAAAAATCCTTATGTAGTTATTCAAGAACAAGATAATTTTGAGTAAGATTCTCTACAGCCAAATAAAAGTTTTGAGGAAGGAAAATCTCTTCAAAACCAGAATTATGAAAATGAAAAACGAAAAGAACCAATAAACTCAACTCCTATCATAGAGAAACCATCAGTACTTACTTCTACACCTCCTTTTCCTTCAAGACTACAAGTTGATAAAGGGGTAGAAAATCATATTATGTTGCCCAATTATGATTTTCTAGATGAATTTAAAAATGTCTGCATCAAAATTTTTTTGTTACAGGCCATTAAAGAGATTCCAATTCTAGCCAAAACAATAAAAGAGTTGAGTATGAAGAAACCAGGAAGAAAAACAAAAGAAATAGAGAGAATTCAGCTAGCAGGAAAAATTGCAGTCATAATGATGGGAAAAATTTCCATACAAAAATATTTAGATCCAGGAAGTCCAGTTGTAAAAACACATATCAATGGAGTTGAAATTCCAAATACATTGATTGATTTAGGAGTAGCAATAAACATCATGAGAAAAAAAACCATGGAACAACTCAAACTTCCTAATATTCTCTATACACCTACATTACTGGAATTAGCAGACAGATCTGTAGTCAAGCCAGATGGTGTGTTAGAAGATATTTTAGTATCCTTAGACTCTTGGGAGTATCCTATTGATTTTATGATCTTAACTCCTAAGAAAAATCTAGGAGGACATCCATTTATATTAGGAATACCTTGGCTGGCTACAGTTGATGATTTCATTAGCTATAGATCTGGTGACTTGTATATCTCTGATGGTAACTCCAAAAAGAAATTCACTCTATATCCTCCAGCAAGAACAATCACAGAGTTAGATGAAAAATAATGGATTGATGATGACAATGATATACAACCTCTCTTTACTATTTCAACCATTAATGAAGATAGTAAAATCTTAAATTCAATGGAAAATTTTGAATCATCTCCAGAATATGAACATGATAAATTTCAAGAAAAATCCAATATTGAATATTTTTCATCTAGGCAGATGTCCCTTTATTCTATGGAAGAATTTGGTAGCTCTATAGTTGAAATATTTCCAGGAAAAACTTTGAACATAAACAATAACTTGGAGAGATTACAACAGGGAAATTTAATCAGAACATTACAACAACATTCTTCTGCATGTGCATGGGAAAACACTGACATGAAAGGAATTAGTCCTAAGGTTTGTATACATCACATCTACATTGAGGAAAATTGTAAACCTATCAAACAATCTCAAATAAGGATGAATCCAAATCTTAGGGAAATTGTAAAAGAAGAGTTGCAAAAATTGTTGAATGTGAACTTCATTTACCCAATTTTAGACAGTCAGTGGGTTTCTCCTTTAGTGATTGTGCCCAAAAATAATGGTAAATGGAGGGTATGCATTGATTATTGAGAATTTAATAAAGCTACCCTAAAAGATCATTTTCCTTTACCCTTTATAGATCAAGTATTGCATACATTAGCAGATAATAAGTATTTCTCATTCTTGGATGGTTTTAGTGGTTACAATCAAATTCAGGTAGCACCTGAAGATCAAGATAAGACCACATTAACCTGTCCATGGGGGACTTATGCTTACCGAGTACTTCCTTTTGGATTGTGCAATGCACCTGCAACATTCCAAATGGCAGTACTAGAAATTTTTTCTGATCTAATACATGATTGCGTAGAGGTGTACATATATGACTTTACAGTTTATGGGAATTCATTTGAAAATTTAGAAAAGTTTCTTAAAAGATGTAAGGAATAAAACCTTTCACTTAGTCATGACAAATGTTTTATGATGTTTACAGAATGGATTGTCTTAGGACATCACATTTCAAGTGATGGAATCAAAGTTGATAAATCTAAAGTCTAAGTCATCTCCAAACTATCAATTCCAACTTGTCAAATAGATGTTAGAAGTTTTCTAGGATTCACAGGATATTATGAAAGATTTATAGAAAATTTCACTAAAATAACATCCCCACTCTTCAAGTTACTTACCAAAGATTGTGAATTTAGTTGGAATCCTTATTTCCAATTGGCATTTGAAACTTTAAAAGAAAAAATTTATGAATCACCCATCTTAAGAGGTCCATATTGGAAACTACCTTTTCATATTTCAACATATGCTTTAGATACAACTCTAGGAGCTATATTAGGACAAAAATATTTAATCCCCTATGTCATCTATTACACAAGCAAGATTTTGACTCCTACTGAGTTAAATTACACTGTAACTGAAAAGGAATTCTTAGATGTTGTTCATGCTATCAAAAAATTCAGACATTATATCACAGGCTATGAAACCTTTGTTCATACAAATCACTCTGCAATTAGATACTTAATGAATAAATCTATTACTAATGGCAGAGTTACAAGATGGTTATTACTCCTACAAGAATTCAACATCACCGTTCTAGATCGACCTGAAAAGAAAAAAAAACACAATTGTTGATTTCTTGTCTAGAATTCAAAATATCAAAGATGACACTCCAATTGAGGATAAATTTTCTTAATGAATATCTTTTTGCAATAACTACTCAAACTCCCTGGTTTGCATATATTGCGAATTACTTAGTCACAAGAAAATTACCTTCACATTTATTTCCTAGGGAGAAAAGAAAATGTATTCAAATAAGTGAAAGATACTCATGGATTACTAATGAACTGTATAAAATAGGTCCAGATCTCATTATCAGAAGATGTGTTCGAGAAGATGAAATGCCTGAAATTCTTAAGGCATTTCATGATGAACCTTGTGGTGGACACTTTGCTGACAAGAGGACAACCTATAAAATCCTTCATTTAGGATATTATTGGCCATCCATCTTTAGATATGCCAAAGAATATGTCAAAAGGTGTGACAACTGCCAAAGGGTAGGGAAACCTGCTCCTTCATATGAAATTTTATTGCAACCTCGGGTACTCATTAAACCTTTTGAAAAATGGGCCTTGGATTTTGTTGGACCAATCAATCCACCATCTCAACAAAAGAAATATATTTTTGTATGTACTGATTATGTCACTAAATGGGTAGAGTCTAAAGCACTACCTTCTGATAATGAACGTTCTATAGTTAATTTTATTTTTGAGTATATCTTCACTCGTTTTTGTGTTCCAAGAGAAATTGTGGCAGCTTATGGGTCCCATTTTACAACCAAGTTGGTAAATCGTCTCGTGGAAGATTACAAGATCAAGCACAAAAATTCTACTCCTTATCATCCACAAGAAAATGGTCAAGTAGATTCTACCAATAAAGTGATTGAAGGAATTCTCACTAAGACTGTACATCTACACAGAAGAGATTGGGAAGAAATGCTTCCTAAATCCTTATGGGCCTACAGAAATATATGGAGGAATACAACAAGACATACTCCTTATGAACTTGTTTATGGAAAGCAAGTCATGTTCCCTATATAGTTTCAGATTCGAACCTTCAAGATGGCAGTCCAATTGGGACTTGATTTATCAGAAGCATAGAAACATAGATTGGAGCAACTCAATGAGATTGATGAAATCAGGAAAGATGCAGTTCAAAGAACCAGTATAGTCCAACGGAAAATGGCTAAATGGCATGATAAATATATCAAGGAGAAGAAGTTTCAAGTAGGGGATTGAGCACTTTTTTTGATTAAAAATTTAAAGATTTTCAAGGAAATTTCCAGACTCATTGGCTTGGGCCATATGAGATTGAAAAAGTATTTGATAATGGAGTAGTCAAGATAAGGACAATTGATGAATAAAAGGCACCTCTTCTTGTGAATGGTCATCAGTTGAAAGTATATCATAAGCCAATTTCAAGATAAGAGATTATCAATATTTTCCAAGATAATATTGATATGAAGTTAGTGAAGAAGAATTCTTCTTCTTCCCTGACTTAGCTTTTATTTTTCCTATAAAAAAAAATTGTATAAGTATGAAAACCAATCAATGATTGGCATACTTATACAGAAAATATAGGGTGAAAATCAAATATTTCTGACATCCTATATTTTCGATTTATTTTCTGCAATAACTAGTAACACAGAACTATGTTCATATTCCATCTTTGCAACTCATAATCTACAAATTCATTCCATTTTCATAGTAATATTCCACTTTCATTCCATTTCACAGTCATATTCCACTTTCATTCCATTTCAAAATCATATTCCACTTACATTCCATTCCACAGCAATATTTCATTTTATTTTATTTTACAGATCACATTCTGCAGCTAATCACATTTTGCAACTGACTACATTCTGCAGTTGATTCCATTCTGTAGCTGACTACATTCTACAGCTGATTCCATTCTACAGCTGACTACCATTCTATAGTTGATTCCATTTTGTAGCCACATTCAATTTCATTCAGCATATCTGACACATTTGTACAACCTACAAAAAAAAGATGAATATAGGAAATTGAAGGACTACAATTTGAAGACCAACATGCTAAAAAGTACCTGAAGAATCAACACCAAAGAAATGAAAACGAAAAGGTTAGTTCTAAAGGTAAAGTTGCAAAAAAAAAATTTAATAGCAAGGTAAAAACATTAACATGTATGATATGGATGGTCATATGCTCCCTTGACAAAACATCATTTTATTTTATTGTGATTTCCATCATATCCTATATCAGCCACATCATCTGAATTATGTTTCATAAATGGTCCACAATATACTCCCCCATTTATGATTAACGGTCATGACCTGTTGACGTGACATATCCGTTTATGTTTCTTCAAAACTCCAATCCATAGTACTTATTTATTCCTACAAACCCTTGATGTCTTTCATTAGATCCATAATCCAATTCATTCCATAAACAGAGAAGGATAATTCTGAAGGTTGAGAACTCCTCATAATAGAAGGCATGGGATTGATAGTCAGATCAGAATCGGTGGGAACAATATATATGGAAGGATACCCTCGGATCAAGGAAATGTTGCAAAAATCTTGATGGCTCAAATTCATAGAGAAATTCAATGGTTTCCACAAATAGATCACAAAATCTTTTTCTCGGTATTTTCATGTCACAGAAGTGGATATTAGAGACATCAAGTTCACAGTTACTGAGACATTCATGGCCGAAGCCACATAACTTCCAAGGGTTGGTGAAAGGTGGTTAAAAAACAAGGAGCTTCACAATGAATCATGGAAAGTTATCCTCAAAAACCCAGGTATGGATGTCTCTATTTTCAGAAAAGGTATCCCCAGCTCAGCACTTAAAAATAAATGGAGGAACATGCTCTTGGTTTTACAGAAATTTATCACCTGTGAAGGAAGGTTTGGATGCATGTATGTATCATATTCGATTGTTGATGAATTTCTTAGAGAATAGTGAAATAAATCTTCCCTTATTTTTGTTGAATAGCTTAAAAAGGATGTCTACAAACGTGCAGAAGAGAATACAATTTATAGATAACACTATGCACCATCATGGGTTGGTAAAAATACTTTTTGAGTTTCATTTAAAAAGCATAGGATATTCTTGGGAGAATTTTTTGGGTATGTGTTATATTCTTTCCATGATTAGTCACGTGGACCCGCCCATGGTTTTTTGCATGGGTTTGCACATGGTTTTGGGGTATGATGGTTTTCGGCCCATGGTATTTGTAGATCCGGTCAAGGGAACTACGGTTATGTTCTAATCCAGGGTTAATGGATTGGGGTTTATGTATGCTTCGACATGTATATATATGTGTTGTAACACTAAAAGGAATATAATGAAAAATCAAGTTGGTCGTCCTGATTTGGGATCCAGGGGAAAATCTTTGTGTATATATGTTTTATGTTTTATACTCTCGCTATTGTTTATTTTGTGTTTTTTAAGATTCGTTTGCAGCTAATTTCTGTACAGGGCTAAAACCTACAAAATTTTCTTATCAGAAACCATTTTCAAGAAGTACTAGAACAACCTAAAGAACACAATGTTAGAAAGAGAAGAAGAAAGAAAACTGATACAAATATTGAAGACAGACCTACATCTTCATTGCAGAAAAATGATGAAAAACTCATCTCTGTAGAGTTGATAGAGAACAGGAAGAAAAATAAATTCAAGATAGGAGGTAAGATAGGAAAGAGGAGCAAGGTTACAAGTGAGGAAAATGTCTCTTTACAGCTAATAAGGAGCTCCAGACTCCGAGGTTAGATGAAGAAAACATTACCAAAAGAGACATAGTTTGTAATATTAGATGAAGAAACTCCAATACCATCTCGTGTCAATATTTCTCCTCCACACAGTCCTCAGAATTCTCCTATTCATAATTTTTAAGGTAGCCCCAGCAGAAAATATCCAGGAATAGACCCATCACAACAAGAAATATATGATTACATAGAGTCATTGGAGAAGAGAAATGCAACAGTGAATCTTATCAATCCACAAGAACCTCTAGTTGAAACTCTCAAATAGGAAATTTATGAACTAGAGATATTGAATAAACATATTAAACAGGAGAATGAGGCCTTGAAGCAGCATAACAAGCTGGAAAAGGTAATTAGTGACAATACCGTTCTTCATTTAGGACTGTGGTACAAAAATAATAGGAAGTTGAAAAGAAAGAACAAGTCACTAAACAAGGCAGTCATTAATCTCAAATACAAGCTTCTTATGAGAAAGCCCAGGATGGCAATCACTTCTAAGAAAAGAAAAAGAAGGAAATTGGATGTGTCAGTAGAAGTGTCTAAACAAATACAGTAGGAGAGGAGAACTCACATTTTTGGTAATTTGCATGAGGACATGCAATGAATTCTCAGTGGGGGTATGTTGAACCTCAGAATTATCCTCTCTCTAACATTCTTTCTTACCTTTTTCACTTACTTTCTCATAAGTTCACCTACTCCAATCAATGATAAATGTCACTTTTTGTCTCAAGGAATGAAATTAAATTATTTCTATGTTATATTCTGATGTTCTTGCTATTCGAATGGATTTTTGTAATTTGGCTACAAAACGCAGCCTATTCTAGAGCTAATCGTGGGCTCCGTAGCTAGTCTCATGGTCTGACAGGTTCCAGGGTTCAAATGGAGAAAAGAGCCACGTGGGCATTTTCAAAATCATCTCCACATGGATTTTTTCCTATCTACTTGATCGAGATTGATAGAAAAGGATGCCTATGATCGTGGTCAAATTTTGGTCAAAGGGCATTAGCCAAGAATAGAAGGACTCTTGATTTGATCTATCATAGCAAATCAAGAGTTAAATAGTCAAATTGAAATTATATAAGTCGGATAAGATTAACCACCTGTAGCATAATCAGCTCATAAACAGTTATGTTTGTTTTATATATATATATATATATATATATATATATATATATACTAGTTTACAGAACCGAGAATAAAAAAGTTTTAAGTTAAGTTTTTGCTAAAACGATGTGTATTTTTTTAAGACTCTGTTCTATTATTATACAAGGATCTTGTTCATGCCAATGATTGCTTAAGTGTGTCTTTAACCAGCTAGAATCTCAACCAATGTTAGGTCCCTATATTACTAGTATAGTCCCTTATTGTTGTTAGTGTAACCCCTTTATTGTTATTATTATACCCTTGTAACCCCCATATTGTTATTATTGTGCCCTTAAATTATTATTATTAGGTTGACTAGGATTACATTGTGGCCCCATGGACTCCTATATATAGAAAGGAGGTTTTGTAATTTGAATCATCCAAGAATTGTTCATTCATGTAAGGTATTAGAGGTTGCTCCCTCGAAGTGGCTTATTTCTAAGGCATTGATATCTCTTTTCTTCTCTTTTTGGAGTTGGTTTTACAACATTTGTTATCAGAGCTTTGAGATTCTAGGGTTTCGCTGCTCCAAACAGGTTATCGTGGCATTTTCGCTATAAATTTTTTTCTACGAAGGTTCAGTATCTGAAATTTTTAGAGTACGAAGCCAAAATCCTGAGGAACATCATCACAAAATTTCAAAGCTTGGTTCACAATTTTTTCGGAGATATGATCTGTGAAAGTTAGGTCATTTTGCAGGCTCCTGAATTTAACCTAAACAAGTCATCGTGGTATTTTCGTAATAATTTTTTTTCTACGAAGGTTCAGAAGCTGAAATTTTTATAGTGAGAATCTGCAATCCTGTGGAACATCATCGCAAAATTTCAGATATTGGTTCGCAATATTTTCAGAGATATGATCTGTGGAAGTTAGGGCTTTTTGAGGCTTCTGAATTTCATCTCAAAGAGGTGATCGTGGGAAAATATTCATAGCTCTCTCTCTAAGCATCGGATTGGAATTCTGTAAAAAGTGGCCATAAGTAAATGGACTTTAGTTTTTGATCTATCAATTTCAGAGCCAAAGGAGGAAACATTGACATGTGGCAAGTCGTACAAGTGTGCTCTACTGAACCAGTCCAAAATTGGGTCATTGTAGGAGATTGAACATAACTTTGCCTTGAAGAATCAAAATCCAAATCAGATCAAACCTGTGGCATTTGAAAGAAGCTTCAAAGGGATACCACAAGGCTAAATTTCAGATATTGAGGATCATAAATTATAGAGATAATTCAATTTCAATATCGAGCTCCTCAAAAGCAAGTAAAAGGTGTGTATTGTTTTTCCGAATTGCATAAGTCTTGTTTGAAGAATCAAGTTGAATTGATTCCAAGGGCATATTGTAGAATAGATATCGGTATTGGATTCTAAAATGGACCCTAAAAATAATTCAACACCCATTAAGCCTTTAGAAAGCTCTTCTATGACTCATGAAGACGAAGAATGGCAACATGACATATCAAAATTACAAGAGCAAGTGCAACAAATTTCGCTCTCGCAAAGAGCAATAAAAAATGACATGGATGTTTTGAAGAAAGGCATGGAAACTAAGATGGATGGTTTGAAGAAAGGCGTGGAATCTAAGATGGATGGTTTGAAGAATGGCATGGAATCTAAGATAAATGGCATGGAAGCTGGCATGGAATCTAAGATGGATGACATGGAAGCTAAGATCGATGAGAAAATGGAAAACATGAAGAATGATCTAAAAGCAGACATGGAAGGTTTGACAAAATTGATACAAGAAATGTTTCCTAATGGTGAAAATATAGTAGAGGAAACTCATGATGAGAACAAAATAAATGTTAATCGTGATTTCATAAAATATAATGTCGGCGGGAAGAACCACCATATTCCAAAAATGGATATGAGGAAGTTTGATGGAAAGGATCCTGTAACATGGATACTACAGATGGAGCAATATTTTGATCTCCATAATGGGAAAAACACACAAAATGTATGAATTGAAACTTCACATTTAGAACAAAATACATTTTTATGGTATCAATGGCTTTGCTCCCATAAAAAAATTGTCACTTGGTCAATTTTTATGGATGAAATGATAGGACATTATGAGGATACAAAGAGCAACACCTTCTTTAGCCAATTGATAAATCTAAAACAAAAGGGTTTAATGGGGGAGCACATTGAGGACTTCCAAAAATTGTATATAAGGGTAACTGATATTCCAGAGGAACACAGGACTGGTTTTTTCATAGGTACTTTAAAGGATAACATCCAACATAAAGTTCATGTTTTGGAACCTGATTCATTGGAGAAGGCATTTAGGTTGGCAAGAAAATTTTAATGTAAAATTATGGCAACAAGGAAGCCTACCACTCACTTCTATAAAGAGGGAAGTGTTGCTACTCCTAGATTTCAACAACCTACAAGGTTGACACCACAAAAATTGGAAGAAAAAAGAGCAAAAGCACTATGCTATAGTTGTGATAGCAAATACATTAAAGGTCATAATTGTGCTGAGAAGAAATTATTTTACATAGATTGTGAAGAGGAAGATGAAAATGAACAAGAAGAGGATATACACCAAGAACCAACCCAAGAAGAGGAAGAAATGAGTCTGACCATATCTTTTAATGCATTGGCAGGAATTACCACTCCTCAAACTCTCAAGATAGAAGGACATATCAAGAAGAAAAAGGTAATAGTGTTGATTGATTCAGGTAGTACCCATAATTTTATTCATTGTAAGGTAGCCAAGGAATTGAATTGTTTCCTATATCCAGCACCAGAATGTCAAGTGATGGTTGCAAATGGAGGAACTATAAATTGCTCTGGAAAATTCCATAATATCAAGCTAACCATGGGGGAATATGTATTGAATAGTTCAATTCTTTCCATTCCTATGGGAGGTGTTGATGTTGTACTAGGAGTACAGTGGTTACAATCTTTGGGGATGGTAGCTTTTAATTTTCAAGAAATTTTCTTGAAATTTTTTTCAGAAGGAAAGGAAGTCGAATTACGGGATATTGCAGGGAATCCGGGAAAGATAATAAGCTTTAATGTCATGACAAAGCTTCTTAAGAAATAACAACAAGGCATAATTACACAATTATGCTCACTAGAAGTTCCAAATCAAAATCATCTATTTCTGCAGATCTAAAAAAAGTCTTGGACAATCATTCCAAGCTTTTTGAAACTCCAAAAGGACTCCCACATATTCGTGATCATGGTCATGCTATTCATTTGATTCTAGGAAGTGTTCCTCCAAACATCAGGCCTTATAGATATCCTTATGTCCAAAAGAGTGAAATTGAACGTATGATTGCAGAAATGTTAGAAGTGGGTATAATTAAACCTAGTCAAAGTTCTTTCTATGCTCCTGTAGTATTGTTACACAAGAAGGATGGATCATGGCGCATGTGTCCAGATTATAGGGAGCTCAATAAGCTCACCATTAAAGATAAATTTCTCATTCCTTTGATTGATGAACTATTGGATGAATTACATGGAGAAATTTATTTTACCAAATTTGATCTTCATTTAGGGTATCATCAAATTAAAATGAAGACTGAAGATATTCTGAAAACAGCATTTCGAACTCATGAGGGTCATTATGAATTTTTGGTCATGCATTTTGGCCTTACCAATGCTCCTTCTACATTTCAAGGGTTCATGAATTCTATTTTCAAACCCTTCCTTAGAAAATTTGTGCTAGTATTTTTTGATAATATACTAATCTACAACAGGTCTTGGAAGGATCATGTTCAACATGTTGACAGGGTCCTCAAACTATTGCGGGAGAAACAATTATATGCAAAAACATCCAAATGTTTCTTTGGAGTACAAGAGGTGGAATATATGGGTCATATTGTATCTCACAAGGGTGTTAAGGTAGACCCTAACCAAGTTAAAGCCATTAAGGAATGGAAATTCCCCACAACCATAAAGCAGTTGCGAAGATTTCTCAGGTTAACAGGGTATTATTGCAAGTTTTTTAATATGTATGGGAGAATAGCAGCACCTCTGACAACATTATTGAAGAAAGATGAATTTTCATGGACTCCTGAAGCAACTAAGGCCTTTGAACATCTTAAAGAGGCAATGTGCCTAGCACCAATCTTAGCTATGCCAGACTTCACAAAAACCTTTATTGTGGAATGTGATGCCTCAGTAAATGGAATTGGTGCAGTTTTAATGCAGGAAGGAAGACCCATTGCTTTTGAAAGTCGTCCAATCAAAGGAAAGTATTTACAGAAACCTATTTATGAGAAGGAAATGTTAGCAATACCGCATGCACTAAAGAAATGGCGAACTTACCTAATGGGAAGACACTTCAAGGTAAAAATTGATCATGATAGTCTTAAACACTTTTTGGAACAAAGACTATCTTCAGAAGAGTAGCAAAAATGGGTCACAAAGATGTTGGGTTATGACTTTGAAATAATATACAAAAAAGGAAAGCTAAATGTTGTTGCAGATGCACTCTCAAGAAAGAATGAAGAGGTGGAAGCATTGCTTTGTGCAATTTCGATTATCCAACCAGATTGGATAATCGAAGCAAGAGATGAATGGAAGAAGGACGAAGATGTATGGACACTCATTCAAAAGTTGCAGCAAGATACTATTACATCTGATACATTTATTTGGAAAAATGATTCCTTATGGTACAAAGATCACTTATATCTTTGTAAGAATTCCCAACTAAAACAAAAGATTATTTTGGAATTGCTCACTTCTCCTTTAGGAGGACACTCAAGATTTTCAAAAACTTACCACAAGGTGAAGAAAGAATTTTTTTGGGATGACCTTAAATCTGATGTTCAAAAATTTGTGGCAGAATGTTTGGTTTGCCAGTAGAATAAAGTTGAGACAATTAAGACCCCAGGTCTTCTACAACCTTTATCCATTCCAAGTCAACATTGGGAGGAGATTTCAATGGATTTTATCACAGGTTTACCTAATTCCAAAGGAAAGAGTGTCATCATGGTGGTAGTTGATAGACTTACCAAGTATGCACACTTTTGTGCATTATCTCATCCATTTAAAGCAAGTACAGTTGCTACTACATTTATGGACACAATTCAAAAGCTACATGGAAACCCAAGTGTTATTGTGAGCAACATAGATCCCATTTTTACTGGAAATTTTTGGACAGAGTTATTTTCTTGTTTGGGTACTCAATTAGCTCATAGCTCATCTTATCATCCTCAATTCGATGGTCAAAATGAGATAGTAAATAAATTTTTGGAAGGATATCTTCGTTGTTTTGTATCTGATAAAAAAACACAATGGGTCAAGTGGTTACCTTTAGCTGAATGGTGGTATAACACTTACTTCCATACTACAGAAAAAATGACCCCATTTATGGCACTTTATGGATATCATCCACCATCCATCACATCATATTTAAGAGGAAATTTGAAGGTTCAAGCAGCGGAAGATCACATCTAGCATCAACAAGAATTTCTCCAACTCCTAAAGGACAACCTGAATTTGGCACAAAATCGAATGAAACAACAGGCAGATCAACATCACGGCGAGAGAATTTTTGATGTAGGAGACTGGGTATTTTTACAGCTACAACCATACAAACAAATGTCCCTCAAGCAAGCTAAGAAGGATAATAAATTATCACCAAATTACTATGGTCCTTACAAGGTGTTGCAAAATATTGGTACTATGGCATACAAATTGAAGCTTCTTGCTTCTTCACGAGTGCATCCAATTTTCCATGTTTAATGCTTAAAGGAGGTTATAAGTGAAAATCTTCCGGTTCAAACAATATTGCCAGAACTTGATGAGGAAGGAAAAATCATATTGGAACCTGAAGCGATCACAAAAACAAGAACTCGACAGCTACGGAATCGATCAATTTCAGAGTATCTCATCAAGTGGAAGAACTTACCCACTGAAGATTCTACATGGGAGGATGATAATTTTATACAAAAGCACCCAGAGCTACTCAAGCTTTAAGGACAACACTTTTTTGAAGGAGAGGGGCATGTTAGGTCCCCATATTACTAGTATAGTCCCTTATTGTTGTTAGTGTAACCCCTTTATTGTTATTATTATACCCTTGTAACCCGCATAATGTTATTATTATGCCCTTAAACTATTATTGTTAGGTTGGCTAGGATTACATTGTGGACCCAATAGGATTACGTTGTGGCCCCATGGACTCCTGTATATAGAAAGGAGGTTTTTTAATTTGAATCATCCAAGAATTTTTCATTCATGTAATGTATTGGAGGTTTCCCCCTGGAAGTGGATTATTTCTAAGGTGATGATATCTTTTTTCTTCTCTTTTTGGAGCTAGTTTCACAACAACCAATCTATTGCAGAGGGCCCCTGCACAGGAGGAGGTTTTTCGTTCATTGTTTTAGATTAATTTCCTTACTTTGTTTTATCAATTTTGTTTTCTAAGTAGATTAATGTTGCATTTTAGTTTTGATTAGTAGCATAGAGTTAAATCATAACTGTGTAATCATTGTTCTTCTAAATCATTTCGTGAGGATAGATCTTTCTATTTTCAAATTGAATCATATGAAGCAATAAAAATTCACAGCTATCTAGTTTCCTTTACTGTTTTGTCATTTAATTTCTTAGATTATAATTATCAATTAATTGTATCAATGTATGTTCTCAAAGGTCATTTCAAGAAGATGATTCTAAAATAAATGATTGAATATATAATTCATACAGTTATTGAACTTTTCTCTGCATATTTTATTTGCTTTCTAGGAACTTAGAAACTAAGGTATAATTGATTTCTTACACAACATCTCAAGAGGATAATACTTCATATTGAATACTAGAGTAATCAAACATACATTAGTTGTTTACAGTCAGTTAAGCTTTAACTTTGCATGCCTTTACATTTTCTTTTAGATCCTCATTTAATTTCATCACTGATATTCCTAAAGGTAATTCCAAGAAGTTTATTTTATCATATTCCTAGACTGAATGATTGAATGTCTAATTCATGAAATTACTGAGTTTTCCTTTGCATACTTTACTTGCTTTTCTAGACCATTAGAAATTAAGGTATAATTGGTTACTTAACATCATCTCAAGAAGGTGACGCTTCATATTGAATGATGGAGTAACTAAACGTACATTAGTTGTTTTCCTCTGCACACTTTACTTGATTTTCTATATCATTATAAATTAAGGTATAATTAGTTGCTTAACATCATCTCAAGAAGGTGACACTTCATATTGAATGTTGGATTAACTAAAAATACATTATTTGTTGTCTTTTTTCTGCTTTCACTTAAGATAGCACTGCAATTTCAATTTCAGTTATAATATTTATCCATGGAATAGAAGTAAAGTTAAAGTAGAATTCATTAGAATAGATACTTTGTTTTTCAAATTAGTCAATAGTCTTTGATTTATTTTTATGCAAATTAGTTTAACTTAGGAACAGTTCCTTTTCTTCCTTCTTAAAAATTCATTAGATTCATTTGATTCCTTTCATATTTTTAGATTAACATCCTTAGACATCAAGAACAAAATCCCCAAAACAACATAAAAATACATACAATGAAGTAAGAAAACGGTTAACTAAGCACATATAGTGCACCACACTTCATCGGTTTACAAACCTCGATAGATCATTTATGTAAGCAATTTAAGACATTAAATTGACTAAACACCATGCATCCGATCATTATTTTTTTTCATATGGTTGCAACGGTGGGGTTTGGAGGGGGCCAACTCTACGGGTGAGCCCCCTCCCCGTGAGACCAAGTCACCAGACCATGGCACAAAGCGAAGTATTTAAGCGCGGGATTATGTTATTAAGAGCAGGTTTAAACATTGATTAAATGTGCTAAGAAATTTGGTAATCCAGATTATCCCTTATAATCCAAGATTACATTAATTAAATCACAGTTTAACTTGGAAATTTTTTCGACGGACCTGCCATTTTAGGAGATGCCCCAAAATTTGGCGCTCTTAACTCAATGGTTTGTCTCTTATACATGTAGGAGAAATGAAGAGGATAGTGAATGAAAGTCATTATTTCATATTTTTAATGATCAAACATAGATATGTTTTGAATCAAACCTTTCAAAAATATGCATCGAATGAACAAGTTGATTTCATTAAGGTTACTTATTCTTGTAATGAGATGTTTCGGGACTCTACCAAGCTGCCTTTGAAAGCGGGTGAACAAGATGTAAAATATTTGCAGCAGTCAACATCAATGTTGAGTAGTGTTGGAAACAAGATGTCGGTGCAAGAGAGTGCAAAGTTCAAAGAGAAAGTGACAAAGTAGTTTGAAAAAGAAGGCATGGGTTCCCCAAATGCTTGTTTTTTGTTTCCAAAAGGTACATGGCAATGGCGAAGATACCTGGTCAAGAGTCGATGCAAGTACAAAGCAAAATCAGTTAAGAATCACCATGATGACAGTGTGTAAGGTGACAAAATTTTTAATTTTCCTTTGATTAATGACCGAGATAGGAACAAGATGGTTTCTACAAGAAAAACCTGTTTCTCTACAAATTCATTGAAATTGCAATATGACAGTTTCAATGACAACAAGAGAAGGTCGCAAGAGTCAAGGAAAAAGTTAAGTTTTTGTGAAAAGCCCAATTTGATGAAAATGGGAAAATTTCAATGGATAGAGACTGGAAGGGTGAGGGAACATCACCCTCATCCACATGATTAGTAATCAAAGAGTTTTACACTGTAGTTTTTCACCGTCCCTGCAATCCCCATTCCGCACATTGGAGGACCATTTCTGTGACTTCTGTTTATTTTCATACCTTGCAGAAAGTGTCATTGCATACCTTAGCATGAGAAGAACATTTCCTCTGTTGACTATTCCTGGAGCAGGCTCTCAAAAACATGTGATTTTGGGTTGGCGCTGGCAGGAAGTTATGGCCTTGCGCCCATTAAGAAATTAGCACTGGGCCTCGCGCCCATTGGCACTCTGTCTTAGTGGACTGCCCGCGCCGAGCTGTTTTTGGAAAGTTTTTTAAAATAGAAGCGAAGTTTTTATTCTCAACCAATTCGTGAGTAGATTCAGCATGGTTTGTTCGACTAAATAATGTCGAAGACCTTCCTTTGGCTTCTTGTTTCCTACATTTGATCAACTCTCCAAAGGATAAGGTCTCCCTTTCACCTTATGAGGAATCCCAAACCACCTCCTCCTCTCCTATAAATAAATCTCTTTCAAATAGTTGCATCTAGCTAAAATGGTTGAATTACTGAACAGTATGAATATAGCTGGTGAGATAGAGTAGAGAGAGACCCATTGTCAAGAGAGAGTCTAGGCTTATTGCCTCACCAAGTCCAATTCCCTAACGAATGCTTGAGATGCGTTTGACTGGACCCGTTGAAGGAGGCTATGACGTCAAGGCTTATTTGGTTGCAAACTCTTTCTCTCTCCTTATTTTTACATGGCTGATGTTTTAGTTCCCATTTTTTGTTTGATATGTTTAATCTTGTGCAATACGTTTAGTTCTCCTTGACCAATTAAATAGTTATGAATGAAAGTATGTTTTCATATGTTGTTATAGCTCTCTGATACTTGTGCAGGCACCTGAGTATTACCGCTAAAGGACCACGATGTGTTAGGACGAAGATCAGGAGACTGTTGCCACGACTATGACAAGTGCGTTGGAATAAAGGTAGGACATATATCCCGACTCAGTTTCATTTATAAGCTAGGAATCCAAGCATTAGCATGTCCTCTTGCTACTAGATCCACCCTAGGGCTAGAGGGATCGCCTCTGTCCACAGAGGGTATTTACTTGCACAACAAGTTGGCGACCCCACTGGGGATCAGTGTGTTTGTCGTCTCTTGTTGTTCGTCTATTTTTTTTCTTGTTGAGTCGAATTTGGTTGTTTCATCATTTTTCTGCTTTGTTTGACCTGTCTGACTATCTTTAGCCATCCTATTCAGTCCCAGAGTGCCAAGTATGACCTCTACTCAGTTGTTTTTATTTTTTCCCATGGTTTTCTAGCTCGGTGCTGCGTTTTCTTAAACATTCGTGTCGATTGGCCCATGTTCATTTTGTCACAGGTGCGCCAACCCCTGTTTAGCGTGGATTACAGCTAAACAGTTGCGTTGAATCCTATAGGATTGAATTTTGTCCTCTGGATTGGATTTGTATTTTTCAATTGGTCCAATGGGATTTTGTTTACCCTATTTTCTCATTCCTCTCAGCTGTTATTCCATCATATTATCAGTGGATTTTGTCACCCTAGGGTTTCTAGGCGCCTTGTGCCACTTGTTCGGCCCTCCCCTCACTAAGCCTCCTGAGTTGATTTTGAGTCACATTGGTCTTTGTCATTTCAGTTCGTTGACTGATTGATTTAGATTTTCTTTCGGTTCTTCTGTCATTGGGTTGTTGAATGATCACTTTTATTTCCGTTTAGCTCTCCATCTCTCACTATGAGCATAGATTACATTTCTCGTTGAATCAGTTCGAAATCCTATGTTTCCTTGAAAGAGTGCATCTCTATTTTGAGTGGGTTTCGTGTTTGTATTGGACTGATCTCTTTACTTTAGATCATTACATTTGAATTGCTCAAAACTAATGTTTATTTTTCTTTTTAGTGTAATAGTGCATTTTGCTTCTCATTCATCTAAAAATACAAAAATTTGCATTCTTTCACTTAAATTGAAAATGAAAAACATTCTTTTGCATTAGTAGACTTTTCTAAACAAGGAGAGTGCTTTTTTTGTTTTCTACTTTGGTTGTCTTAGATGCATTAGTGAAATTATTCTTGTGATTCAATTTATCGTTGCTTCGTTATGAATTACTATCCCTCTCTTAGCTAGCATTCATTGAATTGGAATGATTTTCTTTTGCATATAGTTGTGCATTTAGGAATTCTAGATCACATTCAGTAAGGCCTTGAAATTGCAACATTAATCCAAGATCAACTTTAAAATGAATTCAATCAACCTAAGGAAGCATTGAAACCTAACGTACATATTTTAGAGGTCTAGGCTAGTGACGTGTTTTGGCATCGTTAAACCTAGTAGCTATCATTCGCAATTTTGCTTTAGATAGCGCTAGCACGGACTTGTGCTCCCCGTACCATCGCATATATAAAGGGAGACCCTCATAGGTTTCAATCCTTTATCCATAGGAAGCCGAGTCTACCACCTTGTAACCGTGATACACCGAACACAGCATTTGGCGAGACTGTCTGCACGTACGTCAAGTTCTTGGTCATTTCTCTTTCATTTGATCACCAAGGTGTATATTGTAGTTCACGGAAACTTGGTACACCCCCTTTCTTATATTTCTTGAGTATTCATTTTGGTCTTTTCGTGACTCTCTAAAATTGAAAATATCCTCGAGCACTTTTCCTTTCACGCTCATTTCAACCTGAAAGTGACTAGAGTCATCTTTTACCTGTTTCTTGACTCTTTAAACATGAAACAATAGAGTTTCATTTCAATGTCATAAAATTAATTGCCCACGAAATATTCCTGGTTCAATTCATCTTCCTTAGTGTTTTGTTTTAGGTTTTTTTCCTATGGAAACGTTTCCGGAGTTTACCAACTAAGGAATCCCCTCCGAAGGGAATCCTGGTCCTTTTCCTTCTTTTGGGAATGTTGGTGCTCCTCATATGGCAAAATTTTCCCTTCTTGGGTTAACTTTTGGTTTGCCCGTGTGGTTATTTTCGACCTCGGTGGTCCCGAGTGGTTTGACCCCTGTTTAACCATCTCCTTTGCCTGGACAACATCATGTTGATTCTAAAGTAAACCTCTCACCTTCTTCTCCTATTTATTCATCCTCCTATTCTACTTCGCCTGGTGAAAGTTTGGATTCCAGTAACTAGGTGGCTAAGAAGAAGAAGAATATGATGAAAAAGAAGAAGTCAGATAAGCAAGAGGACAACCCTACTAGTATTTCTCCTAAGACACCTTCCATCGATAAACCATCCAACCTTCCATGGAAAGTAAAATTCCCTTGCAAGTTGTGTAAGGGTGACCACCTTGTTCGAGATTACCCTGGCATCCCCAAGGTGCTCGAGGTATGGTCCGGCAGTCATCCATCATTGTCATCAGACTCTGGAGGTCATGTTGGTGACATGTCTTCAGCTAGCACCCATAAGACTCGTAAGAAATAGGGTAAGATCACGAATCTTTGTAAGTTGTGTGAAGGGCGTCATCCCATTCACCTTTTTCCATACATGGATGAAGCCACGAGAGTATTGGACAACCCTACTTTTTTTGCTTCCTACCTCCTGGTTGGTTCTTAAAATATTTCTTTAAGTCCTCTGCTAGCTTATTCGACAATCGGTCAAGATTCATATTTGGCCGATCCCACTCCCTCAAAAATTCAAAATCACGAATCCATTCCTGACCAACCATTGGTCGTGGAATCAGTCGATCTAATCGCGCCTATGGTTCATCAGGTAGTTTTCATCAAGATTGGATCTCATACCCCTCACTTTCTTCTTGTTTCTTCAGATTCCTCAGAATTGGAGAAAGATCCTCCCATCCCTGTGGTTCAAGAAGTTTCTCCTCCTATTCCCACATCCGTGGTCCGGGAGGATGCTTATCTTACTCCCGTAACACAAAGTGATGACCATATTGTTCATGTGGTCCCCTTTCCAAGTAGTTTGGTTGCTTCTTTCGATTGGAGTAGATTCGCGGCATATTGTCTTCCTTCTTATGTGCCTTTTGAGATCACGGTATAGGCCTTCAATGTGGTTGTACCTAGGACCATTATAGAAAAAGGCGTGTCTATTAGTATTATGTATTCAACTACTTATCAAGCTTTTGGTTCTCCATCGCTTGTGCCTGTTACACAGAATTTGTTCATTTTTAACAAAGGAACTAGTCAACCGTTAGGGATCCTTCCGAAGTTGCCTATTACTTTGGGAGGTAAAATTGTCTATATAGACGTGATGGTTGTCCCAGGCCCCTTGGATTTTAATTTACTCCTGGGACGTGACTATACTTATGTCATGGGAGCGCTTGTTTCTTCCCTCTTTCGTGTGATCGGTTTCCCACACGAAGGGCGGATCATGACCATTGATCAGCTTTCTTTCTTTGGTCCTGATGTGACATCTAGTCCACCATCGTCTCTTCCAAGTCTTTATCCGCCAGTTGTATCTTCCCCGCCATAGGTTAATTATGTGGCCACTTGCTCGTTTCTCTCATCAAGTGATAGTGTTTTCGAGTACCATCTACTAGGGGAATTTGATTGTGATTTCCGATATGTTGTTCTCCCATCATATGAGAACCTCTTGGAAGCCATGACTTCTTATTCGACATGATGAATTGTCGCCGGAGCAGAGTTCTTTTCTTGTGTCAAGATCCTTAAGAAATGAAACAACGTGTCTAGAGCAGAGTTCTTTTCTTGTGTCAATCTCCTTAAACAATGAAACAACATGTCTGGAGTAGGGTTCATCTTCTTGTGTCAAGCTCCTTAAAAAATGAAACAAAGTGTCTGAGGATACTTCTTTTACTATATCAACCTCGTTAAAAAATGAATTATACCTCATTAGGATAGTTCTTTTAATGTGTCAACCTCATTAAAATAATGAAACATGTTCCCATTCAATTCAAGTCTTTGATCAAATCTCGTAGGATCCCAGTCGATTCTTTCCCTTGATCTCGTAATTGAACCTTCATTTCATCCACATTTCAGTAACTAGCAGTCTACTCCGGTAAATGTAATGAAGCTGGAGAGCATGTACCTCGAATTGAGTCATCATGCTAGGGGCATGAAAACTTATCTCAAGCATATTTTGTTTCTGTTTCAAGCTCGTGTAAAAATGAAATTGGTTTCAAGCATAGTTTTCTAAAAAGTTTCAAGCTTGTGTAAAAATGAAACCAACTTCAAGTAGAGTTTCTTGATTTCAAGCTTGTGTAAAAATGAAACCATTCTTACTTTACCTCTCGTGATTGCCATTTTATCAGCCTGTTTTTCTAGATGAGCCTTGGTTTTCTCATTTCTTCATTACCATCTGCTCAGATGATTATATGCCCTCACTTGATTGTTTTACCCATTCCTGAGGAACAACTGCGATGAGTGATCTTTTTAGCCAGCCTCTTAACCTTTACTTGTTCTGAGAAGTTCCATCATAACAAGAACCAGTTTCTACCCTTAATACCACTCATTCCTCCTGGTGGAGTAATCTTTCAGCTCTTTTCTGACTCTCAAAAATTGAAAATATTGTTGAGACTCTTGTCGTTTTGAACTCGTTAAAGGCTGCGAAAACATATCTACCCAGTATACGTTTACCCATTTTCCGGGCTGGGATAGATTATTTACGAAAAAGGAATATCTTAGCCAATCGCAACTAAGAGGTTCTCTCATATTTTGTTTTCTACCTTTTCAGGTATGAGGGACTATTTATAAAAAGGGATTGTTGGAGTTTTTTTTTCCTCTTCTTTTCAAACTCTCTAAACATGAAAAGATGTCGAGTTCTTCATTTTTCAAACTCATTAAAACCTAAATGACATCGAAAATCATCACCATGACGTAACCAAGTTCTTCCTTCCTCCTTCCTAAGGCTCGTAAAATGTATTAGGATGGATTTGTCTGAAGGACAAAATTACATGGAAAGCATATGCTATCCCCTTCAAGCTTGTTTCCAAAAATAATTAGGGTACTCGCCAACAATGGTGGGGGAAAATAGAACCAGTTCTCAGTCGTGTCAGTAGTATGTTTCTCTTGAACATGACACTCATCTACATTCATGTCAGGTTGGGGACATCTCATTTCGTCATTTTTTCCTCCATGGGTTTGGGTAATCTATTTTGACCTCTCATCTTCTCTTTTCTGCGTCATCATGACCTCGAATCCCTTGATGTCAAACACTTCCAAATGCCTGATTCATGTCGCAGATATGTTCAAGATAAGTTTCCTTTGAATTTTTCAACCTCTGATCCTCTGTTTGGTCCTGATTAACTATCATATTATTCCTCTGTATCGTGTCGATGATGTGGGAAACATTATGTCCCTCCTTCGACAAGGTCACTTCCTGTCGACTTCAGTTCATTATCCAGGAAGCTGATCTAGGGACTCCCTTCCAATACCTTGGAGCTTGCATGCCTCAATGGCAAGTTCTTCGCATTCAATGACAAGTCCTCATCATTGGCCTTCGATCGAGTGATTTCACGGGTGTTCGACGCCAGATCATTGTTCACATTCCATGGATTGTACTTGTTGTACCTTGAGAGCCATTATCATTATTGGTGGTTTCTCTCGTCCCTGTTAACAAATCTCATCATTGGCCAATAATCAGGTGGATTTCTTACATGTTCGAATTTAGATCACTCATTCGCATGCTTGAATTTTTACTCGTTCAAGTTGAGATGGAGCGCAAGACCTTGGGTTTTTTCTGATGAAATGCAGTTTGTGATATATTTTTGTTTATCATGACTCTATGCATGACTCTTTTTACTTGATGGTTCCGGCCATACCTGAGTCTATTTCTTGATCCTTCTTGCTGGATAGTTGCATCCATATCCCAGATATAATTTTTATATGTACTCTATTATGGATGGTTGCACCCATGCCACATGTTCATGTATCAAAGATATCAAATGTACTTTTAATTGCAGGTCTTTCGACTGCGGTGTTTGGTTTGAACACGCTCTCGTAAATCATTTCATTCCTCCCTCTCTCTCGGACCTCATACTTTAGGGGACATCTATTACACAATATTTTTTCATCGTCCTTGCAATCCCCATCCTAAAAATTGGAGGAACATTTCCGTGACTTCTGTGTATTTTCATACCTTGCAAAAATTTTCATTTCATCCCTTAGCACAAGAAGAACATTTCCTTTGTTGACTATTCCTCGAGTAGGCTCTCAAAAACATATGATTTTGGTTCGGCACTGGCAGGCAGTTATGGCATCGTGCCCATAGAGAAATTATCATTGGGCCTCACAGCCATTGGCACTCTGTCTCAGTGGACTTCCTGCGCCGAGCTATTTTTGGAAATTTTTTTAAAATAGAAGCGAATTTTCTATTCCCAACCACTTCGCGAGAAGATTCGGCATGGTTTGTTCGACTGAATAATGTCGAAGACCTTCCTTTGGATTCTTGTTTCCTACATTTGAGAAACTCCCCAAAGGATAAGGTGTCCCTTCCACCTTATGAGGAATCCCAAACCACCTCCTCCTCTCCTATAAATACATCTCTCTCACATAGTTGCAGCTAGCTGAAATGGTTGAATAGCTTAACAATCTGAATATAGCTGGTGAGATCGAGTAGAGAGAGACCCATTTTCGAGAAAGATTCTAGGATTATTGCCTCGCCAAGTCCAATTCTTTAACGAATTCTTGACACACGTTTTACTGGACCCACTGAAGGAGGTTGCGACATCAAGGCTTATTTGGTTGTAAACTCTTTCTCTCTCCTTATTAATTCATGACTGATGTTTTGGTTCCCATTTTTCATTTGATATGTTTAATCTTGTGCAATACGTTTAGTTCTCCTTGACCAATTAAATAGTTATGAATGCAAGTATGTTTTCATATGCTGCTATCATTCTCTGATCCTTGTGTAGGCACCTGATTATTACCACTAAAGGACCGCGACGTGTCAGGATGAAGATCAGGAGACTGTTGTCATAGCTATGACAACTGCGTTGTAATAAAGGTAGGACATCTATCCTGACTCAATTTCATTTATAAACTAGAAATCCAAGCATTAGAATGTCCTCTTGCTACTAGACCCACCCTAGGGCTAGAGGGATTGCCTATGTCTGTAGAGGGTTTTTACTTTCACAACAAGATGGCGACCCCACTGGGGATTAGTGTGTTTGTCATCTCTCGTTGTTCGTCTAGTGTTTTTCTATATCAAATTGGCACATTATTACAAAGGTTTGCATATTACATAAACCATAATCCGAAAAAAAATTCATTATTCAATGTCAAAGGTTCATATGTTAGCCGTCGGTGAAAAATATATATGGGATGGGCAGAGGTCAGGGCTCGACCTCGCAACCTCCCCCACAATACTCATGGGCTTTACCAACAAGCCATCGTTGACGGTCTTAATAAACCATGCATGCAGACGCTATTTGTTTTCATATGGTTGCAATGACGAGGGTTTGGAGGGGGCCAGCCCCCTCCCCATGATACCAAGTCACCATACCACGGCGCAAAGCAGAGTATTTAAGCATGGGATTATGTTATTAAGAGCGGGTTTAAACCTTGATTAAATGCACTAAGAATTTTTGTAATCTAAATTATTGTTAATCCATGTTTATGGTGCTAACCTCACTTATCCCTTCTAATCCAAGATTATATTAATTAACTCATAATTTAACTTGGTGGCATTTTGGACAGACCCACTATTTTAGGAGCTGCCCCCGAATTTGATGCTCTTAATTGGACTCTTTTCCAGATTTGGAGGAGATTTCCTAGGGAAATTTGTTTTGACCATGTTTGGAGCAATTTTCAACCAAATGAGGATCAAGAAGTGTCATTTATGATATATTTGTACATTCTGGACACATTGAAGCATGTTTCAGTAGCTATAGGTGAATGTAAACATCATTTTTTGTACTTTTGAGCTAATACAGAGTCCCAATCTGTGGAAGCTAGACCAAGGAGATGTATCCCAGGAGGGGTGAACTCCTTCATCAAAACTCTGTGTTGATGGATCAATTGTGATGGTTTTTTGTTCTTATTTTTGTTGTTGTTCAAAATATGATTTACATGCTTTATGCTCTTGAATTCAGTCATAAAACTCAGTTAATTTACCTGTTTGACACACATAAACTCTAAGGAAACCTATGCACATAAAGCATAAGATCAGCAAATAAATTACAAATTTGAAGATGAAATTAGCACAGAAAAACTAACATTCATACTCAGATCAAGGAATGATTTATTATGCAGGTGAATAGCATGAAGAGGCTCCTGGTCTTATGAGGAATCAAGTGGGAAGAGTAACTTTGATAGATCTATGAGGTCAATATCATGTGGATATGAATTGATATTATATGCTTGTATTATGCCTATGTTTATATTATGGACAGGTAATGCTGAGGGGTATATCAGAGAAGTGAAATTAGTGTGATTTGTGGCATGCTAGGATAAGCATGGATCATGGAAAGACACTAGAAACAAGGTTTCTTGTGGGGCAAGTGTGTTGTATATGGATGTACAATGTTATTGTTGTGTATATGTTGTGAATGTTGTATATTCAATGATTGTACCTATGGTGATTTGTAAAGTTGCATATATAGTATTGTGTACATATGATGTTTTATTCTTGTTGCATATATATATTGTGTGTGTATTGCATATGCAGTGTTAGGTATATCTAGTGTTATGTACATGTTGTATATGCAGTGCTATGTACATATGGTGTTTTGTGTGTGTTGTACATATGGTGCTATGTACACATGGTGTCGTGTGTCTGAATATACATATGGCATTGTGTGCATGTGGTTTTGTGTACCTGTGGTACATATGGTGTTGTGTGCAGGTGGTGTCGTGTACATGTCGTGAATGTGGTGATGTGTACATGTGGTATCGTGTACACATTCTATAGGTGGTACAGTGTGCAGTTGGCATTGTGTACACGCTGTGTACGTGGTGTCATCTACATGTGATGTTGTGCACACGTTGTGTAGGTAGTGTTGTGTACAGGTGGCATTATGTACATATTGTACATATTGTATTGGTATACATGTGGTATTGTGTGCATGTTGTACATGTTGTGTTGTGGGCATGCGGTACTATGTATGTGTATGGTGTAGTCATGGTATCATGACATGTGTACTGTGTTGTATTATGTTGTATTATACATGGGGTGTAGGTGTATGTGTTGTATGCCGGTGTAGGCATATGTATTGTGTTGTATTGTACACTGGGTGTAGGTGTATGTTCGTATGCTGATGTGAGTGTATGTATTGTATGGTTTTGTACATCGTGTGTGGATGTATGTGTTGCGATGTACATTATGTGTATTTGTACATGATTGAAGAGAGGCCAAGGCACTGGATGTTAGTCAAGTGTGGAAAATGATCCATTATGTGTATAGAAAGAACAAAGGTAGTAGTAAGGACTGATGAAGGTTAAGTATCAGTATTTTTATGCATTTGATTTATTATTCTAATTTATGATGGTTACATATGATTTATGATTTTTTTTTATGGTGATTTCTTGATTTTAATGTATAATGGTTGTGTTTTTACTTCACCAAATGTGATATGTTTATACATGATGATTAATCAAACAAATATTTTGACTTGTTGTGACAGGAAGTAAACAATATTGAAAAGTGTACCTTATTGATGAGCTGCCAATGAGGTATGATTTGAATTTATTTCAATTTATTTTGAATCTAATGGAAATTATGTGCTTGGTACTAGAAAGCATGTAATGCCCAGTTTGGGATGGTTGAAACCTACTTCAAGAACTAGCAGTGTCAAAAATAGGATTTGGAACATGCAATAGTATGATGGTAAAACACTTCAGGAGCAGGGCCATTGTGGGACATTAGTACCCAATAGTGTCCATTGATTTCCATGAGCATGCTATGATTTGTATGATGGCTTTGAGGTAGGTATATGCCTTTGTTTTTGTAAACTTAAATGCGAGGAAGCCTTGCCAAGGGATGGATCACCCGAGATAGGGGATGCTAGGGAACTTGGAAGGTGAGTGACTACACGAAAAAGGATTACCAAATTGCTCGAGGGACTATGTAGCAAACACTAGTAAATTTGGCCTAATTTCCGACAGCCACTTCGTCACTATTCTGACACATAGTCGTCACAAGAGCGACAATTTGAGGCTGGAAAAAACGTGGTTAGCCATTATGTCACAATTACGACACTTCAATAAAGTGTCAGAAGAGCAACGTTTGTTCTGACATTTGCAGAAATGTCGCAATACCGACGCTTGTGAAGTGTCGCAATACCAACGCTCGAGAAGTGTCAAAATATTGACACTTTGCAGAAGTGTCGCAATACCGATGCTTGCGAAGTGTCGCAATATTGATGCTATCAATGTGTCACAATACCGACGCTATCAATGTGTCGCAATACTGACACTATCAATGTGTCGCAATACCGAAGTCTAAAGCGTCGATCTTCTGACGTTGTGGTGAACATTTAAAAAAAAACTCTGCCATAATGTGTCGCAATACCGACGCTAAAAATTGTCGCAATACCGACGTATAAGGTGTCCGTCTTCCGACACTTTGATAAACATTTAAAAAAAATTTGCCATAAAGTGTCGCAATACCGATGTATAAAGCGTCAGTCTTCCGATGCTTTGATAAACATTTAAAAAAAATCCGCCATAAAGTGTCGCAATACCGAACCTTCATATCCGATGACAGATTACAAATGTTCCTTCATATCTTCGGATATGTTGATATGTTGATTATGATGTGTCGCAATTCTTAATGCTCTCTTTTCAACTTCCGCCTGTGTCATTTGAGTCACTTCAGGCTGCTTGGACACCGATGATTACTTTTAGACCTTACCCTACTCATCTTTATGAGGAACTACCTACTCATATTTCGGATGAATTCCCTGCTCATCTTTCTAAGGAGCTCCCTGCTCATCCTTCTGAACAATCAGCTTGTGTATATCCTTGAATGCAGGGTACTTATCGTCTAAATCTCCAGAAATCAATTTTGATAAAATCTGGAAAGACACTGCTACATCATTTGTGTGCTCATATGATTTAGCGTTTGAGACAACAAGCTTATGTAAATCCTCAAGTTGGTTAGACTTTACAGACTGGGAATCTGTCGAATAAAAAGAAGAAAGTCTAGAATTGATAGGTTTAGAACTATCTATAACTTCTCTCTTGTTTCGCATTATCAGGTGTTCCACTAACTCCTTTGATCCACTGATAGAATGCCTTCGCCGAGGACTGGTTCTCTCCAACTGCCCCTTCTCAGAGTTCTTCTCAGAAAGATAGTCACCATGTAATATTTGCCAATCATCACTACTTTTAGCCCACTTTTTTAGTTTTCGAAACAGATTAGACTTCTTTGATGCACTAATCTGTGCTGGAAATATTTCCATTGACAAGTCATCATACTCTGCAACTTCAGATGTGTTCGATGAATAAGAGGACAAGCTCTCTGAATCATTATCTGACTGGATTTTTTGTTGAGGTCCTGAATGTTCAAACACTGCATATTCTAGTATAAGATGTTTAGCAATATCCTGTGATTTTGGACTCAAAATATCCTTAAGGTCCACTGCCGACATCTTTCCAGGGGTTGTATCTGAATTTCGAAGTTCATAATGCAAACATGAGTTGACCCAATGCAAATAAACGAGTTCCTCAACCTCACTGAATTGTTTCATTTGCAAGCCCTCAACTTGCTTGCAGAGATTTTCATTTGTGTGCCTTAGTACAGATGCCTCAGCTTCAACCTTTGCCACCATATCACTCTGCACAAAGTGGTCAAGTAGTTATTTATAAGAAAATTGAAATACCCATCTAGACAGCCTAATGTATATTACTAAATGCATTAAATCTAGAATTATGCATCTAGAAAATCCCATTGACATGGTGAATCCCTTTGTTAATAATTAAGCAATAACATTTACCTAATCAAGGTTAGAATTTAATATGCATAATGGAGTTCAAGTCGTCTCTAAATTTTATGGTGACTTGAACTGCCCACACTGAACTAAATCTACTCATCTGAAGTAAACATATAAGAAAAACCCCAAAGTAAGAATTTCCAATGATATTATTTTGTTGATATTTATGATTTTTTATGAAATTTCATTATTTTCAGCATCCTGGGTGAGGCAGAGAGATGTGCATCCCTTACTTTAAACCGTGATGTGAACTTAGTGGACAAGCTGCCCCTTGTAGCCACCAAGGATACAGTACATACAACGGGATATGTGAGTGAAGAAGAGTGTCAATTTTGTCATCACAGATGACTTGAGTGTAATTCAAGTTAATTCCACTGCTACGATTAATAATAATATTGATATAACGATGGTAAATTTTAACCAAGACCATTTAGAGAGCATGGTGATCACTGTAATGTTAACCCTATGTATTCATACTGGAATTGACTTTCAAATGAATAATATATGTTGCAAAGGCGCTTGTATGTGTGTGTCTATAGCAGCATACCTCATTGATCTTTCCAAGAGCATTAATTTGTTATTCTGCTACAACAAGCTTGCTTGCCAAGTCCCTCTTCTGGTGCTGAAGTTCCATGTTACAAGTGTCGCAATACCGAACCTTCATATCCGACAACAGGTTCCATCATATTAATCAGTAAGTAAACAACATAGATGATGAACTGTTGCAGCTTCCAACTATTATGCAATTGAAGTGCCAATGGCTCCAATTGATGGTTAGAACTTCTTCACCTATAAATATTGTATGTGTTTATTGTATTGGAATTATTGCATCGTCATTTGAATCCCTTATGCCCAGGCTCTCTCTCTTGCATTCTCAAGCATTGAACATCAGCAAGACTAAACTTACAACAACTTGACATCGACTGTCAAGCATCTCCACTCTCACAGTCTCACAAATTCATGCTAACTTTTCCAGAACACCCTTCATATGCCTTTTTTCATAAGGTATATATAGTCTTATAAGTCATAAAGTTATGATCGTATTCTGTGGCCCAATATTCTCTAAATTCAGTATAACACTCTGAAACTACATTGTATGTAAATTTGTAATTGATATTGCAATATCAATTGAGCACTATTTGAGATATCTGTCGATATTGTTTATTTAATATTGTCAGTTTCTTGTCCGTTGGGATGTACTAGTTTGCTAACTACATTTGACAGTTTGACTACGACTTTCATAGTAATTCATATATACCATCTTGAATCCTCATTTGTCCAATAAGCTTACATATGGGTGCTCAGATCACATGCATAGGGATGTGGATGGGAATGTGCCATCTTGTCCAACTTGCCAGTTTACCAAAGGAAGTTCGAAGAATATAAGAGTATATAGCTTTTGCTAGTACCAAATGGACCTTGGGTTGACATCACTATGGAATTGGACCTTGTGCTGGGATTGCCTGGTATATAGCAAGATAATGGTTTTATTTTTAACATTCTAGAATCTAGAGTGCTTCATCCTTTGCACAGAATCATCATCAGATGGTTCTACAATTCATGTAAGTGTCTCGGGTGAGACCTTCTCCAGCCTCTGGAGATTGAAAGTGTCAATGCTTATGGGGTGTTGTTGGCTAGGGAGCTTGAACCCTAGGTCTGATCCCCATGCCAACAACCTGGATCTGCAAAAACACAGATCCTGGACCTTCAATAGGTGGAACCAGTAGTGAATATGTTCTTCTCTTTAAGACAAGAAACACATAGAAATATTTCTTAACATATCTCTCGGTACCTTAGAGTTGTTAACTAGGTGAGAAGCCTCAGATTTTCAATGGTTTATTAATTTCTTATTTTGGTGACTTTTTTGTTTGAAAGCCATTTAAAGCCAATGCTTGAGTCATTATAGTTGTTGTTGGATCCATAGTCTATATTGATAAAAACTCATTATTATGAGTGGAAATTAATGACCAGCATAAAAATGAAGATTGGCCTTATCAAAAACATTTCTGATCAATTTTTTCAGCATCCTTTTAATGCAGAAATCATAAGAAAAAAAAAATTCTACACCTTCCACTATATCGATTTAAATAAATTAACATATTTCTTATGTATATATTACTCTTGTTTGGATCATTTTTCTTCACAATCCTTCCTTTGTAAGGAGCAGTGTTGCTCAGAGAAGCGCCCCAACTTCACCAAGGCCCCCGAAGTTCAACCACCAAGTCTTGATGATTACAATCACTCAAGTGCCTCCATTGCAGCCATGAAGGAGTATCCATAGGGGAGTAATAAATGAAACCAAGGAAAAGACTTGGAAAACAAAGTGGAGTTTCATTGACCTATTACCGCCTTTTGACCACTTATGCATGTGTATCACATGCTCACCAACAACCCATCTTTTTATTGCTCTCATTTTTTCCTATTTAATACATTGTTGTTTATCTTACTCTTCGAACTAAATAGGCTCATATGTGCATTGAAAATGTGCATAGAATATAGGTCTTCAAAGCAGAAATAAAACCATATCCAACAACCCATTTCGTTTCATGTAAAAAGACTAGTGCTGAAACAAAATAGGTGTGCTATTTTTCAAAGAAAATGTTGCATGGTCTGTGTAATTATTACTAATGACAGGGATACTAATTTCCTTAATAATTTTTGGAGAACTTTATGCCAAACTAGAAAACAAAATTTAGTATACTCTACCTATCATCGACAAAGTGAAAGACGAGAGGAGGAAAACAAAACTCTCAAGATTTTGTCGTGGAGTATAACTCAAAAATAACCGAAACAGTGAAATCTAGCTTTGCCACAAGCCAAGTTTGTTCCAATGTAAATCCATGGATCGATAAATTGCTTACAGAAGAAACCTGACATAGTTTCTAGATTTAATGTGGAGTTGCATCATGCATGGTAAAGCTTACAGATTTGTGGAATTTTAAAATGTCAGAACCCAGATACAAGGAAATAATCTATAAAAAACATGAACCAAAAACATATAAAATTCAGATTTCTGAATGTATATTTCTCCAAATCGTGCTTATAAATTCTGAAATGAAAACCCCTATGAGAAAGTTAAATTCTTATGTTTTAGGATGGGGGAAGGGATATTTTATAGGCAAAAGTTATGGATTTAGGGCCTTGCAATTTACCGTTTTTCATTTATTGTTATGATTTTTAATATGTTTTTAAATAAAATGGCTTTTCTTCGAAGATCTGTTATCTCGATGTTTCCAGCTACCAAAAACAGATTTAAAGCAGATCCTCTGGTGCTTATTAGGGTTGAACCACATTGTCCTGCTGCTGCACTGGCCATTGAAGTGCCACAATAATTTAAAACCCTTTTGTTGTATTATGTTCCTTGCTATATTCTACAATTTGCCCTCAAATCGCCTACAGCCTCAAAGTTTATTGGTTTAGTTCAAGGGAGAAGAATCCATATCCCTATAATTTGAACAGACCCACAAAAGATAAAGTGCAGAAATTCAGACCTACAACCATCTATATCTCATAACCAAGATAGCGTAGAAGAAAATAGTGAATTTGAATGGGGTAAAACAAGGGAAATACCAATCTGATTCTTCTAGAAGAAGAGAGAATTCTTCCATGATCTATTTCTCTTCAGATCTCCCACATATTTCTGAACACCAGAAAAACTCGAAATATCTCCACCAGCTACTATGGCTTTCGAGTTGTTAATGGAATGTGGCCGCTTTAGGTTTTCAGAGCATCCATGCTTCTGCAAGAATCTGGAAAAAAGCAATCATCATAGGGAAGAATGGAATCATGGGAAAGAAGTCATAAAGGTCGAACAAGCGCACAGCAGGAAAAAAAAATTGAATAGGTGGAACAAGCGGAGCGAGAAAAAATATTTGAATAGGTATAAAATCTAATAATAATAATAATATATGAATGATAATAATATACATAATGATATAATAATATACATAATGAGCGAGAGGGTTGTATTGTATGAATGATAATAATAATATACATAATGATATGTCACACAAATTTTTTAGTGCATATTCTAATCCTTATATGCAAACTTTTGAAAATACAAATATTCATATTTAAAATTCTAATGTTCCATATTTTGAACCATTATATGTTATTCCTAATGAATAAGTAAATAAATTATGTCAACATACCTAGACATATGCCGAGGAAATAAATAAGTTGTGCACTAATCCATTACTTTTATTTTGTTAGGTAATGTGAGTTTTGAGATGAGTTGCATGCCTAACATGTGATTTGAGTAGCCATGAACCAAGGGCTTTTAAGTCGTCAAAATCACCTAGGGATTGCATCCAACCTAGGCCACACCATCCCTTAGCTTGACTGGAATTTTTCCCACATAGTTTCGAACCAATGATTTTCTCACCAGTGATTGTATCTTACCCGTTATTTCACATTCCCCAAGGCACAAATCAAATATTTGGATGTATCTTGGATGACTTGTCACATTCCATGACTAGCTTCACACACATTGAATAGGAATTCCCATCATTTAAGAATTTTTTGGAGGGTTTTCATGGCATATTTTTTCAGGGCTTAGGGGTTTGATGAATAGGATATTAGGGGCTAGAGGTTTAGGGTTTAGCGGTTAGGGGTTAGGACTAGAATAATGAGTTAGTGTAGGTTAAGGGGATAGGGATTGGGGGCTTAGGGGTTAGGGGATTTAGGTAAATTTAGGGGTTAGGGGAGTAATGATTTAGTAGTGGTTAAGGGATTATGGATTGGGGTTAGGGAGATCATAATGATTTAGTGGTTAAGGGTTTAGGGATTGGGGGTTAGGGGTTAGGGGATTTAGGTGCCAGGTCACAAGTATTGTCTGCTAGGAAGGCTTTCCAAAGAAGTTGGCTGGCATCACTATGACACTATTAGGGAATTAGAAGGGAAGAGAAAGGCAAAGGCTCATGTATCATATGAGAGAAGGAAGAAATTGGAAAAATTGAGATCAAAATCGGTGGAGTTAGCGGAAAAGTAGCTTGCCCCAGAGATGGATAAGATAAAACTTGAAAACATATTGGTCAATTTCCTTGACCCTTTATTGGTTATTCAAAGGAGTATGAATACTCCACCATTAATATCAAGGTAACTAGCCCCTAGCAGATCAAGGGCTAAGAGGAAAATCAATCATCAATGAAAATTCAAAATTTTCAAGCTAAGAAAGATCAACCAAATTGGGGGCAGAGTTTGGGGAACCTTCGTAAGTGAATGGGGCCTATGTGATATGGCTACGAGTTATCTAAGTATATAGTGAATTAGACATAAGTAAGAAAAAAATTACTTCTTCAAAGCTAATTCGAATTTGGAGGGCTTAGGGGATTGGGGGTTATGGGTTAGGGGATTTAGGTATATTTAGGGGTTAGGGGTTGAATAATGAGTTAGTAGTTAAGGGATTAGGGATTGGGGGCTTAGGGGGCTCGACCCAAATGCGTTTGGGTGCATGCACTCAACCGAAACGACCCGACACGAACGCGTTAAGGGGTTATAGGTTTATGGTTTAGGGGGTTAAATGGGTTAGGGGTTAAGGGGTTATAGGTTTAGGGTTTAGGGGGTTAAATGGGTTAGGGGTTTAGGGATTATGGATTAAATGGGTTAAGGGATTAGGGATTGGGGGCTTAGGGTTTAGGGGATTTAGGCATAGTTAGGGGTTATGTGAATAATGATTTAGTAGTTAAGGGATTAGGGATTAGGGGCTTAGGGGTTAGGGGAAGAGAATGGTCATTCCAGATGCTCTGTCTTCAGCTAGGTCACAAGTATTGTCTGCTAGGAAGGCTTTCCAAAGAAGTTGGCTGGCATCACTATGACACTATTACGGAATTAGAAGGGAAGAGAAAGGCAAAGGCTTAGGTATCATATGAGAGAAGGAAGCAATTGGAAAAATTGAGATCAAAAGCAGTGGAGTTAGCCAAAAAGCAGCTTACCCCAGAGATGGCTAAGATAAAACTTTACAACATATTGGTCAATTTCCTTGACCCTTATTGGTTATTCAGAAGGAGTATGAATACACCACCGTTAATATCAAGGTAACCAGCCCCTAGCATATCAAGGGGTTAAGGGGTTTAGGGGTTAGATGTTTGGGGTTTAGGGGGTTAAATGGGTTAGTGTTTTAGATCAGGTTTAGGAGGTTAGTGGATTTACCAGTTAAGGATTTTACGGGTTAGGGGTTGTTACGGGTTAATAGGGCTTGGGTTTAGGGGGTTAAATGGGTTAGGGTTTTAGGGGTTTACGGGGTTAAATGGGTTGGGGGTTGGGAATTAGTGTTTAAGGGGTTAGGGGTTAGGGGTTAGAGGTTTAGGGTTTAGGGGGTTAAATGGGTTAGGTGTGCATTTAGAGGTTTAGGGGCTTAGGGGATTTAGCAGTTAAGGATTTTAGCTAGGGATTAGGGATTAAGAAGTTAAGGGGTTAGAGGTTTAGGGTTTAGGGGTTTAAATGGATTATAGGGGTTTAAAGATTTAGGGGGTTAGAGGATTTAGTAGTTAAGGATTTTTGGGGTTAAGGGTTAGGGCAGGGGGTTAGGAAATTTAGCATTTAAGGATTTTTGGGGTTAAGGGTTAGGTTAGGGGGTTAAATGGGTTAGGTCAGTTGGGAAATAGGGTTTAACGGGTTAGGGGTTAAGGACGGTTTATAGGTTTAGGGTTTAGGGGGTTAAATGGGTTAGGGGTTCAGGGGTTTAGGGGTTTAGGGGGTTAAATGGGTTAGGGGTTAAGGGTTTAAGGGTTAGTGGTTAAGGGTTTAGAGGTTTAGGGTTTAGGGTTTAAATGGCTGGTTAGAGGTTTAGAGGTTTATGGTTTAGGGGGTTAAATGGGTTAGGGGTTTAGGGATTAGGGATTAAATGAATTAGCGGTTAAGGGGTTATAGGTTTAGGGTTTAGGGGGTTAAATGGGTTAGGGGTTTAGGGGGTTAGGGGATTTAGCAGTTAAGGATTTTAGGGGTTAGACGTTAGGGGCTAATGAGGTTAGGTCTTAGAGGTTTAGAGGTTTATGGTTTAGGGGTTAAATGGTTTAGGGGTTAAATTAGTTGCTTATTCTTTGTGTCTCAATGTAACAATTTTGTAAGTATTTTTGCTTGTTGCCATGTCTTCTTTATTTATTAATTAATAGTATTTGTTTTCCATTTCTTTACATTTATTGATGAAAATTTCTATTGCAATAAAACTTAGCAACTTAGCAAAACTGATACGGGCGCCCTCAAACGAAATGACCCGAACCAAACGCGCCCGGTCCGGCGACCTCGCACTGCGCGACACGGCGCGCCCGACCGAACGATGCCATAAGGGATAAAATGGAAAACGGGTCGCCCGAACCTGCACAAGGCACCCGGGTGGTCACAACTTAGCAAAACTGATATGGGCACCCTCAAACGAAATGGCCCGACCCGAATGTGCCCGGTCGAGCGACCTCACACGGCGCGACACGACACGCGCGATCGAATGAACATGCCACAAGGGAGAAAATAGAAAACGGGTTGTCTGAATGTGCACAAGGCACCAGGGTGATCACAACTTAGCAAAACTAATACGGGTTCCCTCGAACTAAACGCGCCCGGTCGGACGACCTCGCACAGCGCGACACGGAGTGCCCGAACGAACAATGCCACAAGGGAGCAACTGGAAAACAGGCCGCCCAAATGTGCACAAGGCACCCGCGCAGTCACAACTTAGAAAAACTGATATGGGCACCCTCGAACGAAACAGCCCGACCTGAACGCGCTCGGTTGGGCGACCTCACATGGCGCAACACGGCGCGCCCGACTGAACGATGCCACAAGGGAGCAAACAAAAAACGAGTTGCCTGAACGTGCACATGGCACCCGGGTGGTCACAACTTAGCAAAACTAACATGGGCACCCTCGAACGAAATGGTTTGACCCAAACGCACCTCGTCTGGCAACCTCGCACGGTGCGACACGACGCGCCCGACCGAACGATGCCACAAGGGAGAAAACAGAAAACGGGCAGCCCGAACGTGCATAAGTCACCCTGGCGGTCACAACCTCGCAAAACTAATACGGGCGCCCTCAAACGAAATGACCCGAACCGAACGCGTCTGATCGGGAAACCTCACACGGCGCGACACCGCGCTCCCAACCGAACGGTGCCACAAGGGAGAAAACGACAAACTAGCTGCCCGAATGTGCACAAGGCACCTGGGAGGTCACAACTTAGCAAAACTAATACGGGTACCCTCGAACAAAATGGCCCAACCCGAACGTTCCCGGTCGGGCGACCTCACATGACGCGACACGACGCGCCCATCCAAACAAATATGCCACAAGGGATCAAATGGAAAATGGGCCGCCCGAATGTGCACAGGCACCCGGGTGGTCACAACTTAGAAAAATTGATACGGGCACCTTGGAACGAAATGGCCCGACCTGAACGCGCCCGGTCGGGCAACCTCGCATGGCGCGACACGACGCGCCTGATTGAACGATGCCACAAGGGAGAAAATAGAAAACGGGATGCCTGAATGTGCACATGGCACTCAGGTGGTCACAACTTAGCAAAACTAATATGGGCGCCCTCGAACGAAACGACTCAAACCGAATGCGCCCGATCGAGCGACCTCACACGGCGCGACATAGCGCGCCCAACTGAATGATACCACAAGGGAGCAAACAAAAAACCATGGGCCGCCTGAACGTGCACAAGGCACTCAGGCGGTCACAACTTAATTAGAAAAACTGATATGGGCGCCCTCGAAAGAAACAACCCGAACCGAACGCGCCTGGTCGAGCGACCTCACATGGCGTGACATGGCACGCCCGACTGAACGATGCCACAAGGGATAAAATGGAAAATGGGCTACCTGAACGTGCACAAGGGACTTAGGCGGTCACAACTTAGCAAAACTGATACGGGCTCCCTCAAATGAAACGGCCCAACCCAAACGTGCCCAGTCAGGCGACCTCGCACAGCACAACACGACGCGCTCGACCGAACGATGCCACAAGGGAGAAAATAGAAAATGGGCTGCTCGAACGTGTGCAAGGCACCTGGGCAGTCACAACTTAGAAAAACTGATATGGGCACCCTTGAATGAAACGACCCAAACCGAATGCGCCCGGTAGAGCGACCTCGCATGGCACGACACGGCACGCCTGACCGAACGATGCCACAAGGGAGAAAATGGCAAACGGGCTGCTAGAACATGCATAAGGAACTCGGGTGGTCACAACTTAGCAAAACTGATACGGGTGCCCTCGAACGAAACGGCCTGGCCCGAACGTGCCTGGTCGGGCGACCTCACATGGTGCGACATGGCGCACTCGACTGAACGACACCACAAGGGAGAAAATGGAAAACAGACTGCCCGAACATGCACAAGAGACTCAGGTAGTCACAACTTAGCAAAGCTGATACGAGCGCCCTCGAACAAAACGACCCGACCCGAACACGCCCAGTCGGGCGACCTCGCACGGTGCGACACAACGTGCCCGACCGAACGATGCCACAAGGGAGAAAATGGCAAACGGGCCACCTGGACATGTACAAGGAACCCGAGCAATCACAACTTAGCAAAACTGATACAGGAAATCTCGAACGAAACAACCCAAACCGAACGCGCCCAGTCGGGCGACCTCGCACGGTGCGACACAGCGCGCCCGGCCGAACGATGCCACAAGGGAGAAAATAGAAAATGGGCTGCTCGAACATGCACGCAGCACTCGGGCGATCACAACTTAGAAAAACTGATACAGGCGCCCTCGAACGAAACGACCCGAACTAAACGCGCCCGATCGGGCGACCTCACACGGTGCGCCCAACCAAATGATGCCACAAGGGAGAAAATGAAAAACCATGGGCAGCCTAAACATGCACAAGGCACCCAGGCGGTCACAACTTAATTAGCAAAACTGATACGGGCGCCCTTAAAAGAAACGGCCCGAACCGAATGCGCCTGGTCGAGCGACCTCACATGGCGCGACATGGCGCGCCCGAATGAATGACGCCACAAGGTAGAAAATGGAAAATGGGCCGCCCGAACGTGCACAACAAACTCGGGTGGTCACAACTTAGAAAAACTGATACGGGCGCCCTCAAACGAAACGGCCCGACCCAAACGCGCCCAGTCAAGCGACCTCGCACAACATGACACGACGCGCCCGACCGAACGATGCCACAAGGGAGAAAACAGCAAACGGGCCGCCCAAATGTGCGCAAGGCACCTAGGTAGTCACAACTTAGCAAAAATAATATGGGCACCCTCGAACAAAACGACCCGAACCGAACGCGCCCAGTAGGGCGACCTCACATGGCGCGACATGGCACGCCTGACCGAACGATGCCACAAGGGAGAAAATGGAAAACGGGCTGCCAGAACGTGCACAAGGAACCCGGGTGGTCAAAACTTAGCAAAACTGATACGGGTGCCCTCGAACAAAATGGCCTGACCCCAACCTGCTTGGTCGGGCGACCTCACACGGCACGACATGACGCTCCCAACCAAACGAATATGCCACAAGGGAGCAAACAGAAGACGGGCCACCCGAACGTGCACAAGGCACCCAGGCAATCACAACATAGCAAAACTAATATGGGCACCCTCGAACGAAACGGCCCAAACCGAACGTGCCCAGTTGGGTGACCTCCCACGGTGCGATACGGCGCGCCCGACCGAACGATGCCACAAGGGAGAAAATGGAAAACGGGTTGCCCAAATGTGCACAAGGCACCTGGGCAGTCACAACTTAGCAAAATTGATACGGGCGCCCGAAACGGCCCGACTCAAACACACCCGGTCGGGCGACCTCACATGGCGCGACACGGCTCGCCCGACCGAATGATGCCACAAGGGAGAAAACGGAAAATGGGCCACCCAAACATGCACATGGCACCAGAGGGTCATAACTTAGAAAAACTAATACGGGCACCCTCGAACGAAATGGCCCGACCCAAACGCACCTGGTCGGGCGACCTCACACGGCGCGACACGACGCACCCAACCAAATGATGCCACAAGGGATAAAATAGTAAATGGGTTGTTCGAATGTGCACAAGGCACCCTAGCGATCACGACCTACAAAAACTGATACGGGCGCCCTCGAACGAAATGGCCCGAACCGAATGTGCCCATTCGGGCGACCTCACACAACGCGACACCGCGCGCCCGACCGAACGATGCCACAATGGAGAAAATGGAAAACGGGTCACCTGAATGTGCACGAGGCACCCGGGCGGTCACAACTTAGCAAAACTAATATGGGCACCCTCGAATGAAATGGCCCAACTCAAACATACTCAGTCAGGCAACCTGATCACAAGGCACGATACGGCGCACCCGACCGAACGATGCCACATGGGAGAAAATGGAAAATGGGCTGCCTGAATGTGCACAATTCACCCGGGCGGTCACAAATTAGCAAAACTTATACAGGTGCCCTCGAATGAAACGGGCCAACCCGAACGCCCCCAGTCGGGCGACCTCACACGGCGCAACATGGCGCGCCCAAGCGAATGATGCCACATGGGAGCAAATGAAAAATGGGCTACCAAAATGTGCTCAAGGCACACAAGCGGTCACAACTTAGCAAAACTGATACGGGTGCCCTTGAACGAAATGGTCCGACCCGAAGCGCCCGGTCGGGCAACCTCACATGGTGCGACATGGCGCGCCCGACCGAACGATGCCACAAGGGAGAAAATGGAAAATAGGCCGCTCGAACGTGCACAAGGCACCGAAGTGGTCACAACTTAGCAAAACTGATACGGGCGCCCTCGAATGAAATGGCCCGACCCGAACGCGCCCGGTCAGGCGACCTCACATGGTGTGACACAGCGTGCCGGACCGAACGATGCCACATGGGAGAAAACGGAAAACGGGCCGCCAGAACGTACACAAGGCACCCTGGCGGTCACAACTTATCAAAACTAATGCGGGCACCCTCGAATGAAACGGCCCGACCCAAACGCGCCCGGTCGGGCGACCTGATCACAAGGTGCAACTTGAAATTTTTGTGTCTTTCATAGAAAAATATGCAGGTTGATATTTCAAGTTGATTCTCATCGTGTTAATATCAAAAATATGTATCTTTCATATAAATATATGGCTAATAAATCGGTCAATTTATCAATGTTACAAAACAACGTCAATAATAATATATTTGGATCAATTTTATAAACATACGAAATATCTACAAAACTAAGATTCTTCCTAATATCCTTTTCATATTTCATTCATTATAACAAAAAAAAAAAAAAAATTATGAAGCTTATGATATACCATCAACACGAACACATAAAGTTGAAGTTAATGATCGGTTGAGGTGAAATAAAATTACACTTCTTATTTCGGTCTTGTGACGCTTGGGAGAAACCATTACACAAGAAACATTTCTCATATAAATGTCAGTCTTGCGACGCTTGGGAGAAAGCATCATTGGACAAAAAATTACTAATTTCCCCTCCCCCACAGTGATTCAGTATCCTAAACATTCAGTTAAAGAGGCTCAGAGCATTTCTCTGACTTCTGTTGGGGACGGACCCAAGGCTTGATAACTGATTGGTTAAAAATATTGAATTCCTTACATAAAACCCATTTTCATCAGCATTTTCACCCTCATCCATGATCATGATCCATTTTCCTAAGTAAAATACCCTTTTTTTCTTAGTAAAAATAAAAACCTTAAATAATTAATTTCATCTCCATTCAGGAACAGTCAAAACCCATAAAATGCATTTTATCCTAAGTCTATGTGTAAAAAATAAAAAATGGGACAAAAATATGCTATATCGCCTATTTTACACTTTACTTAGTTTAAATACTATGTATTTTAATCCATTTCATTTCATTCCATTCCATATTGACTATTAACCTAAAGTATTAAATCCCTATATTATATCCCTCCCGTATATATTATTAAATCCATTATATATAAATAACCCCCAAAACCCATTTATTTAAAGTTTAAACCTATGTTTATGTTATCCCACATGGTAAAATAAATCCCCGCCCTTTCCCATAAGGTTTAAATATACAACAAAATCCATCCCCACCCCTATGGTTCTTAAACACTTGTCAAAGGTTTATATACCATATAAATATTAATACCCCCGCCAGCGCTATTGGTTAAAATATTCAATTAAATGTTTTAATTTAATATAACATTATCCTTCCACCTGATCATTTAACCCAAGTTTTTAAACGTTATAAAGTTATATTTATAATGTTAAAAACCTATCCCGCCGCATTGATAAACCTGGACCCCACTCTGAAATCCCGATACATCTTCCAAAACAAATCTCGACTGTTCGCATGAGTCCTTCCCACTCCAACGATCAATAACCCATATCGCAAATAAAGTTGTGCAATATCAACACATTCCATTTCTGCACGAAATAGGTTGTTTTAGCCTTTCCAACCTCCTCTACGTGGCTTATTTTTATTGGATCGCGTCTGATTCATTTGAAACCACTTACCACCTTAGACCCGCGCGATAATCACTCGCGATTTCTATCCAATGAAGCCTGAAAACCGCCTATTTTCCCGACATGAATGCCATTTAATTTCGATTTTGTTTAAACCATAAAACCCCATATGCACCAGTAAAGCCCTTTTTTGCATTTTCAGTGTGTTTATCCATCCTGACTGAAGAAACAAAGCTCCTGGTACATTGTTTTACACCCAGAGGACCTGAAAAAAGCCATTGCAGCTGCTATTAAAATCACTTAAAGCTTCCAATTTACTTCCAAAGACTTCAAAAACCCTCATAAAACCTCCATTTTCCCAAATAAATCCTCCCTGCGCCCAAGGTTTCATTAATATTTTTTTTTTTTTGCAGGTTATTGGCAAAAGAATAATTTGGATAAACAGCGTAATACTATTTAAAGACCTGTTTACTCAAAAAATTCACCAGGAAATGATTTCAAATTGTTTTCCTAAAAACAAGAAGATTTTATAAAGTAGCAGAGCAGAATGAAGAAATTTACACAAGTGGTCAGAATAGAGGATGAAAATATTTCCATCAGTAGTTCTCCAGGACATATTTTGCTCACTCATACTGTAAAAGGTTAAAACAAAGTTACAGAGCAGTCAAGGTAAAATAGTAAAAGTAACCATGGAGGAAGTAATGGTTAAACAGAGATGAAAATAATTTCACCAACAATGAAATTTATCCAAAGTAAAAGAAAAACATTTAAAATAACAGTAAGGTTAAAAGATGAAAACAGAGCAAGAAGGGACATTTTTGCAGAAATTTCCTGTTAAGTCATTATTTTGTAGAAATTATTGTGACCAATCCAAGATGAATTTTGCAAAACTGAAGGAGGTTTATGTTCCTAAGATTTCCAAATACAAAAAACTCTCTCACTTTTCTAACATCCATTATGTGTTTGGAAATATTAAACAATATTTGAAAGCACATTTTTCAGAAATTTCCTGTTTAAGTCGTTGTTTTGCAAAAACTATTGTGACCAATCCAAGATAAATTTTGCAAAAATGAAGGAGGTTTATGTTCCTAAGATGTCCAACTACAAAAAAATCTCTCACATTTCTAATAGCCATTATGGGTTTGGAAGTATTAAACAATATTTGAAAGCACTTTTTACAGAAAATTCATGTTAAGTCATCATTTTGCAAAGAAGATTGTGGCCAATAAGAAATACATTTTACAAAATTGAAGGAGGTTTTTGTTCCTAAGATAACCATATACAAAACCTATCTCACTTTTTTCACAGGTATTACCAAATGAGAGATAAATGCACATATTTACAGCCAATGTTTCAAACTATACAAAGCTTTGTTTTACACATATTTTTGCAGAGCTTATTGTGAAAATCTAGAGCATAATTTTAGGGAATTGAGAGAAATTTATCTCAAAAACATATTTATCTACAATAACCTCTTTCACTTTTTACATATCTATTTCGGATTGAGATATAAAAAGGTATCATTGGACCCCAAGTTTGCAGAATTTCTAGAGCAGAATGCACAAAGAAAGGAGACAGTTAGTGACTTGGATGCCTCATCATCAACTAAGAGTTGGTATCAAATTCGACTTCTCTTCTTTGTCACCATAAATCCATAAGTATAGTTCCAAATAGATTCATTAGTTTTTAGTGTCCTTTTATTATGTTCTATTTATGTAAAACAGTTTTGAGATATTTGTAAAACAATCATGATATTTGTTCAAGATATTCTAATTTAGAATTTGTATAAATACTTCATCTTTTGAATTATTATTGTGGAATAAATTGCTGAAGATTTATATAGTCATTTTTGTTGGACTTGAAAGCTTTTGTGTTTCAAATTTCGAGTAGCGGACTGGATCGAACCAATTAGCATCATATTTTAGGATTCATGTGATGAGATATTGAAGTGAAGTATTTTCTACTTGTCATTGTTTATCTTTCTTTGTTACATGCATCCATATATGTGTTATAAATTTGAATGAATAAATAGGAGTATTACTTCAGGATTTGTTAAAAGCACCCTGTCTTCATTGTTTATCATTTCTATGTTTTCTACCGATTTCCAAAGTAGGGAACCCTTAATTGCTCCCTCTTTCGTTTGACCTGTGCCTACTAATTCTCTTTTCCGGATTAAATAACCCTTTATTTCTCTTTATCCCGATCATATCACCTCACCAAACAGCCTTCCAATATCTTCAAAGGGTTATCTATCTTGCCCTGGTAACATTTGACTTTTTAGCCTTGATCCTAGTTCTGTCTGCTTGACTTTTGACAACTTAGCCCAATAGATAAACAGATTTCCCACTATCCATCTCATTAAGTGATTTTTCCCACCAAATAAAACAAACCAAAACCAATTTTCATAATCATAACTAGCCTAATATCATATAATCAAAACAAAGTTAAATTTTATAAAGAGAGCCCTCTCTTAACCCTAGGAAGGCTAGATCCTAGAGTTTAAAAGTTGGTCTATGGTTACCTTGGACTATTTCTTTCTTTAACCTTGAGAAATTACTTAGTGATAAAATAATGGCGACTCCGCTGGGGAAACTAATATTTTCTTCAAAAATATTTTATAGGTTCATATCTGATCTATGATGGTGGACAGTGATCAGACACACAAAGGTTAAAATCATCCACCTGGCGACTCCAAATCAAGTTCACAATCAAGACTCCACTGGAGGAATGAACCTGAAAGAACAATATGGAAAGATCAGGCTTTTAAATTGGATTACAATCCAAGACATCATGCTCTTTCTCATTAAAAAAAAAATTCAATGTATATTGTATTTAAGAGAAGATCTTAGATTAGTTTTTAATTATTTTCCTTTAAAGATTGTAAATACTAATTCTCCTAATCCGTTTGTGCAGCCTTCTTCTGAATCTTATGATGATCATTTTCCAATTAAGAAGCCTCAAATAATCAAGACTGATCTTACAATCCCTGTGCATATTCTTATACCTTGTAAATTTCCTGATAGATATAATCCCCTCATTTTACCTCCTATACTCCATGATTTCCCTAGTAACTATTACAAATTTCTTCCCAAGTTTGATGGAGAAAATAATAACATCACTGCCCAAAAACATATTCAAGGTTTTGAGAATTATCTGGACCTATTTGAGATTGATGAAGATGATGTTAAATCAGAATTTTTTCTCTTTATTTTCAAAATAGAATAAAGAGTTGGCTCAAAAATCTGCATAATACAAGCATCCCAAATTTCCAGCAGTTTGTCAAAAATTTTATTGATAGATGGATAATTAAAGTTAATCTTTTTGTGATCATAGAAGAATATAATTAGTTAAAAAGACATCCAAATGAAATAATACAAGAATTTTCTGACAGATTTAATCAAGTTTATTATTCAATGCCAAAAAATATTATACCTCCTCATGATTCATCTCTCTTGCATTATCCAAGTGCCTTTGATCCAGAAATAGAATTTCATTTAAGAGAAAGAGATTAAAAAACACTTGTACAGATGCAGAACATTATATTTGATGTAGAAGTTAATCTGCAAATCAGACAGGAAAAATTGAAAGTAGGAGAAGAAGAGAAGAAAAACATTGCAAATGTAAAACTTAGCCTTTTGGTAAGAAAACTAGATGAAATCATACATAATATCACTATAAAAGATTAATTTTTTGTTCAAAACCACCATGAAGGGATAGAAGAGGTTTATAGCCATGAACAAATTCCTGTTAATTCCAATTATCATAGATCAAAAAATGGATTTACAGATCAATATGTGGAAGAGGAATCTATCGATTTAATGTGTATGTTTGATGACATTCCATCATTTAATGATGTGCCCAACTATGATCAGTATTATGACAATTATGTTCTCCAAATTCAAGCTAACTTTACAGAGCAATCCGAAGATAGTTTGGAGGATGAAGAAATGCAGTTTCAGCAGATTGAAGATAGTAATCAGCTATTGCAAATCAGTTATGATAATAAAGAAGAAAGAGCAAAAAATGTGGAAATAAGTAAAGATTATTTACCGCTTTGTTTTTCTTCATTTCAGTTCATTAGAGACAACTTTCATGCCATCAATAATCAACAGTCTTTAGGAATTGTGATTGACAACAAAGAAGATAATGAAACCCTTGATCAGGATATTTTAGTTTCACAATTACAGTTATCAAATTCCATTGAAACATCTGATCAAATAACACAGGAGGATTCAATACCACTATGTTTTGAATCATTTCAGATTTTAAAGGAAATGTGGTATAACATCATTAAATAAAAAGATGAGCAACTTGTTGAGGTTTATGAAGTCCCATGGAATTCCATATCCAATAGATTGCATCCATCCTCACAAGTTTTTCATTATCCAATAGTAGATATGTTAGATAATGAATGCATTCAAAGCCTTTCTCCATTAACTAACTATGAGTTTCAGAATCAAGATGATAACGGTTTCAGCAGTTAAACATTACAATAAATAGGAATATCATCGCAAAGTTTATGTGAAAATTTGCAGGGAGATAAAGATGAAAATAAAATTTTAGTTTCATGGCATGGAGGCCATCCAGAACAGATGTAAATTTGTTTAGATAAGTTAAACATTAGTGTATATATCTTGGAAAATCATTTTGAAAAGTTTCTAGAGTCAACAAAGGAAATCAAGTATTTCCTTATCATCTCATTTGTTGACAAGTTTTTAATAGGTTGCAGAATTATAGTTTTGACAATCAACAAGCACATGCAACAAAATACCTCAATGTATATAATGCTTGAATGGTTGCATTGGCTATTTCATTTTACCTAACCAGCAGTTGGATAGTTGATTAGAGTAAATATGTAGGATTTCAGCTTATTTCAGTTTTTTAGTTTTCATCTAGTTTGAAATAATTCATTAAGATTTGAAGCCCAGGAAAAGGCCCAAAGGTATTGATGATTTAGTAGTTTGGTTTGAAGGTTGCAGCACCTTTTAGTCTCGGAACAGATTTTAGTTTGCAGAAAAAGGTGTAAATTCAGTTCAAGAGTTTTCAGTCACAGCATATGCATGTTTGGGATTGGCCGAATGGATCAGGCTACTAGTCGACGGTGTTCTTGACATCTCACAAGGAGATGCCACCCCCATGTGAAGCTGCTGTTAGGGTCCTATAAATATAGGATTCATAATTTTGATTTGACTCTGTTAAAAGTCTTGAAATATTGTACATACCTTTGCTTTTTGCAAATGTATTCCCAAATTTAAAAAATTTAAAAAGAGGGTATGTCCTAAAAGAACAATTAAAGGACAAAAAGAAACAAATATCAAAAGAATATTAAATATGAACCCCATTAAAAATAGATCATGAAAGTGTTGCAAGTTTAAATGCCACTACTTTAGTTTACTTTTTTCCAATAAGATTGTGTGCAGCTTGTCCTAAATGCCACAAATCCATTTGGGTCAAACATCTTAAACTTGACCTCTCATGCTTTAAATTTCATGTTGTTAGATAGAGAATAAATATTTGTCAAACATTTTAAACTTGAAAAATCAGTAGATATGATAGAGAATAAATGAGGAGCTCAACAGATTAATCTGAGCCCTCAGATGAAATAAGGTTAGAATTAGATATTTTTTATGTTTTGAAAGAAAATTGATTTAGGGTTGCAAGATTAAATGCACCCATGAAAATGAAGTAAAAAATGTTAGAAATAATGATGGGTAGGTATAAAGCAGTTGTGCAAGACATGTAATAAAGCATCATTGGGAAAAAAATTACTAATTTCTCCTCCCCCACAATGATTCAGTGTTCTATACATTCAATTAAAGAGGCTCAAAGCATTTCTCTGACTTCTATTGGGACTGGACCTAAGGCTCGATAACTGATTGGTTAAAAATATTGAATTCCTTATTTAAAACCCATTTTCATCAGCATTTTCACCCTCATCCATGATCATGATCCCTTTTCCTAAGTGAAATACCCCTTTTTGCTTAGTAAAAGTAAAAATCATAAATAATTAATTTCATCTCCATTCAGAAACACTCAAAACCCATAAAATGAATTTTATCATAAGTCTATGTGTAAAAAATAAAAAATGGGACAAAACTATGTGATATCGCCTATTTTACACTTTACTGAGTTTAAATACTATGTATTTTAATCCATTTCATTTCATTCCATTCCATATTAACTATTAACCTAAAGTATTAAATCCCTATATTATATCCCTCCCGTATATATTATTAAATCCATTATATATAAATAACCCCCAAAACCCATTTATTTAAAGTTTAAATCTATGTTTATATTATCCCACATGGTGAAATAAATCCCCGCCCTTTCCCATAAGGTTTAAATATATCAATAAAATATATTCCCGCCCCTATGGTTCTTAAACACTTGTCAAAGGTTTATATACCATATAAATATTAATAGCCTCGCTAGCACTATTGGTTAAAACATTCGATTAAATGTTTTAATTTAATATAACATTATCCTTCTGCCCGATCATTTAACCCAAGGTTTTAAATATTATAAAGTTATATTTATAATATTAAAAACCTATCCCGCCGCATTGGTAAACCTGGACCCCACTCTGTAATCTCGATACATCTTCCAAAACAAATCTCGACCGTTCGCATGAGTCCTTCCCAATCCAACGATCAATAACCCATATCGCAAATAAAGTTGTGCGATATCAACACATTCCATTTCTATGAAAAATAGGTTGTTTTAGCCTTTCCATCCTCCTCTATGTGGCTTATTTTTATTGGATCACGTTTGATTCATTTGAAACCACTTACCACCTTAGACCCACACAATAACCACTCACGGTTTCTATCGTATGAAGCCCGAAAACTGCCTATTTTCCCGACATGACTACCATTTAATGTCGATTTTGTTTAAACCATAAAACCCCATATGCACCAGTAAAGCCATTTTTTCATTTTCAGTATGTTTCTCCATCTCGAATGAAGAAACAAAGCTCCTGCTACATTTTTTTACACCCAGAGAACCTGAAAACATCCATTGCAGTTGCTGTTAAAACTGCTTAAAGCTTCAAATTTACTTCCAAAGACTTCAACAGCCCTCAGAAAACCTCTGTTGTCCCATATAAATTCTCCCTACAGCCAATGTTTCATTAACAATTGTTTTTTTTGTAGGTTATTAGCAAAAGAATAATTTGGATAAATAGCTTAATACTAATTAAATACATGTTTACTCAAAAAATTCATAAGGAAATGATTTCGAATTGTTTTCCTAAAAACAAGAAGATTTCATACAGTAGCAGATCATAATGAAGAAATTTACATAAGTGTTCAGAATAGAGGATGAAAACATTTCCACCAGTAATTCTCCAGGACATATTTACTCACTCTTATTGTAAAAGGTAAAAGTGAAAAGGTTAAAACAAAGTTACAGAGCAGTCAAGGTAAAACAGTAAAAGTAAACATGGAGGCAGTAATGGTTAAACAGAGATGAAAATACTTTCACCAACAATGAAATTTATCCAAAGTAAAAGAAAAACGGTTAAAAGAATAGTAAGGTTAAAAGATGAAAACAGAGCAAGAAGGGACATTTTTGCAGAAATTTCCTATTTAAGTCATTATTTTGAAGAAAATATTGTGACCAATAAAAGATTAATTTTGAAAAACTGAAGGAGGTTTATGTTCCTAAGATTTCCAAATACAAAAACCTCTCTCATTTTTCTAACAGCCATTACGGGTTTGGAAATATTAAACAATATTTGAAAGCATATTTTTCAGAAATTTCCTGTTTAAGTCATTGTTTTTCAGAAACTATAGTGACCAATCCAAGATGAATTTTGCAAAAAAGAAGGAGGTTTATGTTCCTAAGATGTCCATCTACTAAAACCTCTCTCACATTTCTAACAGCCATTATGGGTTTGGAAATATTAAACAATATTTGAAAGCACATTTTACATAAAATTCTTGTTAAGTTATCATTGTGCAGAGAATAATGTGGCCAATCAGAAATATATCTTACAAAACTGAAGGAGGTTTTTGTTCCTAAGGGACCCATCTACAAAAATGTATCTCACTTTTTTCACAAGTATTATAGAATGAGAGATAAATGCACATATTTACAGCCTATGTTTCAGACTGTGCAAATCTATGTTTTACACATCTCTTTGCAGAGCCTATTGTGAACTGCTGGAGTAGAAATTTAGGGAACGGAGAGAGGTTTATCTCAACAACATATTTATCTACAATAACCTCTTTCACTTTTTACATATATATTTCATATTGATATATAAAAAGGTATCATTGGACCCCAAGTTTGAAGAATTTCTGGAGCATAATGCACAATGAAAGGAGACAGTTAGTGACTTAGATGCCTCATCATCAACTAAGAGTTGATATCAAATTCGAATTTTCTTCTTTGTCACCATCAATCCATAAGTATAGTGCCAAATAGATTCATTAGTTTTTAGTGTCATTTTATGAAGTTTTATTTATGTAAAACAGTTTTGAGATATTTGTAAAACAATATTGATATTTGTTCAAGATATTATAGTTTAGAATTTGTATAAATACTTCATATTTTGAAGAATTATTGTGGAATAAATTACTGAATATTTCTATAGTCATTTTTGTTGGACTTGAAGGCTTTTGTGTTTCAAATTTCGAGTAGCAGACTGGATCGAACCAATTAGCATCATATTTCAGGATTCATGTGATGAGCTATTGAAGTGAAGTAATCTCTACTTGTCATTGTTTATCTTTCTTTGTTACATGCATCCATATATCTGTTCTGAATTTGAATGAATAAACAGGAGTATTACTTCAGGATTTGTTAAAAGCATCATGTCTTTATTGTTTATCATTTCTATGTTTTCTGTTGATTTCCAGAGTAGGGAACCCTTAATTGCTCTCTCTTTCGTTTGACCTCTGCCTACTAATTCTCTTTTTTTAGGATTGAAGAACCCTTCATTGCTCTTTATCCGATCATATCACCTCACCAAATAGCCTTCCAAGATCTTCAAAGGGTTATCTATCTTGCCCTGAAAACATTTGAATATTTGGCCTTGATCCTAGTTCTGTCTGCTTGACTTTTGACTCCTTAGCCCAATGGACAAACAGATTTCCCACTATCCATATCATTAAGTGATTTTTCCCACCAAATCAAACAAACCAAAACCAATTTTCATAATCATAACTAGCCTAATATCATATAATCAAAACAAAGTTAAATTTTATAGAGAGAGCCCTCTCTGAACCCTAGGAAGGCTAGATCCTAGCGTTTAAAATTTGGTCTATGGTTACCTCAGACTATTTCTTTCAGTTGGTATGTGGTTACCTCAAACTATTTCTTTCTTTAACCTTGAGAAATTACTGAGTGATAATAGATGAGAAGCTCATTCCTTTGGTATTTGATGTATTTTTTCACTAGTTATTATGTGGATTATATTGATGTTGTACCCATGGTATTTATGTTGTTATTATGTTGGTTTCAAGCATGCATTTTATCAATGATGATGTATGGCTCTATCCATGTTTTTACTTGTAAATGAATGAAAAATGTATCTATGGTCAAATAAATTGTATTGCAACTAATGATGTAAGGGATCAATGCTTCTTAGCGATTCTCAGATAAGTATGAGACCCCTATGTTTAAATATGTTGTTTACACCTGCAGATGTAATGTTTGTGATATGTTTGATGAAATTCCTGTCATGGCTAGGAGGGGTCCAGATGAGTTCCCAATGTGATTGATTACATACCTTTTTTTTAATGTTATTTATCCTCCCCTAAAGTTTCATGAAGTTTTGGGTAGTGACCTAGGATCTAAGGCTAAAAAGGTGGCACAAATCCCGGAGTTGCAGGCATATAACTGACCAAACTAGGCCCTGGACGCTACCTTGCCTTTCCATGCCCATGACTATAGGATTTTAGCCACTACCTTTCCTTAGCATGCCTGCGGCTAAGCCTCAAATTGGTCAAAAAGTCAGTCTCCCTCATAATTTAGGGGCCTGGAAGGTTGGGTTACTTCATGAGGATGTTTTTTCTATGTTGTGTAAGGTGTGTTTGTCTTGTTTCTGTCAGTTCCACTTCCTTAAGTTCATCTAGGAGGTTTAATCTCATATTAGTAGCCTCTCGTCGCATGTTTACCCCGGTTAGTCAGTTACTTGGGTAGATGTGGGAAGAGTTTGTTACAATATTTACCAATAAAATAATGTGTGGATTAAGAACTTGATAATATATTTGTGGAAGGGGACTCCATTTGCTCATTCGAACTATTATCCAAATTTAAAATGACTCCAAGTCGGATAGAGTCTCATGCTTCTGGAGACTAGGAAACTACATCGTCAAAATAACTAAGCTTCTCAAACAATTTCAAGTTTTAATTATGATGCACGTGAGAAGAGCTGGTAATAAAGTATTGTATTTCCATGCCAATATTGCCTCATTATATCCCAACATAAATGTTATGGTTCCCTCAGCTCAATTCCACAACTCTCCTCTTGCCCTCGATCGTCTTAGTTTTATTTCTAAGGACAAATAAAAATTCCCCTCAAGTTCAGAATCTAATAGAGCTTCCAAATTCCCTTGATAAGACATATTTGAGACCCCTTATGTCGCTTACACAAGTGAGGACATGTTCCCATGCAAAAAATACAACCTGCCAACTCCAAGAGAACTATTGGAGGACCCTTTCAACAGGAAATCAATATTTCTCCCCACACAACCATGAATGAAAGAATCAACTTAAAGAAATGATGACAATGTTAGGAAAATGGAAGATCTCAAATCCATTGTGTTATTATTTACCAAGATCCTTCTTGGTAAGATTTTAATGGAAAAGAAGGCAAACAACACCAAATTGGATTTGTAACTCAAAATATTTTGAGCTGGAAACCACCAACTTGCTTATAGTGTGGCTCATACTAAACATTTTCTCACTGAAGGTCAAATTTTAGCCTCTGAGGGGGACCCTCAACCCCCATTGGCATTATTTCAAGTTGATACTTCATGGATTTTCAATAGGTTGGTTGTTCTCATTCAATATCTACCATAATATGGTAGATCCAGTATCTTCCCAAGAACCTACTGTTATTATGTCCTTTTGGCATTGTTGGGTTGGGCCTCCATGGACAACTATGGTGTGTATGTATCTTTTAATATCCATATAGTCCTCACGATGGAGTATACTATGAATTTTGGTCCTAAGAAACTATAATTCTATCGCTGGTCTAGTTTACCTAGTGGTAGACCGCAATAGGAAAAGCTTTGGATGTATTATGTTTCCATGCTAATATAAATTTTTCTTTATTTCCCAACAAAAAAAAGGATATATATTTTTTATTTATGATTCACATTCTCCACATTAAAATGCTAATACATGTCTCCTCATTTTGTATCAAATCAAAACTCAAACTCTGTTACACATCCTTAGTAAATTCTAAAATTAGACTTCTACTCTACTATGTGTCCATGGATCCCACATCCATAGTCAATTATAAAATCAAACTTCTACTTTGCAATGCATCCCCAATCCTGGTCTACGTCTAGCACCCCTCTACCACAAAAGCCTTTGTCAAAACTCACTTACATTTAATGAAGAGCGGATGATTATATATTTGTATGTTGTTTTGATTTTCTAGATTTATAAAAATAATAATAATAATAATAATAATAATTAAAAAATATTTTTTTTTCACATAGCTATTAAATTTGAAACGGTTTTTTCCCACAAAGCCTTACATTTGTTTAAAATTGATTTGGTATAAAATCATTTCTTTTTGAAGTACACATTAGCGTCATAGTGGCTTAAATACAATACTACATATTAACAAATTTTAATGGCACCAAACAACCAATTAAACACAATTCTAAGATTTATCAAATTCTCCTAATGACTTGACACAACCAATTATTCATTTAGGGTTAAAAAAAGAACAATTATTTATTTTTTATAAGAACTTATTAATTTAATATAGAGATTTTTGAAACTACATTTTTTGGGGGTAAAAAAATAGATTGATAAAAATATTCTCAATAATTTTAAATTATAATGAAATTGAAGGGGTATTTTTCATAATAATCCATGACATAGCTTAATTAATATACAAAATGATTTATTTCTATGCAATTTTTTTGGGTTAATTTTAATCAAAATGCCTCTAACATATGCATTCAAAAATGTATATTAAACAATAAAGATCAAAATCTCGCTTGAAATTGTATGATTGAATTTAGAGTGAAAAAAATCATTTAATATCTTCATTAAAATATGCCATAAACCATGAGTACTAACTAAATTTTAATATGAACCATTATTAGCTTAGATTAAAATAATACACATAATTTATGTTTAATATTAAAACACATTTCACCTATTAGTTAAATATTAACGAAATTTTAATATGACGCATTATTCACTTAGGCTTCAAATAAAGCATATAATTGCGCAGAGACGCTCTACAACGGAGTATTGGGTAGATTCAAGCTGAAATGATTAACATTTAACAAATTTAATCTAATGCCAATGTCGACCCAGTATAGGGGCAAATGTGTAGGCATAAATGTTTAACATTTTACATAAATATTTAACATTTATATGTCATCTCTATTAGAAAAAAGAAAAAGAAAAAAAAATTAATAACAAAAAGTTAAAAGTAATATAAAGTTGATTCGTGTAAACATTTAAATTTATAGTTAAAGTCAAATTTTTATATTTTGATTTTTTATTAACTTGTGAATAGGAGTTTTTACAATACCATGGCTTATCAATACCACACATGCCCAAAAACCATAACTTATTTCACAATCAAAATATTTATAACAATATGACATGATTCTTAACCATGGATATTCACTTCCAATTTATTGTGTATATTATTAACATGTAAATAGGGTTTGTTATAATACCATGGATAATCAATACCACATGCCCAAAAAACATAACTTATCTCACAATCAAAATATTTCATAAATATGTTAATTTAATTTAATTTATAACATATTTTTAATTAAATCTAAAAGGTAAAAACTTAAAATTACTTTTGAGATATATCGAAACCCTCTATCCTTGTGACTTAGAAATTAAATCAAGGTTATGATAAACTTAAAATTGAGAATACTTTTATATATAAATATATAAAGATTTGAAATTTATATAATATTATTAAGAACCAACATCGATTCATTTTAACTAAGGATCCAAGTGATTAGAGCAAGCAAATTGACTAATAATAATAAAGGAAAGACAATTCACAGTTGTTTAAGTTTTTCATTATTGTATTTCTTTGACATGATTGATCTAAAATACAGTTTTAATATTTTACAACCAATTGAGTATTTTTAATTTAGATACTTTCTTAAATACAATATCATGGAATCAGATTTAAGAGAGGGGGGGGGACATAGTGATAAAATGGGAGGGCGAATAGAGAGAGATATTGATGGGGGGAGAGAGAGGTAGAAAGAGGAAGGAAGAGAGAGAGAGGGAGAGAGAGAGAAGGAGAGAGGGAAAGATGGAGTTGCAGGGGGGGAGAGGGGGAGGAAAGAACAAAGACATAGAGAGACAGAGGTGGAGAGAGAGAGGGAGTGAAATGGGAGAGATGGGGAGAGAGTGAGGGAGAGAGGAGAGCTAGGAAGAGAGAGAAGAGGAGAGGAGAGAGATAGGGAGAGAAGGGTAAGAGAGGGAGGGAGACACATATATTGAGGGGAGAGAGAGAGAAGGAGAGAGGGAGGGAGATAGTGACAGATTTAGAGGGAAGAGAGAGAGAGTGATGGTGGGGGAGAGAGACAGGGGGGTGGGATAAATAAAAGAGGGAGGGAGAAAGATATAGAGGAGAGAGAGATGGAGTTGGAGGGAGAGAGAGAGAGATAGGGAGGGAATAAGAAAGACATAGAAGAATAAGGATGGATAGAGAGGTGGAGTGACAAGTTAGAGATGGAGAGAGAGTAAGGGAGGGAGGAGAGCGAGAGAGGATAGAGAGAGGAGAGAGAGAGAGACGGAGATAAGGGAAAGACAGAGAGGGGGGGAGAGAGAGAGGGCGAGAGGAAGATGGAGGGAGAGAGAGATAGAGATATATGTGGGAAGAGAGTGTGCATGTTTCTGGGGTTAGATAGAGAGAAGGAATAAGAAAGAGACACATAGATACAAATATAGGTATTATATTGTTCTTGTGACAACCACCCTCAAAAAAAAATTTCACTCGAATTTTGGAGCCTATTGTGGATCTTGCGATAGGTTTTTCTGTAGTCACTTCTTGGTCAGCTGATGCTTTTGAGCTCCCTTCTTGGATTGGAAGTGTTGAAGCCACTTACTCACACATGCTTAGTCTGAAACAAGTTCAAGAGCACATTATTTTAGGAAAGCTTGTAAAATCATAGCATGTTCCATCAAGATTGTGCCTATGTTATGTCCAATCCATGTCGACAATTAGTGTGTAGTGACAACGACAATTTCTCACATTATAACTGCGTTTGTACTTCTATTTCGGTGAGTTTTGAAAGCTCTCACTCCCACACCTTTTTTAGCAAGTGTCGCTTTCATGTTTTTATCTGTCACTTTTTCTTTCTTTCATGTTATCTTTACTCTTTCATGTGTTACTTTCAGTATCATTCACATATCGCAAGAGTTGTTCGCACTTTAGCGATTATCGTCTTTTTCACATGTTAGTTATCGCACGATGTATGAATGTTTGTTCTAGTGGTTTCAATGGGTTATATTTGTGTGAATGAGCTGGTATAACCATGTAAACATCAGTCGTACTCATTCCCAAATTTTAAATCATTGTCGCACAAGTGTCGTCATGATCATCGCAAAGTGTACCTTTAGTGTTTCACTTGTCATAAAGTCGTCGCAAAGTTATCGCATTAAGGGAAATATGTTTTTAATGTGTTTGAGATAATATATGTTATTGTGTCATCAAATTGTTTCAAGTGTGTGATCACAGTCAAGTCATATCACTATTCACATTAGTCTCTTTTGTCCCACACTTAGCCAATTTTCAAAAATTCCCCAACAACCTGGCCTCATCTAGCCTTCCTCAAATTCTCATTGCATAGTTCCAACCCTCAAGTTTCATCCTTGTCCCTTGACACTACGCAATGTACAGTTCCTTCTACACTGTGCAGTTACAGTGCTCAAGCTCGACCTTGCCTCCAAAAATTTTGCAATTGATCTTCCCAGCTATTACAGCCTGTTTTAAATTTCTCTATGTTGTAAATAGAAAAATATGTCTCCTAAAAAATTATAAAAAAATACATATGCAAAAAATAATATTTTTCAATATTGATCCACTAAAGAATGGTCGGAGTAATTGTGACAAATAGTGGGACCACATCTAGCGTGTAACATTAAAGAGCGAGCGGGTTACACCGTAGGGACCACCGATTCCAAAGTTTTAGAGCGATGCCAAAACCTGACATCACAAAGTGATCAGAAGTTATCAAACAGAGTGCCTCCACTGGAATAATTGACCCCCACCAGTTGACCAAAACGAGTATCCCAGATTGACTATGAGGCAATGCTCTAAGATCAATCTCATACTACAAGTCCCCCCGTAGTGACGATAGTAGGCAAGCTCACGACGTCAGCAAGAGAGCCAGCCATGTCACCCTCCACGTCCTGCATCACCTCACCTGTCTTGTCACTGACTTCGCCATTCATTTCACTTTCGTATAAAATTTTTCTAGCCCAATCATTTTCTGCTTATAAAATGGGATTTTTTCCTCATTGGCATCCACGTCTGCTCCCGAGCAACTAAAATTTCTTCAACCTCCATACCAGCATCCATTTCATCAACCGCTTCAACAAATCTAGGTATTTCGTATAATCGTACTTAATTTTTTCAAAATTGTCGAAGAAAAGTGTTTTGGCTCGATCTTCCACCCACATTCCTTTAATGGATATAAAAATTTACATTGTAGACATTGTTTTCTCAGTTGACCACCCATTAATTTACCAGCATGTCGTCCTAAAACAGTCTAAATTCCCAGTTTACTCTTCCTTAATCAAGTCTGGAGTCTTTTCAGTTTTTTTCCTACAAACTTACCTTTTCCCAGAGTTCATTTATTGGTCGGTCTCTAACATGTACCGTTAGAAGTGTTTTTTCATCAACCAATTAGGGGAAAACATTTTCCGAGTGTCTGCTCAGTTAATTAGGCAATCTCTTTTTTTTCTCTCTATAGAATCATGTATGAGCTTCATTGATGAATCCCTTTCTACATACTTTCAAGAGTTTGCACAGATTTTGTTTTACTTAATGCCTAAAAAGAAAAAAAATTCCATGGATTCAGATGAATTTCCTTTGAGTCTCTTTTTTGAAGACACGAGGCCAATTCTCCAAATTTTGACTAAAATTCCAGGTAAAGAAAATGTTGAAATGATAGATAGGGAAATTTTGGGAATGTTTGCTTTGATGATAATGTCTGGGGTGGTTTTAGATATTCCCACTTACTTGGAGAATGTTGTAAACAGTTAGTTCATGAGTTTATCACTTACTTGGAGTTTTAGGTTTCCATCTATGGTTACCTATTTATTTCTTTACAGTCATTTGGAAATTTTTACCAAATTGCGATTAAATATTGTTGATGTGAATAAAAATAAGCAGTCAGTGGTATTTTAGACATATTTAGTAAGAAAAGAGGTGGGAAATGAGGGTCTGCTTGAGTTTACTTCTTCTTTTCTTCCTATTGTGTATTCAATTTTGAATGGAGTGCCTGCACCAAGGTTGTTGCCTGAAGCTCAGTTATTTCTGAAACTAATCAAAGATGTAAAGTATGGGGATTCGTTTACCCATGAAGAACGCATTGAACTCAAATTGTACAGAGCTGATGTAACACCTTTTAGGCTACCTATTTTTGTTCCTATGAGGATGTTTGCATTGGAGTTCATCAAGAAAAGTCTTAATGTTGATCAAATTCATTTTGTGCCTGTGAAGAAGGGTCATTTATTAAAATTACCCAGGACAATGGGCCCATTCATTGTAAATACCAAACAAGCTATTGAAGAGAAATGGGATTATGGCCCATATCATGTATTTTCCAATCATGGAGTGGAGAATGGTTATTCTCCTTTTTTTCATGAATTCGGGCCAGGGGTTGAGAAGCTGGAAAATGGTGGAATGGCTTCTACATCTGTGAAGATGGAGGTGGAAACCCCACACCCTACTGAAAAGGGATCTAAAGAGGAAGGGAGAAACTGACTAATTTGGAGAGTGATGTGGAAAATAAAGCCAAGAAATCAAAGACAATGGAGGAGAGTAGTTCCTCAGTTATGCCTGGATATTCTCTGCAGTTCGATGAACTTTCTTGCACTCCCTCATCTCATGTTCCCAAGGGCACAATCCATGATCCTATTCCTAATATCAAGCAGATATTTTCACAAATTGATGAAATAAATAAAAGGATAAGGGAGAATATTGAAACTCAGTTAGAGGCTCAAATAAGCAGACTAAATTGTTGGCAACAATGGACCTGGAAAAAGATTGGCTAAGGATAGCCTTTTCTCATCCTTCAGCTATGAATGTGACATCTTCTACTTCGTTTAAAACTATTAATGTAATAATGGATGCAAAAAATATTCTTCTCCGAGATAATTTCAACCTTCGTATGCAAACTGGACAATTTATTTTTAATGATTTGAACAAGACCACTTAAGTTGTTGCTAAACCTGAAAATATGTTTGGTAAATTAGTTAAGCTATTGAAATTGTAGAAATCAAACTCTAGAGATTACTCCACACAAAATGAATAGTTGAAGAAGAAAATTGTTAATATTGGTGTTAATCTAGAAGATACGTCAGCTATTCAGAAATTGTTGCAGAGTGTTGAATCTGAAATTCAGATCTTGAAGAAGAAGCTTAAGCTTCCTACTGGTGACCATCCTATGGCTACTGAAGTAGCTCCAGTTGAGACATTAAAAGTGCATTTGCTGCAATCTCTAGTGGCTAAAGGTCGGGAAATATCTAAGTTGAAAGAGGAAAATGGTATGTTGCAAAAAAAGTTAGATTCTCTTGTTTGTACTGTTGTTATTGCATAAGATTCTGAAGACCCTGCTACCACATTAGCTCAAGTCATGATTGAGTTAAAGTTAGCAGAGATCAATTTAAAAAGGACTCAAAGGGAACTGGAAACAACATGAAAGGTGATAAGAGCTACAGAGTAATAAGTGTAGATGACATATGACAATGCTCAGAAGTATAGATAAGATTACCAGATTCCTTGTCAGGAAGTCAAAGAACTCAAAGAGAAATTGAAGGGAAATATGCCCCTCGTCCACATTAGGGAGATTATTTTGAATGACATTATTGAATTTTTCAAGAATGTTTGGGATCTGCTGATTATAATTGGGGAAGAAAAGAGCATTGTGAGAGACTTGGATGAAGCCATTGTGACAAACAAGCAAAAGTCACAAAAGAGGGCTTTATATGCTAGGAGATTAATTGATTTTATAAATTCTAAAACCACACAAGAACTAAAAGACTTTGGAATAGAAGACAAGACTCGATGTGTGCTAGAACTGAATAAGATTATCATGAAGAATTAATATAGAAAAGGTTGCAGAGAAAAAGATGAAAGAAATTAAATAAGCAGTGGGGAAATTTAATATTATGTTTGATAAAAGTACCAGGGCTGGTCTACCATCCTATTAGGATCAACAAGGAAATATTCTCCCTTGGGAAACTTATGAGACACTACTAGTAGAAGCAAAGAGTAAGATTAGATATACTCCTGAGAATATTTTTATCCTAAAAGGAGCCACCATTTTGAATCATATGCATAAATACTTTCAACTTTTATGGATGATGAAGACTTTTTTCTCAGAAATACCTACATATTCCAAGATCACAGATTTCAGCATGGCACATGTCAAGCTCGCTAATTGTCCTAGCTCAAATGTATACCTATGGAGGAAGTTTAAAGAGTGGATGTCTCCACAATTAACTAATGCAGATGCAGGAACCTCTTATGTCCCAGGATCTCGGGCCACTTCCACTCAATGATGAGATGTTATTTCATATTTTACTTTTACTTTATTTGCTAAAGAAAATTTATTTTTATATTTTCTATGTAATGACCGAGAGGAAAATTTTTGAGAAGTTGACAATTGCATAACTATCTATTTTGTAATATTGTATTTAATAATTTTTCAAAAGAGGAGAGAGTTTCCGAACTTTGGGCCTCGGAATTTTTTGGCAAGTTTTATACTTTGTCTTTGATAATATAAATAAAGCTTTTTAGAGTATTTTCCAACAATTTATGAATGCGTTGAGTTTTTCATGTTCCATCTTATGTATGCTTCTTCTCTTATAATAAAGTAATGTAGTTACTGGTGTCTAATTTACATCTGTGAGTTAGAGAAAATTTATTAAAAATGCTCTCCTTTATTCTGAATTCATTTCTCGCAATTGTTTTCTCCTAAAACTAGAGATAACATTTTTTGTGATTACAACATATTGTTAATTGTTTTCCATCAAAATTTCATATTCTCTCGTTCATTCACATTTATCATTTAAAGGCCACTTTGAGGGGCTTTATTTATTGTAAATATTAAAGGGTTTAAGATATAAATTATGGGGTTACAATATGAAGTGACAACAAACAATTTTAATTATAATTGAAATAAAATGTCTTGGGCACTGATCTCCTTAAAACCAGAGATTGTCTCCTAAGGAACAACATTTTTTGGTGTTTTTGTCGGGGAACGAAGACACGAAGCCATTTTTCCCTGGGTTTTGTTTGAAAAATTATTTATTTGATTGATGAAAAAATAAAGTGATTAGGTTTTGTTTTTCATCAACATATACATGGATTCTAGAAGACCACACATGAGGTATAATACCTTGCACCAGAAAGATCCAGTTTTACCTGACCCAGAAAAACTAGTATTAAGAAGGGTTTGGAAATCCAAAACCCCAGTCACTCCCAGTCCAACCCTATCTACTCCAAGTAGTAGTTCTAGTTTACAAACCTGTGTTTTTCATTCAGAAGTAGTCAGAAATCTTCATTTCTTTAAGGAAGGATTTGTGTCCTCTCATTCAATATTTCCTAAACCAACTTTGGAAGAAAGATATTTCGAGTCAGTTTCTTTTTCATTCGTTGAGTTTCAATAGGTTTCAACATTTCACTTTGAATACTCACAACACTCTATTTTTTCTATAAACAAACCCATCCCTATATCAGTATTACCTCATACACCATTTGTTTTTCAATCAGGGACTAACCAAAACCCCAATATGGATATTCATGCTTTCCTTCTGAATAGATATGCTTCATTGAATTTGGCCTGGCCAATGAATGCAATGCCACAATAATACCTTAAGTTTTTGCCTCGTTTCACAGGGGAGGATGATATATTAGCAGAGAAATATATTTCTTCTTTCTGTTCCTTTGCAAAAAATTTGAATGTTGAGTATCTTGATGTGGTTTTAAGGTTATTTGTGCAGTCTTTAGATGGAGAGGCTAGAAAGCGGTTCAAAACACTTCTAGCCAACTCCATTAATAATTGGGAAGGAAATCGAGAACAGTTTCACTCAGTGAGAGGGTGAAAAGAAGGAACATGGTTATTTCTTGAATGATTTTAATGCTATTAAAATAAAGCAAGAAGAAAATGTCAAAAAAAATTAAAAGATTTAAGAAATTGTATAATAGTATTCCAACAAAAATAAGGCCTCCATCGGCTGGAGAAAAAGTGGTTTTTGTTGGAGCCTTGGATTCAGTTTTCGGCTTCACTCTGAGGGAGAGGAGATCTCCCACATTAGACCAAATTTAAATTGATGCCTTACATATTGAGGCAAATTTTACTGCAACAGGAAAATCTAAAGGAAAACAACAGACACAAGATACAGGAAAGGAAAATAAGAAGTTTCACATGATCAAATATTGGAAGATATGACGAAGGTCATTAAAAAATTATCAAATAAATTGGTAAATATAGAAGTGGAGAATAAAAGCCCTCCTAGACAAGTGCAACAAGCTCAAAATCGAAAATTCAGCCCACAGTTTAGAAAACATCCCCTTCATATTTTGCAAAGGGAGAAGAAAGATCAAGATTTGATCCAACCTCCTTTTTATATTGAATATGGTAGTGAAGATGCAGTAGAAGAAATTGAAAAAGAATAGGACAATCAAATGCCAGCATTGTATGTAGATGAAATTGAGGATGATGAAAATTAGGAAGTTAATGCTGAAACAAGAGAATCCCTGACTGAGCAAGAAATTGAGAAATATTGTAAATAGTTGACTAACCATATGGAAGTTGAATTACATAAAAAATATGATCTAAGATCAAGGAAGAGATTAAGATTGTTGAATAGTGAGGAGGTGCAGGAAGATTCAGTACCTCAACAAATGGCAACTCCACCATAGCTTTCAAAGCAGCTTGATAAAGGGAAGCAACAAATTTATGCAGTACCAAAAACCACATTTCAACAAGGGAAAGCTCACAAGAGAAATCAAAAGGTGAGAATTTAAACAAAATTGTTGTTTCATCTCAAAAAAAATTCATATTTGAAGAAGAATAATGAAGGTATAGAGAATTTAATAAACCAACTAATCCTTTTAACTTAACAAAGGAATTGGCATCAGCTCCCATTTGTGAGCAATATCCTCAACTGACTCTGGAAACTCAGCCCATGGCTCCTAACTTGGACTCTCTTGAAGGAAGGAAGAAGCAGAATCTTCAAGGACATCAATGCCACTTAGGAAATGATTTGGGAAAAATTATGTGGTTATTTAAAGGAGACTCTGGCCCCCTCTCCATGGGAAAACTTGGACCTATGACATCCACTGCTCAACACACAATCTAGAATAATTTCGGCCTGAATCTCACCCAATTTTCCATTTCCTCCATGTAGCTAAAGGCTTCATCCACAGCTCCGGATAGATGGTTGACTCCCCCAACCAGCTTCGTCAAACTCAACTTTGACGGCGCCTCTAAAGGAAATCCTCGGGAAGTCGGCTTTGGAGGCATCTTCAGAGATTCTAATGGTGGCCCTCTACACATTTTATTTGGTGCTATTGGTTGGGACAAGAACAACTCAGAAAAGCTGGAGGGTATCATCCAAGGAATAAACATATCCACTAAGCTCAATATTTTTTCATTGGAAGTGGAAGGGGACTCCTAGGTCATCATTCAGGTCATTACACATCTCTCATCTGGGTCATCATCAACAAAAGTTACCAAGAGCTATAGATTGGCTTTCCACCTCAAGCAACCAGAGTGGTGGCTTCAACAACACAAAGCCATAACATTTCTCCATGTGAGAAGAAAATCCAATGTGGTCACAAATTTCTTAGTCAACAAAGGATTTGATTACAATCTCCTGCTCTTCACCTCCATCTTCTAGTCCATAACGAAGGAGACTCTGTGTATGAACTACATTACACTCCTGCACAAGGACACTAAACCACCAAATTCGGGTGAAATTTGGTGCGAGCCCTCTAGCGCTCAAGACTTGCACGATGCTCAACCTCCCATGGATGAAAATGATGCACCATAGCTCAAACCTATGGCGCCATGCCTGGTTTTCAACTCCTCATCACACCAGTTGGAAATTAAATGCCACCTTCAAGGAATTTACTGCCTGTCCTGCAACTAGATCCAAGCCTTCGCGTCGTCACCTAAGACATTTAATGCCATCTAATGCCTCCACTCGGGCTCACCATTCAATGCTCCTGTGTTTAAGCTCTTTCTCTCTCTTTCCCTCCATTGAGCCTAGTCTTCTTACGCTATGCCTACACTCTGCATTTTCTCCTTCGCCCACCCTTTGCACCTTCACCCTCGCCTCGATACCTTGCTCGTATGTGGCACCATGCCTCCTTGCCAGTGCTAGAAGCCATGCCATGTAAATTTTAGGGGATCACTCCCTACACGTTTGCACCATGATAGTACGCACAAGCATTTTGGTAGTGCTCATGATCCCTCTTTCAAATCCATTTCCCAGCCTTCGGCCTCTCCTCCTAGTAATCTAGGCATGGAAGCCTCCCTCAACTCCAACTGTGACCCCTCCTTACCTGGTCATCCCAAATCCAACCACAAATGCCACAAATCAACCATCTTGCTCTCTCTGTCACCTCTACCACGGAAGCTCGAGAGCTTACCTGTAAAAACTCCTCTGCATATGATGAAATTTTGGAACCTGACAGCTGATGGAATCTGCTGCAGGGACAACAATTCCAAGGTTCATCCTCCACCAAGTGCTCTACACATCCTCATGGCGGAAAAGGAAGATATTGAACGCATATATAGATTCCCAATGATAGAATAAGACCCTGCAAGAATTGAATTTGTCCATAATGAAGATGCCAACAAGACTTCACGGTTCTGCCTCATGCTCTATAGGACTCTTTTTGATACATCTGATAAATTTGGTTTTTCTAATTTTCAATAGAACTTTAGAAATGATATCCATCTTGGAACTCTCTAGACTGTTAATGGTTGGTTTCCCTATCAGGGACAGCCCCTTTTTCGGAGTTTATGGATAAACCAACAAACCCTCCAATTATTGGCCCTTTCGGCAATGATCTGCTTACGCAGACCAAAGTCTCACCCGAAGCAGTATGGTGGGGTGTTGGAACTAGGTTTCCACACCTTGAGAGAGAATTTAATGAATTGGTCCTCAGAAAAACCCTAATTGACCTTCCACAGATGTGCACAATGAATTTATAACATAATTACAGATATTTGCACAATCATTCACGTGATCCACAAAAACACTTGTCTTTCTTATCGCAGATAATAAATCAGAACCAAATCTTGATCTATTCAATGTAATACTTAACAAATGTAAATATTCATGCATAAATATATCAATTAGCTCTGTGCATTCATAAATAAGCAAACAGATAGTGTGATCTCATCAAAGCATAAACTGTAAGCATAACAACAAATATACGCATAACACATAGAGTTTGCCAAAACTGTTCCTTCTATTAATTATTCAGATCTGTCAATACATCATCTTTCCTTCAAAAACCCTTAAAAAACCCTTACAATGAATTGGGCCAATGACTAAGCTATCCTGTGACCCCTTGCGGAAAGAAAACAACAAGTGGGAGAATTTTGGGTATGTGTTATATTCTTTCCACAAATAATCATGCGCGGGGGGGTAAGAGGGGGGTGATAGACCCCCCTTTGCGCTAGGGGCAATGGAGGGGTCACAGGGGGGGCGGCAACCCCCCTATCAGGGTCCGAGGCAGTGCCCCAGAAAATTTTTTTTGGTCCTTAATTTTTGATGGGTGGTCCGCACCCATGGTTTTGTGCATGGATTTGCACATGGTTGTGGGGTACGATGGTTTTCGACCCCTGGTATTTTTGTAGATTTGTTAAAGGGAAATACGGTTATGTTCTAATCCAGGGTTAATGGATTAGGGTTTATGTATGCTTCGGCATGTATATATATGTGTTGTAACACTAAAAGGAATATAATGAAATATCAAGCTGGTCGTCCCGATTTGGGATCCAGGGGAAAATCTCTGTGTTAATCTGTTTTATGTTTTATGCTCTCGCTATTGTCTATTTTCTGTTATAAGATTCGTGTGTAGATAATTTATGTTCAGGGTTAAAACCTACAAGTAATAGCTTGGCCTGATTCCAAATATCTTAAATATGCTCCAAGACCTTCCTTGCTGATCTCCCAAGGGAAGATTGCTTCCTCCTCTGAAAAACTAGCTCATAAAGTGGGTTTCCCAACCCTCCACTGCAACACCTTGCAACACAACACAAATCCGAACAGACACTGCGTTGTAGTTGAAGACTGGAGCTTGGCCAAAATGTCGGATGTGTGGTAATGATAGAACAATACTCTTCCAAGAGGCCTCTCAAGGAAATAGGTGGGATTCCTGACCGGGAACACCTTATGCTAAACAACACAAGAAATCTTAGCTAAACAGTTGAAGAGAGCAACAAGTCTAAACAGACATATCAAAATAATAATCAAAACATCCCCTCATATGGCTGCCATCCTCTTCCTTATATAATTTATGAGCATCCTCGCCCTTGGCCCCACTCAATTAGGTCACCACCTCCATACAATCAATCTCCCTCCAAAACTGTGTTGTCCCACCATAAATTCCACTCCTCCATAACAGCGTCATTTGATTTGGTCAAAGTTGACCCAGTCTTCATGCTCCAACCCCTTTTCACACCTAAGAGTCTTCAATCTAGCTTTAAGATGACCTCCATTCACACTAGGAGTGTCTTTTATTCCTAGTAAGGAGATTTATGGGTCTCGATACCCTCTTATTCCTCTATTTAAGAGCAAAAATCAAAATTTAATATTCCAATTAGTTGTGTGCTAATTTAGGAATATTACAAAACCATATGTCAGAGAAAATTTCAAAATTCAAATGTAAATACGTTCAACATTTATGAATAAAACCCAATCAAACATACATAAAAAATACTTACATAGTCCTACAAAAACACATGTCAGAGATTATATTAAAATTAAAATTCAGACACTAATCATACATACCTTGTTGTAGCAGACTTACCCTTGATTGTTGATGTGTTGTCCTTACTACAGTGATCCTTGAATGCATATTTTTTGTAAGTTAAGATCTCCAAGTTCTTAAATTTTGTCTTGTGGTAGCCCTCTGAGTCCTCTTTCTAACCCTGTAGGTCTTATCAACATTTGACTCTTCAAGAAATGGTTATGCCGAATCTCCTACGATGACCTGATTATAGACTGGTTCCATAGAGTGAACTTGTACGAAGTGGAACGTGTCACTGTTTCAACCTTTGGTCCTGAAAATTATACAAAACAAACTTCAACGAGTCCTCTTTCTATCAATTTTTATGAAATTTAAATCCCATGCTCAGAGAAAAATTTATGAAGATTTTCCCAAGGTGTCCTGTTTGACATGAAATTCGGGAGCTTGAAAAACCCTAACTTCCTCAAATTATATCTCCGAAAATATAGCGAACCAATATCTAAAATATAGATACTTTGTTCATCAGGATTTCTCCCAAATGGGTTTTTTTGTTTCAGCATCTCAAGCTTTGCAGCAAAAAAATTATAGAAAAAATGCCACGATGGCCTATCATAAGTAGTGAAATCCTTACATGAGGAGGATATGTGGGTCACAATTTATATAAATGCTTAGGTTGAGAGGGTCTTTAACAAGTGAACATTAGAGGGATTTTAGGAGCTTAAAAAATTATTAATTATTGACAATTCAATCACCACAACCAATGATTAGTGTCATGCCACAACCCCATGGTGTTCTAGCTCACTAACTGGGGTTACTAACTTCAAATACGAATATCTCTCAAACTGTGAAGAATTACGTGGAATGCCATATATGAACAAAAACCTCTCAATAAGTAGAAAGAATCCAAAATATCCTTGGCTCATAATAGAGTAAGTTGTCAAGTCAAAATTACTACGCAAGATCAAGTAGCCCTTGGTGCTGCTTGGGTTGACACCAATGACAACCACTGATCAATAAGTTCCTGGTGTATATCCTCTTCTTTTGAAGTTTCTTATTCATTTTCTTCCTCCTCTTCACAATCTATGTAAAATAATTTCTTCTCGACACACTTATGACCTTTAGTGTATTTGCTATCACAACTATATCAAAGCCCTTTTGCTCTTTTTTCTTCCAATTGTTGTGGTGTCAACCTTGTAGGTTGTGGAAGTCTAGGAGTAGCAACACTTCCATTTTTATAGATGTAAGTGGTAGTATTCCTTGTTTCCATAATTTTACTTTCAATTTTTCTTGTCAACATGAATTCCTTCTCCAATGAATCAGGTTCCCAAAGGCAAACCTCGCATTGGATGTTATCCTTTAAAGTCCCTATGAAGACATCAATCATGTGTTCCTTTGGAATATCAGTTACCCCTATATTCAATTTTTGGATGTCCTCAATGTGCTCCACCATTCAACCCTTTTGTTTGAGATTTATCAATTGGCTAAAGAAGGTGTTGCTCTTTGTATCCTCATAATGTGTTATCATTTCCTCAGTAAAAACTTACCAAGTGACAATTTTGTTACGAGAGCAAAGCCATTGATACCATACAAATGTATTTTGTTCTAAATGTAAATTTGAAATGCGTACCTTTTGTGTGTTTTTCACATTATGGAGATCAAAATATTGCTTCATCTGTAGTATCCATGTGACGGGATCCTTGCCATCAAACTTCATCATCTCAATATTTGGAATATGGTGAGTCTTCAATCCAACACTAGATTTTATGAGATCATGATTAACATTTTTTTTCTCATCATGAGTTTCCTGTACTACATTTTCGCCATTAGGAATCATTTCTTGTATCAAATTTTTCAAACCTTCCTTCAAACACTCCATGTATAATTTTAGATCATTTTTCATGTCTTCCATGTTGTCTTTCATTTTTTATCTATCTTATCTTACATGTCATCCATCTTAGCTTCCATGCCATCCATATTAGCTTCCATGTCATTATTAAAACCATCCATCTTAGCTTCCACACATTTCTTCAAACCATCCATATTAGCTTCCATGCCTTTCTTCAAACCATCCATCTTAGCTTCCGTTCCTTTCTTCAAAACTCCCATTTCATTTTTTGTTTCTCTTTGCAAGAGAAAAAATTGGTGCACTTGGTCTTGTAATTTTGATATACCATGTTTCATTTCTTCCTCTTCATGAGTCATAGTAGAGCCTTCTGAGGGCTTAATGGGTGTTGAATTATTTTTAGGGGCCATTTTAGAACCCAATACTGATATATATGCTTCAATATGCCCTTGGAATCACTTCAAACTGATTTTTCAAACAAGACTTATGCAATTTGAAAAACAAATACACACCTTTTTCTTGCCTCTGAGGAGATCGATATTGAAACTAATGTATCTCTGAAATTTTATATCCCTGATATTCATCTTTGGTCTTTTAGTAGCCCTCGTAATATTATTTCTAATGCCATAGGTCTGACCTAATTTGGATTCTTCAAGGCAAAGGTATGCCTAATCTCCTGCAATGGCCTAATTACGGACTGGTTCAGTAGAGCGAACTTGTATGACGTGCCACATGTCATTGTTTCCTCCTTCAGCTCTGAAATTGATATACAGTAAAATATAATGCTTGTAATTTCATCCACTTCTTACATAATGCAAATCCAATTCTCAAAGAGTGAGTTATGATGATTTTCCCAAGGTCACCTCTTTGAGATGAAATTAAGGAGCCTACAAAAAACACTAAATTCCATAGATCATATCTCTGAAAATATTGTGAACCAATATTTGAAATTTTTACACAGCGTTCATAAGGATTTCTTCGCAAATGGGTTTTTCTTTTACCTTTTGAACCTTTGTAGAAAAAAATTTATAGAAAAAATTCCACGATGACCTTTTTTAAGCAGCGAAACCCTAAAATCCAAATCTCTGATACCAAATGTTATGAAACTAGCTCCAAAAATAGAAGAAAAGAGAGATCAACGCCTTAGAAATCAACCACTTCAAGGGAGAAACCTACTTTACATTACATAAATGAACAATTCTTGGATGATTCAAATGAAAAAACCTCATTTCTATATATAGGAGTCCATGGGGTCACAATATAATCCTAACCGACCTAACAATAATAATGCAAGGGCACAACAATAAAAATGGTGGGGTCTTATGGGGCACAAAAATAACAATATGGGGACTACAAGGGTAAAACAATAATAATAATGGGGCTACACTAAAAACAATAAGGGACTACACTAGTAATATTGGGATCTAACAGGTCATAGTCACATCGAGAATGAAACGAGTAGGAGGCAGGAGAACATGATCCCACTTTGAGATAAAAGGAAGCTCTAAGAAAATAAGTAAATTTAGAAGTGTCGAGCTTTCCCTCCGAGTACATAATGGTGGAATGAATGATCACTCTCAAGAACTCCCTACCACAGTCATTTATCCTAGTATTATGCTTTGTAGATGCCACGATTTTGTGATGAGAGGGAAACGAAAGGTAAGGGAAAGAAGGAGTGAAACAACTAGGTTGCTCAAGATAATGGTAACATTAGAGAGGGGAGGTCGTGGAGTGATCAAAAACCTAAGGGTGCATCCAAGGAGGTAAATTTTAGTCAATGAGGGTTTCTCCCTTGACACCACACTCAGAAGGGGAAAAGGTCTCACAGACACATGGTACCATAAGCAAGGGGTGAGAGAATCACCTGTGGGAGACTCAAGCTGATGAACAAGAGGAAAAGACAAAGGGGAAAGTGAAACATTATATTTGATGGGTATGTCTTCCTCCAAACCATAATATAAAGGCTCAAATGTTTTTAATATAAAATTATAAGGAAGATAGGTGGGAGTATTATCGATTTCATCGTTATCAGTACCAAAGATTGAGTCTCCCCTGAAAGGAGAATCAATTACTCCCAAAGATCCCTCCTCATGAAAATGAAAATAATAATCCTCCTTCCCAAGGGTATCGATGGATATTTCATCGTAAGTAATGCTTGAGAGTAAAGGAATATTAATTTCAACCTCATCCTCTTTGTCGGTATCATAAATGAGAGCACAATGAAATTGAGGCCCAACAATTTTCCATTTCTCCTTTTTGATGCGGAAATAATCTTCATTGTTATCTTCCAAGGAGTTCATGGGACCACCTTCCTCAAGGTCCTCAAAAGGAGAGTTATCAAGAGTGAAATCCTCTAGAAAGGTAAGATAAGCCTCAAATTTACTTTCCATGGCCTCGTCATCCTCAACACACATGTTCTCAAAATCATCCCATTCATCATGCAGTTTCAACAAGGACTCATCTTCCTTAGATATATCCTCAAGGGTATCTTCATCTTGGTTAGTTGACCAACATGACAACTCTTCTTTCCTCTTCTCTTGAAGAACAATAGCTAAGTTATTTGTTACATGATTTTTTTAGTATGCTTCTAAGAGGAGAGCATTAGTGGGGTTTTCTTTATACTCACATTTCATCTTATGAAGCGTCACCTCTTCTTCATGCAAATGAAAGAATACTTCATTAGAAATACATTCCCTCACTAACCCTCTACATGACCTACTGTACCCATCCATTCTTTCTTATGTGATTTGGAGGCTCATAGGATCCAACTCTTGATCATCCTCGGAAGAGATATTCTCTTTTTCATTGCCATGGTCTTCCATCTCCATAACTGACATTTTCTCATCATCCTTTCTTACACTTGAGATTTCTTTGATGTCATCCAATTGATTACCCTTTATGGGACTTTGTACCTTGTTATAACATTTGATTAGGTTATCCAGGATATTCAAAGCACAAGTTATGTGAGAAAAATAAATAAGGCGAGTAGGATCCCTCTCATAGGAGCACCTCACTGTTTTGAGTTGCGCTTGCTGTGACCTATAAAACCCGAGCATGAATTCCATATCCATACCTTCCAATATACTTTTATAGGATTCTGCATACTTAACCACATTATTTTGTAGTTCTTGAATGTCCTAGTTATTGATCTTTGCAAATATAGGACCAAGACAAACCTCCATTTTCTGATAGTTAATTTTTTATAATTTTGCATATTAATATTAAGAGGGAGTCGTAAGGGTGAAATGAAGTGCCTTAATAGATGCTTGCTTCACCTTACAAACATTAACTTTAGAGTGCAATGAAGAACTAGGGCTTCATTCTTCCAATGGAGTCACCAAGAATGATAAATCAACATTGTCATAAGGAGAACTAGACACACATTTCGTCCCTGGAAACAATGCCAGAAATGTTACCACTCAAACCAGCAAGGGACCTAAAGGGGTTCCTAATAGGGCAACTATTATATTAAGGGCAAGAGTGGAAGCTTATCCCATTGTCACTGCGACTAAGTTTCCCTACACTTTACGAAATTTCACCATTGGGAGGAGTCCCAATGTGTTTTGGAAGCCACTTATAATGGATATGTGAATGAATAGGTATGTAGTGATCCCAGAAACCATTTCCCAATGAGGAGGTGAAGAAATGGTGCTTTCTTGCTCCTTAAGAAAGGGATTGCCTTCCAAGGGAGAAGGGGTGAGGATAAGGGAGGAGGATACAACTTGAAGAGGTACTTCTCGATTCCTAAAATCTTGTATGAACTTGGTTTCCCAAATAGCCCCTGATGATTAGTCTGTGATAGAAAACGAGACCAAGTGGGCCCATCCCAGGTTCAGGGATGGAATATAGCAACCAATGATGTTCCTATTGTGGATAAGGTGATGGAAAAGGATCAAACAATAAATTTTTCTTCAAAAGGTCAAATTGATCCTACTAGGGTCTAGCCTTGGGGATGCCCAGGAAAAACTTGGTCCTAGAGCTAGGGCTTGCGATTCCCAGAGATTCCACCATTGGAATTTCCTCAATTTTTTAGGAGAGGGAGGGGACACACCAATTTAGTAGCCTTCAGGAAGTCGAAGTTTTCCTTTGGGTGATTTCACAGGAAATTGATGCCCTAGGTGACCTATCAGGGCTAGAACTAGGGGAAAAGGTGAAAAATAAAGGAAAAAATGACCACCCTTTTGAGGGACCAGTGCCTATTTCCCTTGGGGATATGGATTCAAGGATTATTATGATTGAGAATTTGGTTTCTTGATTAAGGAGGCTTGGAAAGTCAACTTCGTCCAATGTTAAGGGGAAAAAAATTGAACTTCAAGCATTTATACTTCATGCAGATATTGCAATCTTATCAAGATAAAACAATATCTAGGACATTTCATTCAGATAACAATGGTCCATACATTAAACGAGCTAAATAGAAACTTAATTCCACATTTCAATCATCCAACAACTAGCCCTAATTATAGTGAAGTTCAACAGTATGCAGCAACAAAAATATAACATCAAAATTCACTTATAATTTTAGAGAGCATATCCAACCAGCATCACATTTGCAAAAAACAAAGCTGCAAAATAAAAATGGCTCAAATCCATACATCAAAACTCATCCATTTATCCAAAATAATCCTCCAAGAAGAAATGTGAAGTTCTCTAAAGATAGAGAGATCCTGAGTGAAGTGATGATACAAATGAATGTAGCTAACATCAATATATACCCCTCTTAGGATTTTGAATTAGCCTATGAGCCTACATTAGCCCATACTAATAAAATAAGATGTAAATAAAACCCATATTGGTGACAAACCCACCAAACTAGTTCATAAATGGAAAAATAAGCCTCTCAAGGGGCCAAATAATAATATGTACATGTCGTGGGGCCCTCCAAAGGTCTAATAATATCCTGAAGTGACATAATGAGGAATAAACTCCTCAAAATATGATGGACAAGGGGGTGGCCCCTTGTTCTCCAAGCAGTAGACCCGTGGTGCTCCTAGTGGGTGTGGGGGCACATAAATGACCCCATGGGTATCCATATGAGTCGAAGGTGCTTGTAGATCCTCTGCAAGGGCTTAAGTGATGGACTGAACGTTTCCATGACATCGTACAAGTCCTGGGACACCTTCCAAGGGTGTGGGGCTCTTGTGGGGCTTGTTGGGCATAGTTTACCAAGCACATCATCATCATCCCAAAATTGGATTGTTAGTAGACTCTAAACATCGATGGGGATCCATGGAGTGTTGTCTGCTGCTGTGGAGGCCAATGGCTCTCTATGCACACCCTATATGTGCCAATGTAGCCCTCTGGGGGTTAGGACCTCGTATAGGGATACCATACCCAAATGGAAACCACCTGAAATCTTGTATAAGATCCAATGTGCCCCCTAGGCTTCCAGTACAACCAATCATTAGAGTAATCGTGTAAAATAGCTTACAAATCGTGGATAATAAAGTGGGCACTTCACAATGGCATGTCCTTCCTTAGTGGGCTTTTACATATGCTAGTGTCTCCATACTTCAAAGGGGGTTATCCATGTACCTTATTAAGTTTTTTCAACCCTTAAAGGGGATAGTAGGTCCAAGGTACATCCTTTGAATGTGGGTGGCAAGTGATAAATAATTGAAACGAAGTATGGAATGAGAGGGGCAATCCTGGGCCACATATTGAGGCATAAGGGCAGCCATATAAGGGGAAGCCCACACCAGCGTATATAATGTGTAGGATGGAGCAATTGTGGTATATGAGGTGTCCCAACCTTAAATTTTCCACCCTTCTTTATTTTCATTTTGCCTTTTATGAATTTTCTTTAATTAACTACTCAGGGCTCAAGGATAAGAGCATGATGTGTCAGATATAGCAGTGATTACCCCTTTAATTTAGGTTGGTTCATTGCCCTCCAAGGATTGGAACAATCATGGGTTCATGTATGAAAAAGGAGGTTCATCTAGGGCCTATGGAACCAGGGTGATGGCCATGGGTAAGGGGCAGAGCTCATGCATTGGCTTTTGCCCACATGATAATCATTTTTTTTCCCAACCATCTTTTACATTTTGTGGTACAATTTCCTATTAAGTGTGGCCAATTATGTTTTTTATTTTCTTTTAGCTGCTTCGATCTCCTGAGCATCATTCTAGGCCTGACCCAAGGTGGGTGCAAGGGGGTAGGGACGTTGCTCCCATGTGGACCTAGATAGAAAATTTGAACCCAGGTGTGATAAATGATGAATGGGGGTATAATGAGTGGAAAGGGAGTAATATATGTGGATAAAGGAGAAAGACCACACACCCAAATTCAAGGTTTCCCAAGTAGTACCACCCTAGAACCAAATGGTCAGTAAAGGAGATTCCACGGGACTAAGGTCAAGCGTAACATCCAAAAGAGATCAAGGGGACAGGAGAACGGGCTAAGTCCAAACTTTACGCTAAATCCCCCCATCAATCCATGCCCATAAGTATCATGATAAGTAAACTCAATACTCAATTACAAAATTACAAGACATACCTTCATATTCCGGAGGCCCACCTTCAAAAATACCATCAATACAAGTGGGTGAGGGACCACATGGCTGGCTCAGGTAGTGGAGAAATGACACAACGAGCTAGAAGAAGGTTGTAAGGGGCTGCTAGCTATCCACTGAGGTCCATCATGCAGAAAAAAATCTCCTAGGGATATCACCCACGAAGTGATGGGTAACAGGTCCATCAAGCTCAGGCCCTGTAGTTTGGGCTAGATGGTTTGAGGCCCCTTTAGGTGGGACCGCCAAATTTATTCCATGGAAAAAAAATTAAAATTTGAGGAATCTTTTTACCCAAAAAAAAATATGGAAAATCAACCCACCTAGAAATATTAGCCTCTAAATTTTTTCTTGAATGTTTATATATATATATATATATATACTTTGTTTTGCACCCTCGAAAAAGGAAAATAATGTAACTTTGGAATTTTTTCTTGAAATAAACATTTTAGTTTCTTTTTTTCTTAATTCTGCAACTTTCTGCATAATCTTGGGAGATTGATTTTGCTCTTCAATCCTTAGAGAAGATTTAAAGTGTTTCAATTCCTCTATCTTTATCTGTTTTAGATTTACTTCTTGCATGGCCTGGACCATAGTAGAATACCTGGGTGTGGAGATATAAGGTAGAGTGATAGTCTGAAAATATCCTCTCTCGTTAGGAACAGAAATAAAGTAACCAATTGACCCATCAGACAATCTGGCTGAACCATGTGGTTCTACAGAAGCAAGAAAGACCTTTCCCAATATACAGTCAACATGAATACTGCCACCTACAAATTTCAGGTTGATACAGTGTTTTTCAAAACATATTGTGGCCTTAGGATCCTCATATTTGAAATTTTGGGTTCCTAACCCTATAACTTCTGTATGTGTTGTTGTCCAATATTTTGCTAGAATTAAATTTTTGTTCAAAACATTAATATCTGCTCCTAAGTCTATCAATGTTCTGAGGGAAAATATTTGATCTTCAATGTTGATATCTAACAACACATGTTGTTGTTGGTATTGAATGGTCATTATTTTCATACTCCCAAAGTTTAAAAAATCAGTATGTTCTTTTTCCTAGATCTCAACATTAGGATTTCTGAGAGGCTCTGAATCCTGTGTTGTTTTAGCTTTTTCTAAACTTGAGACCTTTTTATTTATCTCTACCACTTCTTTATTTAGATTGTGAATTTCTTTACTAATTTCCCCTAGGGTCATAGACCTAGGTTTTGTGGACTGTTTATCTCTTTGGAATAATTTTGTATTTTTCTCATAAGAAGCATCTACAAACAAAGCTTTAGATGAAGAATATTTAGAGGTACTTCCCTAGTTTTTGTGCAGAGTCTGCAAAAAGACTTCGAGGAGTTTTTCTTTCATTTCCCCTTCTTCAATCATTTTCATGCTACTTAATACTTTTGATTCTTCGTCATCAATTGTATGAAACATACACACCTTTTCCTTCTGGGGCAGATTTCTTGAATCTGGTTCTTCACTTTCTGAATCAAACAAGTCTTTAGAAAGACTAAAGTGACAGTCTTCTGAATCTATGCAATCACATTCTCTGATGTATGCATTGATTTGCTCATCAGAGTATTCAGTGTTTGTGTCTGTTTGGCTGCTCCTTGTTGTTGAGGATGAGTTGCAACAATTTTGTTTCATCAGATGTACTTCTTCTTTAAAAGTGATATTGGGACAATTTTCTATCTTATGGCAACTTGAACTACACCTTGTACATTGGAATGTGACCATTTTCTTTCCCTTTCTTTTGGCAAACCCTTGAAAATTTTTTACTCTATTGGCCCTTGATTCATTTGCATGTGGACATTTATTTGCAGTATGTCCTTTTTGTCCACAAAGCCAACAAGTAAGTGTGTTTTTTTTCTGGGATTTAAAATGTATATCCCTGGGCTCATAATAGTGTGATCTTGGCATAGTTAGATATTATCTCCCCTGAGAATACTTCTTAGTTCTCTTGGGGCATTCTCTGTGAGCCATTTTTTGTGTTTTCTTCTGATTTTTTTTGTTCTTTCTCTTTTGTAAAATAGGATCATCAATGGACAACCCATATTTATTGTAGATTGATTTACTGTCTAGAATTCTTGACAGTTTTTTTAATGACTTGTTTACCTTTAATCATGTACACAAACCAATCAATGCTTTTGTTATATTACAATAAATTTCTCTCCATGTATAAGTTTCAAAATATTGGGAGAATATCTCCTGGTGCTGGATATATTCCACAAACTTGGAAGGGAGTGCTGCCAAATATACTTGTTTCACAAAGAGTTTTTCCTTTCTTTGACTTCATATATTCTCTGTGTCCAGCCTCTGTGGAAATCTTCATATTGAGACATCTTCTTACTTTTAAGGTTCATAAGAACCATTTCATTATTATTTTGCATTTCTATTGTTGGCCCCCATCAGTGTTCTAGAATGAAAATGTTAGTGCTCTAATCATATTGTTTTGGGTTGTGCCATCTTCATTATAGAATACATCACCTACTTCATCTTTAACCACCTGCTCTTCCATTTTTTGTATAAGAGCTGGAGAGGATTCTACCTCCCACCATCTTTGCAATGTTCTCGTAAAACACTGAATGAGTGTTTTGCAGGATTCAACTTCTGACTTTCCCCTCACACACATGAGTTTATACTATGAGTACATTTGGTCTATCATCTGTCTAAATTTCCCTGTACTCAACCCATCAATATTCCATTCGTTATGTGCTCCTGATTGGAAAGTATGAGTTTCAGACAGCTTGCCTTTTCCACTAACATCTGGTGCTGGGTATCTAGTAAAATGGCTAGACAAGGGTTCATAAATAGGAAACAGATGATGTCCTGAGGTTTCAGGGATTTATTAAGATGTTTCTTCTAAGAAAAGTAGAGAAATTTCTCCAGTAGGCTGAGGATTTTTTATAGTCTTCTATTCTTTTGGGAATAAGAACACAATTTTTTCTATTTGTGCCTTTGGATGTTGGATGGGTATTTGGTGGGTAAACAACATTGATTTTGGAATTTCTTTTTATTTAGGAGAAATAGATCATTTTTCAAATTTTTTTGAAAGGTATTTTATGAGATTCTATGAGGTTAGTGACTCAAACCTCACTCTGTCTATTATTCCTTCATCAGACTCTCTCACAAATCCTATTTAGACAGAGACAGAAAAATTGACATCATTCAGACTTTGATTCACACTTTTTACAACTACTTCCAAAGATTTGAAACATTCCTTTTGTTCTTGGCTTTTTGCAGCATTAATTTCTAACCCTTTTAGAGCAATGTTTGTCCAATTTATTTGTTCACTTACTTTTTTTATTCTTCCATCAATGCCAAGAGAAAAATCATCCTTAATAATAAGGGGAATATATTTTTCTGAGCTTCATCCTTCCCCTAGCAAGATACCTTTATAAGGAGAAAAAGTAGAAGTGGTTTCAAGGTTACTACCATCACAAACTATCCACGAATGTCTTTGTGCAGATGATCTTTTTGCATCTGCCAAATATATAGTAGGTGGATCTTTTAGCTTTCTCCAAGCATAAAATGAGATGCAAGATTTTGTTATCTCCATGTAGTCTTTCCATTCCAAGTAAAGTGCAGTTTTTTGTTCTGTAGTAGTACTAGAATTGAATCCTCTAGCCTCCTGATGAGTATACAAATCCCAATTTAGCATATTTTTCATCCACTGAGTGTCAATTTTGTGCTTATGACACCCTTCCATTATATCAAAAAAATTATTCGTCTCTGGTTTTGAAGGGTTTTTACAATCTGGAGGAGTAGGATTTTCAAATCTGGAATTTGGAATCAGATTGTCAAGCTGCTCTAGATATCCCAACACATATATAGGCATATCAAGTGGATGCATTTTACTGAACATTTCAGTAAGATAGGGATCTTCATTTTCCAAAGAGGGTAGCTCATGAATAACCATCACTGTGTCATGAGGAAATGGTATATCTTCACATTTGGGGTTTAGACAAGTATTTAATGTAGTGGATGGGGGAGCTTCTCCTGTTTTGACATTGTGATTTTGGTTGGTAACCAGATTTTCAAGAGCTTTTAAATGGACCAGGTGTTTAGAAGTTGGGCATTTGACTTCTAAATAAGGAAAATGAAGTAACTAAGCTAACTCAAATAAATGTGCATGAATACATGATGGAGGAATATTTGTAGAAGGTCGACTATCAGTAAGGTCGACGCAGAACTCTAAATATTGATGGCCAGAGTACTTATGTAAAGAATCAGCATCATAGAGCCTTCTATAATAAATGGTAGACCTTCAAGAAAAAGATATCACAGCTGATGAGGGATTTTCTTGAATCTAGGTTGTGATTATACTCTGGATTTTGGGTGTGTTAGGGAGATCTACCACCCAATTCTCAGGAAAACTAAGATCTTCCCATTTTATAGTTTGATGCTAATTTTTTTAATTTTGAGCATATGTTATGACCAGTGTGTTAGCCACCTATAAAAATTTTCCATATCAAATGGTGGCTAAATCTTTTTTTAGCCTTCAAGAAACAATTTTTTTCCAAATTTTGAGTTCTTGAAGTCTTATGATGACCTTTGTCCTTGAAATTAATCTTCACTGTTGTTTCACTATAAGCCCTAAAGTACCTGTTGTTCATCAAGAGAAAAAACAGTTTCTAAAAGCCCCATTTTCCACCATTCACCTCTCCATTTCACTCCCACAAAATCTCCATTTTTTATCCTTGTTTCCTTCATGAAATCCCTCAAAACACCTTCATTTAACCTCCAAATCATTAAAACCCTCTTTTAAACCTTATATCATCCTTTTATTTGGTTTAAAAATCTTTTTTCTAGCCTACCAAAACCCTCATTTGGCCTTAAAAACCCTTTATTCTGGCCTAAAAACAGTCTTTTGCACTATAAAGTTTTTAAGCCCCCAAGAGCTTATTACCTTAAGCCCCTTCCTCCATGCATCCTAAAGCCCCACGATCGGGCGCTATAGGGCTTAAAAACCTTTCCCGCACTCAACTTTCCTTCTTTTTTCTTCATTCTTGGCGTTATGGTCTAAACAAATCTAGACCTTTGATCTCTACAGATCAATGGCCATCAGGCCCCATCCGTCCTCCCATTCACCTTGCTTTACCTTTTCCTCCCTCCATCTATCCGCTCCTCCTTTTAAATCTTGACTGTCCATCTGAGAAGATCTAATGATCGGGACTTGACCCGATAAATCCAACACCTGCCCACTACGCGATAGAAACGTTACGTCATCGCCTGGCCCACTCCTTTTCTCCCTATCACTTTTCGGCCCATCATGCTTAACCCGCACCATTGGATCTGGAGCCTCCAATCCAACAATCGACAAGCCGTATCGTGCAATTTTTGGCCTCGTTCCAAAGTGCGCTACTTCCACGCGATATAAGCGGTTTTCATTTTCCACGTGTCGAGTGATGAATGGAATTGCGTTCCAAAAGGTAATACTGCCTCCCCCCCAAATGCTACACGAAAAATGCTTCCAGTTTTCCGAAACTACCCTTTATCACTTTCGCGCCAAATTTAAAAATTCAAACCCTGCTTCGCTTTCGCCAAGGGTTTCTTCCTTCTACTGTTGCATTCATCCATCCTCGCTACTCCAAAACACTTCCAGGAACCTTCCAAAGTAGTTTAAACCAATAAATCGCAGATTTTAAATAACGTTGTGTGTTTTTATGCAGGTTTTATAAGTTGAAGGGTAAAACCCTCCTGCAACCAGGTTTAGTATCGTAGGCCGAGGATGACGATCCCCGTGGCCTTAGATACAAGTCAGACGGGATCTCAAGGGGTTTGATTTCTCAAGTTTGCATCAACGAGTCATGATCATCGATTCATTAAAACAAAAACCTCCACCTGTGCAAACCCTATGCGCACCTGTAAACATCAAACACAGTCAGCATCAATTAATGAAAGAGTATTAGTGTCAAAGATGAAGATCAAAGCATAAGTGAAGAATTAAATATTTTAATCAGAGTTTAAAGGGATTAAGGCACAAACTCAGGAATCAAAGGCCTAATCCATAGAATGAAGACAAACCTCCAGAAAAGCCTCGAATGCCACATCAGAGGCAAAAAAATATCCTCTTCAGCTACCAAAGTGCCACCTACAGCCTCAATAAATCAAAAGAAGGCATAGTGATTGCCTAGTCAGTGATATTTTGTTTAAAGACAGCCAGAGTTATTGCCAGCCTGCCTAAAGAGTTTTAAAGTCAACAAAATCTGCCAAGTAGCTAAAAATACTTAATGAAAATCAATTAATATAGAGAAAATATCAGAAATATTCTCTATTGAACCCCTCAAAGACAAAGAAGCATTAAATCTTGTATTAATTGACAAATTATTCATCTTTTCATTCCACCTCCTCTTTCTTCTATAAATACTTCTGAAGAAAATGAGATGTTGTTGGTCTCTGGATATCTGTTGCATGTAAATAGTTTTCTGAAGTTGCTGTAGCCCTATTTGTAATTAAAGATACATAAGCTGAGATGAAAAGTTTGAAGTTGTAGAAACCTACTGGACTTGATGATTGTAACTGGTTTGAACATCAAATACAAATAGCTGATTTATGGAATCCTGGTCTATGTCAATGGTGATGTGTTTCTCACTGTAATTGTTATTTTTCTTTATGTTTCCATTCTGTCCACTTTTCTCTGATAAAGAACAGCAAATATAGATTAGGATTTACTCCTGAAGTACCCTAAATCTCACTGAAAATCTTTATCCTTTATGTTTTCTTCTGATTGTTTATTTGAAGGTAATTCAATAGAGTATAACCAGTGAAGTGTTGGTAAACCCATATTTCCTGAGTACAACTTGAGATTTTATCTTTGAATGTTCTTGAGAAGTTTTCTAATTAAAGCTGAGCTAGAGAAGTTTATGGTTAGCGTTGTCCTCTGGTTTATCTCCAACAGTTGCTTTGAAGAGTTCCCTTAAGAGTGTTGAAAGCAGGCTAGTTTCAAAGTACTTACCTAATATTAGACTACTTTTTATGTTTATAATAAATTTTTTCCTTTTTGAATACGCTGAAAGCAGGCTAAGTTAAAAGTCTTTACTTGATCTTAAGCTATTCTATGTGTTTTAAATGTTTTCTCTTGAAATTAAATCAAAATCGGGCTATTTTATAAGTACTAACCTGATCTTAGATTACTTTTGTGTCTTTCCTTAAGTGCATGCCAAAAGCAGGATAGTTTCAAAGTACTTACTTGATCTTAGGCTGCTCTTTGTTTCTTCATCTGTTTGATTTCCCTCACTCCATTTCTTATTGTTTCATTCCATAAAATCAACTTAATGAGATCCTTTGACATAGATGACTTGACCCATGGACCACTCTTGAACCTTTTTGTTTCAATTAAATCTTCTTATGACTCCATAGCCCAATGGATTGAAGCTGCTCCTTGCCTATCTTATTAGCTGAACCATTCTTCCACCTACTTACACCTTCACCCTTCATATAGACTTCCTTCACCTTCATCATATCCTTGCCCAACCAAAACCAAACAACAACCCTTGTTCTTCATAACTAGCCTAAAATCACATTCAAAAGCCTTAAAGAGCATATCTTTAAACTCATACATAGAGAGATCCCTCTCTGAATCTAGGATGGCTAGGTCCTCATATTCCAAAGTGGTTTTGATGTAGGCTCCATAGTGTTTGTATTTTCCAATCTTGAAAACTACGGAGACACTAACATTCTGGCGACTCCACTGGGAACTTCTGAGTAAAATCCTTAAAAAAAACACTCAGCATTTAGTGCAGTATAAGTATCTCTCTTCAAGCACTACCAAAGCAAATGGTGATCATGATAGGACTTATTTGAATCAGTGACAAACTAAGTAACCCTTAGGATTCTCATAGAGCCTTATCAAACCTTGAAGGAATCAGATAGCTAAGACATAAGAGTAAACTCTGTTTGTCTCATCACCATAGCTAAGTGTTGAAACAGATTTAGGACACTTTCATAACCCATAGGACTGAAAAAACTTAGAAAGCCCAAAAATATTTCAGATTGGTATTCAAATCTATTAATGGTGGTGGACCATAAAAAAATTTACCTTCTACCTGGTGACTCCATAATCCTAAATAGACCTAAAGACTCCACTGGGAAACCCATTACTATCATAACATCATACAAACTCGGTTAAGAAAACTTTGAGGATTAAAGTTTCTTTGCTAAAGATCAGTTAGCCTACTAAATATTGTCAAATTTGGTTAAACTTTTATTATTATTGGGTCTGAAAACATAGCATAGTGGCTTCTAGAAGAGTTCATACTAGAGCATATCCTGACCCAAACCCTCCTGAGATAGTTGATAATCCTGAAAGCATACTTAGGAAGTCTCTTAAGGCTCAAGCTTCAACTGTTGTCAGACCAGTCCAAAGAGCTAATTCTGTTGCTGAAAACCTTACAGCTCTACAAGATTCACAAGTTGACTTAAGAAACCCATTCATAACTAGGTCACTTGATGATATAGATCAGACAAACTTTGAGCCTTCACCTTTATCCCAAGATAGTGGTGAAAACACTGGTAGTAGAGAAAATACCCCACCTGATTTTCATTTCCTTCATAATTTTGGCTTCTCTCATCCAAGATCTGCTCAACAGCCTTTTGCTGGTCCATCCACTTCTGTTATCCATAAACCCACTATTCAAACCACACCATTCCATCAACCCCCTCCCATCTTACATCCTCCACTTGTAAACCCCCCGTTTTTCCCACAACCTCCTATCATGGCAACATGGTATGCCCCTCTAGTCCTTCCTTTACCTTTAGTCAATCTGCCACAGGACTATCAGTCCAAGATACCATTGTATGATGCCAGCGGTGCTACTACTGCTTCACAGCATGTGGACAAGATGAATGACTATTTTGACAGAAATGAGATTGATGATGAAACTGTCAAACTCAGATTGTTTGCTCAAAGTCTAGGGGGAGAAGCAAGAAAATGGTTCAAAAGCTTAACCCCTAATAATATTAATGACCTCCGAGACCTCCATCAGTCATTCCTAAACAAATGGGAAGTTAGAAAAAATCCTCTCCAAATACTTTCATATTACAACAATATCAAAAGAAACACTGGGAAAAGTGTCCAAAATTATTGCACTAGGTTTAATAGTCTTTATAATGCCCTGCCCCTAAACTTGAAACCTCCAAAAGGCTCAGCCTTGGCCAAATTTCCTGAAGGATTTGATCCCGAAATGTCCTATCAGCTAAGAGAAAGAGACCCCTTTACTTTAGAAGACATGCAAAAAGGAGCTCTTGCTGTTGAAGTGAATCTGATAGAGAAAAGAGTGAGGATGAGGAATGAGAAGAAAGCATCATTTAAAGAGGAAACTACACCTTCCACATCTAGTTCAAAAATGGAGAGAATGATGGAGGAAATGATGAAGAAGATGAGCATACTTGAGAGAGCACAATCTAGGGAAAACCAATCAACTCCTCAAAATAGAAATCAATCTCAAAATTAAAATCATAACTTTAGGAGAAATCAACCTCAAAACAAACAAAGAGAGGAAGATCAACAGATCAGACCTCCCTTCCAAGAAAATTATGTTGATGAGGATAATCAAACCAATGAACAAACAGAGGATGACAACATGAATATGTTGGGAGTGGCTAACGAGGATTCTGATTTCATTTATGAAACAAGACAAGGTCTATATACACCTTATGATGACAGAAGACCACAAACTAATTATTATGAATAGTACTCTGAAAATGTCATCATAGGATCACCTAAACAATATGACCTCAGAATTAAAAAGAATCAAGAAACTCCCAAGAATAAAACCTCTGATAAATCTGCCAAAAACAGCCCTGAAAATACACTTAAAAAGACAGATGAAGATCACAAATCAATGGTTGTAAATTATGATCAAAACAAAGATAAAGGCACTCAAATTAATGAAAAACGGAGTGCAAACCTTAGCAGCATTAGTACTTCAGCTAGTGCTCCTATTAAAACAATTTTGACCAATGTAAATAGAGGAAATCAGCAAGCTGATGTTGCTGATGAAATAGTGACTAAGAAGGCCAAACTAAACATGTTGAAGAACCGGATTCCCTTCAGCCTAGAGAATGAAATATCCAAGATCAAAATATATGTTCCACTTAAAGAATTAGTCACTCAAAATGTATATAGAGGTCATATTTTGAAAGCTTTGAACATAAAATATGTTCATGACACAATTAACTTAAATGATGATACCCCAGAGCTCATTTTTGGACCAAAAATTGAAGGGAAATTTCAAGAAGGAACAACCCCTCCATTCTACATCAGCTTAAACATTCATGACAATATCTTCCACAATGCCATGCTTGATTCAGGAGCATAACACAACCTCATGCCCAAGGTAATAATGGAAATATTAGGCTTAGAGGTAACTAGACCCTACAAATATTTATATTCTTTTGATTCGAGTAGGGTAAGGTGCCTCAGCTTAATCAAGGACCTCTATGTTAACTTAGCCCAAATACCAGCCAAGAGTTTAGTGGTGGAAATTTTAGTGGCTGATATACCCCCCAAATATGGCATTCTCCTCTCAATATCATGGGGTGCTAAGTTACAAGGCACAATGCAAATGGGTATGACTTATGCCACTATCCTTGTCTTCAGTCAACCTAGAAGACTCTATAGGGAAACACACATGAAGTACATGGAGAGTAACCAAGAAAGACCAGACAACTCTCCTCTTTACTCCATACACACTGATCTTGACTCTTTCATTCTTTTTAATGATGATATTCCAAGAGAACAAGAACTAATCAGTGAAAGAACATCAAAAGTTGTGATCACTTCACTTTCAAATATAGCTACAGCCATTAATGAGGAGGAAAATGGAGAGAAACTTAAAAAACAGTCTACTGATTTAGAAATTCACAGCAAATAGATTACTGGTCTTGAGGTCCAAAATAGTCATACAAACAACGCAGATCATGAAAGACAAGAAGTAAAACCTCAAAACATTGAAAAACTTGAGGAACAAAATTCAGGAAAATGTAGTACAGACCCTAGTTCAAAACAGAATGATGAAGAATGCAGAAAGGACAGCAATAAAATAGATCTTAATTCTGAAAACAATCCTCTTTAGAGCATGAAATTTTATGGGTGTTGCACTAGAAATGATGCAGGAGCAGGCATATGGTTATATAACACTGAAAGTAATCATGCTGAGGGGCATTCCTGCAAATCAAACTTCAATGTACCAATAACATAGTTGAGTACGAAACTCTCCTTTTAGGCTTACACTTATTGAATAAATTAGGAGCCAAAAGGATAAAATTTGAGGGGGATTCAGAGTTAATTATTAGGAAAGTGAATGGGGAAAATAGTGCCAAACACCCTAGACTTAGAGTCTAGAGAAATTATGTCATGGAATTATTTAAAACATTTGATGAATTCCAACTTATCTTTGTCCCAAGAAACCAAAATGTCCTTGCCAATGGTTTAGCCTTTGCTGCTATAACTTTTCTAACACCTTATGAGACCAAGCAATGCACCACCCAAGTCAAATTTAGACCAACTGTCCCAGAAAATGAAAAATACTAGCAGGAATTTGAGGGAGATAAAAAAATAGAAGACTTCTTATAGTCCAGAAATGAATTTGAGCTACCAAGTTTAGATTCAGATTACGAACCAGACTGTCCTATGGAAGAAAATTTACTTGATAAAGAAGAAAATTCTCCAGAGGTTGCTGAGATAAATCTGTTATCTAATAAACTTGAACATACCACAGAAGTTAGTGCAGATTTGGAAAAAGAAAATTTAGAAATACTGCAATCTAACACTCAAAGCTTGCCAAAAGGACTGGTCCCATTAAAAGAATTGTTCGATTTCAATGATGTTTCCAAAAAACCAAAATTGGAGCCTGTTGAAACTGAAGTAGAAGAATGTAACATAGGCAGTGAACAAAAACCAAAAATGATCAAACTGTCTAAAACATTGCCAGCTCACATCAAACTGAAATATATTGAGCTATTTAGAGAATTTTCTGATGTTTTTACATGGAGCTATGAGGACCTAAAATCATATGACACAGAGATAATTTAGCATAAGATACCCCTCAAAGAAAACCAAAAGCCCTATAGACAAAAATTGTGCAGAATAAACCCTGTTCAATTACCCCTGGTTGAGAAAGAAATTAAGAAAATGTATCATGCTGGAATTATATTCCCTGTTAGATATTCAGATTGGGTATCTAATATTGTGTCAGTTAGGAAGAAAACAGGAGAAATAAGGCTTTGTATTGATTTTAGGAACTTAAACAGAGCCTCATTAAAGGACAACTACCCTTTACCTAAGATGGATCACATTTTACAAAGGGTAGTTGGTTCTAAAAGGATTTCTTTGTTAGATGGCTTCTCAGGTTACAATCAAATTATGGTACATCCTGATGATCAAATAAAAACAACCTTTACCACACCTTGGGGTACTTTCATGTATGTGAAAATTCCCTTTGGTTTAATGAATGTTGGAGCTACATTTCAGAGAGCCATGGATATTGCATTCTCAAAAGAATTAGGCTTCTTCATCATTATTTACCTTGATGACATCACTGTTTTTTCCAAAACAGATGAAGAACACCTAGAACACTTGAGAAAAGTCTTTGAGAAATGAAAAAAATATGGGTTATCTTTAAATCCAAAGAAAACAATGTTTGGTCTCCAAGAAGGCAAACTACTTGGACACATCATATCATAAGAAGGGATAAAGATAGACCCAAAGAGGATTGATGGTATATTGCAAATCAACTATCCCAGAAGCATCAAGGAACTTCAATCTTTCATTGGGAAGATTAATTTCTTGAGAAGGTTCATACCCAATCTAGCTGAACTCCTTAAAAACATAGAAAACATGCTGAAAATGGAAGAAGGATTTAAATGGACCTTAGAAGAAAAGAAATCATTTGAACTGGTAAAATAAGCATTAACCAAAACACTAGTTCTCATTAGTCCTGATTTTACAAATGATTTCTTCATTTTTTTATTTGCATCAGAACACACAGTAGTTGTTGTCCTATTACAGAAAAACTTTAAGGGACAAGAGCAGCCAATTGCATTCTTTAGTAAGCCATTAAGAGATGCACCTATGAAGTACAATATTATGGAAAAACAAGCCTTTTCCTTATTCAAAGCCTTAAAGGACTTCAAAGTTTACATTTTACATTCCCACATAATTACATTTGTGCCAAATTCAGTTGTAAAATACATTTTAACCCAGGATCCAAATGGCAAAAGAGGAAAGTGGATTGTTGTGATACTTGAATATGATTTAGAAATCAAGCCCACTAAGCTCATAAAAGGCCAAGGACTAGCGAGATTAATGGCTGAGTCTAATTTTGAAGCTCTTGATATAAATATGTTAGAGGCATTAGATGAACAAGAGGAGTTGTCAACTCCCATTATTGAAGATCATTTTCTGTTTTCATCTTGGTATGCTAGTATTTTATATGTTTTTCTCAATTTAAATACACCTCCTGGTTTGTCTAAAATGAAGGCAAGATTTTTAAAGTTAAAAGCTGTTAATTACTGCATTTTGGATAAATGTATGTATTGGAAAAATGCTAGTGGATTATTGCTTAAATGTTTGCCTGAGAATAATGCAGATAAGATCAAGCATGAATTACATGAAGGAGAACATGGAGGCCACCTCTTTTGGAAGACAACTGCCAATAAAATCCTTAGAGTTGGTTACTATTGGCCCACCCTCTTTCAATATGTCCACAAAATGATTATTTCCTGTCACAAATGCCAACTCTTTGAAGGCAAAAGAAAATTGCTTCCCTTACCCTTGCATCCAATTACTGTTGAAGCTCCTTTTCAGCAGTGGGCTCTAGACTTCATTGGGGAAATGCATCCAGCCTCATCTACCCAACATAGATGGATCCTCACTGCAACAGACTACTTTACCAAATGGATAGAAGCCATCCCTTCTAGGAAAGCCACTGACTCTATCATCATAAAATTCCTTGAAAATCATATCCTATCTAGATTTAGCTGTCCTAGGAAGATTATCACAGACAATGTTGCTGCATTTGGATCCAAAAATATGGTTGAATTATGTCATAAATATCATATTACATTGGGCCATTCTACTGCTTATTACCCTCAAGGTAATGGGTTGGCAGAATCCTCAAACAAAAGTTTGGTGAATATAATCAAAAAGTTGTTGGAAGACAATAAGAAATCATGGCACACCAAGCTAGTACATGCATTATGGGCTGACAGATTAACACTTAAGAAATCAATTGGAATGTCTCCCTACCAGCTAGTTTATGGAGCAGATGCAATTTTTCCAACCAGTCTAGGAGTGCCAGTCATGAAGCTGATCCAAGAAATACAGTCTGAGGATAATGATATGACAAGAAGAATCAATCAGACTATACATCTTCAACAAACCAGGGAGGAAGTCTAAAACAGAGCACTACACAAGCAAGAAAACATCAAGAAGTTGTTTGATAAAATAACCAAAGAAAGTGATTTCAGCATTGGTGACAAAGTTTTGAAGTGGGATTCCAGGAGAGAAGATAAGGGAAAACATAGAAAATTTGATAACTTATGGCTAGGCCCTTATCTCGTTCATTCTACTGCTGGTAACAATGCTTATTTCTTGCAGGAATTCAATGGAGCTAAACTTTTTGGAGGTCCTGTCAATGGCGGGATGCTCAAACATTATTTTTCTTAACTATACCAGTTTGAAGCTTTTTATTTTCCCTCATTATAAATATCATATCTATCACTGCTTTCAAAAGTTAGAAAAATAAAAATACAAAAACAGTAAAAATAGAAAAGAGGGCAGAATGAAAATAAGAAAGGTACAGCCCCATACCAAAAAAGAGAGACAAAGTCTGAAAGTGTGCAAGCTCAAATGTCACTCCTAAAAACACACTTCTAGTTAGTCATACAGCCTAATCATGACTAATTAGCTTTTCAATTTACTGCTGATAGGTTAGTGAATAAGATCAGCCAAACAACACAATCTTGGCTTATCAGTAAGGTAGATTAGGATAGAGGAAACAAAGGTTCAAACAAATTCAATATCTGAACCTACGAATCTCAAAAGAAGAATGGCTCTAATTAGATTAAATCTTGAGCCAAATATAGAAAACAAACTGGTTCCAAAATGTTCAAAACTTGAACCAGAGGAAAGTAAGAAGATAGCTCAAAAAGGATCAAATCAGCACTGAAGAGAATAATGAAGGGTGTTTTTTTATTTTTAGATCTTAAACCTTCATAAATTGGTTCTATTTTTCTGCAAATAAAGTCTATGTGCAGCTTGTACATACAGCGATAGACATTTCAGCAAATCAGACAGTCTAATCCTGATTTGGCTGAGTTTTAATTTCTATTTTAGAATTTAGAAGAATAAAGATCTATCAGACAGTCTAATCCTGACAGATAGTAGCTACGTAGGGAAACTTATGAGTTCAACTGATTAATATGAACTCATGGAGGAATAAGAGTAGACTTAGACTAGTTTTACGTTTTCAATAAAAGAATAAAAATATTGATGAAAAGGTTTGCAAGTCCAAATGCACCTTCTGAAGAAAAAATGTTAGGAAATAGGTTGTGTAGGTAGATGTTTGGGAAATATTTTCTGCTAATGTAACAAATTCTAATCATTTTTGTTAGCAGTTGATAAAAAAATTATCAAAGTTCAAGGCACTAATCAACTTCCAGAGAAAATTGTCTGAAGTTCTTGACATCTTCAAGAAGATGCCATCCCCATGTGCAGCCACTGTTAGCCACCTATAAAAAATTTCCATATCAAATGGTGGCTAAATCTTTTTTTAGCCTTCAAGAAACAATTATTTTCCAAATTGTGAGTTCTTGAAGTCTTATGATGATCTTTGTCCTTGAAATTAATCTTCATTGTTGTTTCACTATAAGCCCTAAAGTACCTCTTGTTCACCAAGAGAAAAAACTACATATAAAAGCCCCATTTTCCACCATTCACCTCTCCATTTCACTCCCACAAAATCTCCATTTTTTATCCTTGTTTCCTTCATGAAATCCCTCAAAACACCTTCATTTAACCTCCAAATCATTAAAACCCTCTTTTAAACCTTATATCATCCTTTTATTTTGTTTAAAAATCATTTTTCTAGCCTACCGAAACCCTCATTTGGCCTTAAAAACCCTTTATTCTGGCCTAAAAACAATGTTTTGCACTATAAATTTTTTAAGCCCCCGTGAGCTTATTACCTTAAGCCCCTTCCTCCATGTGTCCTAAAGCCCCACGATCGAGGGCAAAAGGGCTTAAAAACCTTTCCCGCACTCAACTTTCCTTCTTTTTTCTTCATTCCGGGCGTTATGGTCTAAACAAATCTAGACCATTGATCTCTACATATCAACGGCCATCGGGCCCCATCTGTACTCCCATTCACCCTGCCTTACCTTTTCCTCCCTCCATCTATCCACTCCTCCTTTTAAATCTTGACCGTCCATCTGAGAAGATCTAACGATCGGGACTTAACCCGATAAATCCAACACCTGTCCACTACGTGACAGAAACGTTACGTCATCGCCAGGCCCACTCCTTTTCTCCCTATCACATTTCGTCCCATCGCGCTTAACCCGCACCGTTGGATCTAGAGCCTCTAATCCAATGGTCGACAAGCCATATCGCGCAATTTTTGGCCTCGTTCCACAGTGTGATATTTTCGCGAGATATAAGCGGTTTTCATTTTCCACGTGTCGAGTGATGAATGGAATCGCGTTCCAAAAGGTAATACCACCTCCCCCCCCCCCTCCCCCCAAATGCTACGCGAAAACCACTTCCGGTTTTCTAAAACCACCCTTTATTATTTCACGCCAAATTTAAAAATTCAAACCCTGCTTCGCTTCCGCCAAGGGTTTCTCCCTTCTACTACTGCATTCATCCATCCTCGTTGCTCTGAAACACTTCCATGAACCTTCCAAAGTAGTTTAAACCAATAAATTGTAGGTTTTAAATAATTTTGTGTGTTTTTATGCAGGTTTTATAAGTTGAAGTTTAAAACCCTCCTGCAGCCATGTACAGTATCATAGGCCGAGGATGATGATCCCCGTGGCCTTAGATACAGGTCGGACGGGATCTCAGGGGGTTTGATTTCTCAAGTTTGGATCGACGAGTCATGATAATCGATTCATTAAAACAAAAACCTCCACCTGTGCAAACCCTCTGCACACCTGTAAACAACAAACACAGTCAGCATCAATTAATGAAAGAGTATCAGTGTCAAAGATGAAGATCAAAGCATAAGTGAAGAATTAAATATTTTAATCAGAGTTTAAAGGGATTAAGGCACAAACTCGGGAATCAAAGGCCTAATCCACAGAATGAATAAAAACCTCCAGAAAAGCCTCTAATGCCACATCAGAGGCCAAAAATATCCTCTTCAGCTACCAAAGTGCCACCTGCAGCCTCAATAAATCAAAAGAAGGCATAGTTATTTCCTAGTTAGTGATATTTTGTTTAAAGACAGCCAGAGTTATTGCCAGCCTGCCTAAAGAGTTTTAAAGTCAACAAAATCTGCCAAGTAGCTAAAAACACTTAATGGAAATCAATTAATACAGAGAAAATATCAAAAATATTCTCTATTGAACCCCTAAAAGACAGAGAAGCACTAAATCTCTTGTATTAATTGACAAATTATTCATCTTTTCATTCCACCTCCTCTTTCTTCTATAAATAATTCTGAAGAAGATGAGATGTTGTTGGTCTCTGGATATCTGTTGCATGTAAATAGTTTTCTGAAGTTGTTGTAGCCCTGTTTGTAATTGAAGATACATAAGCTGAGATGAAAAGTTTGAAGCTGTAGAAACCTACTGGACTTGATGATTGTAACTGGTTTGAACATAAAATACAAATAGTTGATTTATGGGATCCTGGTCTATGTCAATGGTGATGTGTTTCTCACTGTAATTGTTATTTTTCTTTATGTTTCCATTCTGTCCACTTTTCTCTGATAAAGAACAACAAATATAGATTAGGATTTACACTTGAAGTACCCTAAATCTCACTGAAAATCTTTATCCTTTATGTTTTCTTCTGATTGTTTATTTGAAGGTAATTCAATAGAGTATAACCAGTGAAGTGTTGGTATGCCCATATTTCCTAAGTACAACTTGATATTTTATCTTTGAATGTTCTTGAGAAGTTTGCTAATTAAAGCTGAGCTAGAGAAGTTTATGGTTAGCGCTGTCCTCTGGTTTATCTCCAATAGTTTCTTTGAAGAGTTCCCTTAAGAGTGTTGAAAGCAGGCTAGTTTCAAAGTACTTACCTAATCGTAGAATACTTTTTATGTTTATCATAAATGTTTTCCTTTTTGAATACGTTGAAAGTAGGCTAAGTTAAAATTCTTTACTTGATCTTAAGTTATTCTATGTGTTTTAAATGTTTTCTCTTGAAATTACATCAAAAGCAGGCTAGTTTAGAAGTACTAACCTTATCTTAGATTACTTTTGTGTCTTTCCTTAAGTGCATGCCAAAAGCAGGATAGTTTCAAAGTACTTACTTGATCTTAGGCTACTCTTTGTTTCTTCATCTGTTTGATTTCCCTCACTCCATTTCTTATTGTTTCATTCCATAAAATCAACTTAATGAGATCCTTTGACATAGATGACTTGCCCCATGGACCACTCTTGAACCTTGTTGTTTCAATTAAATCCACTTATGACTCCATAGCCCAATGGATTGAAGTTGCTCCTTGCATATCTTATTAGCTGAACCATTCTTCCACCTACTTACACCTTCACCCTTCATATATAATTCCTTCACCTTCATCATATCCTTGCCCAACCAAAACTAAACAACAACCCTTGTTCTTCATAACTAGCCTAAAATCACATTCAAAAGCCTTAAAGAGCATATCTTTAAACTCATACATATAGAGATCCCTCTCTGAATCTAGGATGGCTAGGTCCTCAGATTCCAAAGTGGTTTTGATGTAGGCTCCGCAGTGTTTGTATTTTCCAATCTTGAAAAATACGGAGACACTAACACAGTGTGCTGAACTTGGATTCTTTGCTTGGTGTATGAAGGACAGTAGGATAGAGAGTGTTGGTGTGTCTAAAACATCCTCTGGTATGAACAGAAATATTAGTTATTTTCTTCTTCATATCAAAACCAGATGTTTTGATTTTTAACTGAAAGATGTCTTTTATATGTTCATCATACACATAAACTAAGAAGTTTGGATGAAAATCAAACTGGACAGGACCATTGGATAATGCGGTAACTATCCCACCAATAAGTGAATCCGTGTATTTATTGTGGGAAAGGTCTCTGATGGTTGCTAATCAGTATGTTTCCAACCCTCTGTGGGTCAAATCATTTATCCCCACCCTTATACAACCAAGATACAAATAAGATGTGCCATGTCTGCTGGCTTCTTTTTGTAGCTTTTTGAGATTTAAAAGAGATATGGTCTGGATAGACTTAACATTTTCTTGGATTTGGCTGACACATTCCTTTATTGTGACTTTGGTTATAGATTTTAAATGAAAAATAGATAAATCAGAATATACACTAGTCGGACTTATGGAAGGCAAAGCCAACGGGCTGTAGGCTGACTTTCAACTATTTCTAGATCTGTGGAATTTATTTCATAAGTACAAACTGAATGAAATAAATTTTCCATATTACATTTTTCTTCTGTGTGCTCTTCTTGATGCAATTCTCTGAAAGATACAGATTTTCTTCCTGGTTCCATATCTATAATAGAATTTTATAGAAAATACCCGTTTTAACAAGACGTTAGTGGCTCTAATACCAATTTGTAAGTAGGGGCTTCCTGCGACGAAGAAATGAAGCTTGTTGTGCTACTTTACACTTTTTTATTCTTCTATCATGATACACAAACTCGTACACAACCTCTAAGATCTTTCGGCCTCTTGTCTTTAATGAGTTGGATTTAACGAGCTATACCAATTTGTAAGTAGGGTCTTCCTCCGACATAGAAATGAAGCTTGTTGTGCTACTTTAAGCTTTTTTATTCTTCTATCGTGATACACGAACTCGAACATGAACCTCTGAGTCTTCTCGCAAAATGCTCTTTCGGCCTCCTATCTTTAACGAGCTGGATTTAACAAGTTGGCGTCCCTCGACTCTCGACAAACCTCCAATGAACCTCTCCTCTCACAGAATATTTAAAAGCTCATAGTAGACATTCAAGATTTATCACTCATGCGAAAAAATATGGAAAATTTCTCTTCTTTATTATTTTCAGTAATAGATATTACAACAAAGAACTTCTATATAGATCCATTTGAGATATTGGCATATATGTAATATATATAAAAAAGAGCTTCACGAGATCAAATCCAAAAGTCAGGACCACATACTCATTACATGATTTCGTGGCAGATTTGATCAAACACTGTGCCAGATTGATCAAACATATTAGGTATATTTTTATTAAAGAACGATACATGAAGACAAAAGGAATACGTGGAAACCCGGAACTTAAAGGGTTCCTTTTTTTTTCATCTCTTAAATGAGTGTTCTATAAATTTACATCACATAATACTAAATTCCTTTAGTATAGAGGTTGGGTTTTAATGGGTTTAGTTGAGATCACAAAAGTAATAATTTATACAATAATTTGTATAAATATAGGCTAAAAATTAACGTAATTTATAAATACATTTTAATTTTCAAATCAAATGAAATAGAATTATTAGATTAAATATTTGCAAACTAATTAAAAAAAATGTGTTTACTATTTATTCTAACTTACTTTTTTTTACATGTGACAATAATATATAAAAACAAGAATAGTTTCATGGTGACAAGTCCCTGCCGTGAGCTGGCGCTTCAAGAAGTTAAGAAACATAGTGTCGTGATCTGGGGCTTAAAGAAGTTAAGAAACATAGTGTCGTGAGCCGGGGCTTCAAGAAGTTAAGAAACATAGTGTTTTTAGATGATATTCCCAATGGCTGCATTTTTCTACAACTACATTTTTTTTGTGGCGACCTGTCTGTGAATTATCTTCGTGGAAACATTTTTCCTGAGGAAGAGGAGCTTATAAGATTTCAATTTTAAACATCCATCAGTGATCAATAGATTATTGTGCTTAGAGAACCGACATGTTCCACACACAGAAACATGGTGAAATTTCTATTATAACTTGGGCGCAGAGAGTGAAAAGATGAATTTATATCACCATAGGTTTTAGGTGAAAAGATGAATCTATAGTAATTACAAAAACTGGTTGATATACAAATAGTCCTTTTCAATGCATATGTAACATATAGTAGGCCATTTGAATTTATAGACAAGATTTTAATTGCTGGCCTAGAGCGCTCTGGTAAGAGCTGTAGATCATGGTGGGTGAATTAACTTCGTGGAAACATTTTGCCTGAGGAAGAGGAGCTTATAAGATTTCAATTTTAAACATCCATCGGTGATGCAACTTGGAACATAATGGATAGAGTCACGTTGATAAATTCTTCTAATCACACCCTAGTCGAGGATGTTTTTTTCAAGAACACAACGGATAGAGTCGCATCCTCCAATTGTTCTGATCGCACCACAAAACATGCGATAATGGAAATCCAACACTTGTTAAATTGTTTTTAAATTTAATGGATGTAGAGAAATTTAAATCACCACGTCCCACTCTATAGGGCCATGATTGTTTCCAGTTGTCTATGTTTCCCCACGACCTTACCACTTGTTTTTCTTTTCGTAATCGAACCTGTATGAGTGACAACACAGAATTGATCTTACAAAACTCCCTCAATCAACCGTTTCATGCTTTTCAATCGCCTTTTGTTTCATGCTTTTCAATCGCCTTTTCACTGGGGATCTGGGAAAAAATCCTCGCGGGAACATGGAAACTACAATAGCGAGTGCCACCAAAACTAAACAATCTTAGATAATCTGGCTCGGGCCTCGCAGAGGTAGGTTAAGCTCCAGGTGAAAGGGTAATTGATCCTCCCTTCAGTGAAAGTGAGAACCTGTGTATTCAAACTTCTTCATGTGAAAGTCAAGCGACTCACTAGTTGACCCTTACCTAGCGGAGAATGAGCAAAAATCGTTGGGGCTCCAAGATGAAGGCAGAGAGCATGTAGAGAGAATCTCTGTTGGAAATGTTGTAGCGGTCGTGAATGAAGTTGAGGCGGCGGAGCACAAGGGATCCTCGGGGACTGTCAACGTGAATGAGGATAATTTCTTGTAGTAGAATTCCAGTGTCTTCGTATCGCTTGGTCACCACTGCACGTGAGAACTAGCGTGTGGAAACTAGAAGTTTGGATATGGAGGGAATGGCGAAGGTCTTGAAAAGAGTGAATTTGTGCTTCTAAACCTTTTCATAAATTTTCAACTTTTAGGCATTGCATCACCGTACCATGCCAATTTTTCTACACTCACAGTCATGGCAGTTATATCTCGCATGAAGTGGGCATGCAGTGTGAGCAAAAAAGTGTTAGGGGCACAAAGAAGGCTATGCGCCTCCAGGTTTGGGGTTCCCACGCTCATAAAACATGATGAAAAATCTATATTATGATTTATATATGTAAATATTGATTAATGGTTATTCTGATTGTAGATTTTGGAGATATTTCTAAATTAATGCTAACTATAAATTCAAAAAATATCTCAAAAAGTGATGAAATGTTGCGATATCAAACAATTGAACACTTGTGAATTCCAAACTGTTCTCAAAGTAAAATAAAATAAACTGATGAAATCCCCTGTTAATTCTTATCATTATTATTATAGCAGAGGATAAAGAAAAAGTACCTGTCACAACGCTGACTAATTTCCTGGATTCATTCATGTCGGACACAGCAAGCACGTCATGCTCATTATTCAAGCAGGAGCTCTGTCACAGAAGTAAAGGCACCAATTGATCTTGATCCAGTGGTTGATCAACGGATGAAAGTGTTGGAATAGGCTATCGATCAATGGCAACTCTTCAATCCTCGCAGTTTCCTTATTTGGGCTTGCCGATGCAGTTACCAACATAGCACAGAAGACCATAGAGTGCGAAATATCCGACGACATCCCTCTCCAGGAAAACAGAAACAAAGGATAACTAGTAGGTATGTCTTCATACATTACAGAATTTGCAAGCTTCTCTTTTTATTTCAAACCTATGCAAACTGAACTACAAACTAGTACAAGCATGCAATCAGTATTTTTCTATCATTTTATGTCATCATATCAGTGAAAAAAATAGATTACATGAATGAGTTTGCATTAGATAAAATATAAAAAAATTCAGTGACTAACCAAGAGAATTGGGTTCGGCAGGAACCCTATTCTGATCATTTGTCAGTCCTTGAAAGACTTGGAATGGGAAACAGAGAAATCAAATTCCTGCTTGGGAGGTTTATCAACTCAATAGCAAGACGAGGCCCGTTAGAATCTATGCTTCCACCGCCTTTACAGAGCTGAAACCAGCTAGTGAGTCTCCTTCCATTATCAGAATCGATCAAAAGTGTTGGGATAGCCCTTGTATCTACTCCTCTTACCAAGATAAGAACAAAATTTGCTGGCAAAACTCACAGGTTTGTGTGGTTAACATGCAGAGTCACTGAAGCGATGGATGGTTAACATGCAGTTTTGATAGGTAAGTAACATAGAAGCGAAAAGACGATGTATATAACATTTAACATTTAATACTAGGGAACTAATGTTAGTATTAGTTCCCAGTTGTTTCCAGTAGTAAACGTATCTGAAATATATCATATGCTTTTGGCATTCTCACCTCGGGAAGAGGCCAATAAGATGAAAAATAACATGATTGGCTTTCTAAATTATTCCACAAATTTCATTGGTTAATAAAATTTCAACGCCTAAAAATTTAGGATACCTGCGAAAGGGATTAATTTTAGAGACATCGTTTCGATTACTATAGTCCATTGCCTACGGCAGGGACTAATAATATATAAAATAGTGTGCTTCATGAGTGAATTATAAATAATATGAGAATATATCGATTGATATATATATATATATATATATATATATATATATATATATATATATATATATGTAAACATTTTGGTTACATAAGTTTTTAAATTTTTATATTTAATTGGTTATGTTTTGATTTTGTTAATTTTTGTTTAATTAGTTTATAAAAATTAGATTATTACATTAATTTTTTTCTTTTAAATTAATATGTTTTCTTAATGTAGTTTGAGTTTTGTTGTTTATAAATTAATATGTTTTCTTAATGTAGTTTGAGGTTTGTTGTTTCTAAATTAATATGTTTTCTTAATGCAGTTTGAGGTATATTAGTTAATAAATCTCCTCACATTTTTATGGTTTGCACTCATTTAGGTGTTTAATCTCTCTCAAACCTTGAGCATTCATATTGAAGCTTAGAAGTTCCATTTCATATATATATTTATCACTAAAAGTATTACTTTTAATTTGCATTGATTTAGGTGATGTTGAATGTTGGTCTAGATAAGATTTGAGTGCCTTAAAAAAAAGGTCAATCCAAACTCCCCGTACCAACCTTTTAAGACACTCAACATGAACCAAAATTGTGGGTAACACCAACTCCACTAGTTATGCCATCCCTAATGCACACACTATGCAATTCATGATTAATGAAGCACTTTGGAAACAATACGAAGAATTCTACGACTAGTCTGCATATTTGTTTTATAGAATTATGCCTCTCACCACTCCCAAAACATCCAATTAGTATTCATTGAGAAATATTTGGCAACAATTCTTTCTTTAAAGTAAAGTTTGAGCAGAATATTTCCTTTGTTAGAAAGGAAGATGAATCTTAAGGCACAAAATGAGTGGTTTGGTGCACTTTAGACATAATTTGAAGCCACCAAATTTGATAATGCATAGAAAATCAAGTTTCTCGCCATTGATTACCAAATATGTGTGTGAACCACAAAACCAAAAATGTGGACATCATGGTAAGTCCATCACTATGTGGGGAAACTTTAGCTCTTAAAAGTGAAGATTGAGTAGAATATTCCCTTTGTAAGAAGGGAAGATAAATCCTAAGGCACAAAATGAGTGCTTTGGTGCACTTTAGACATAATTTGAAGCCATAAACTTTAATAGTGCATCATCAAGTCTGCAGTCACTAATTACCAAAACTTGGTGTGGAACATGCAACCAACAATGTGGACATAATGTTGAGTCCATCACTATGTTGGAAAAAATTGGGAAAATATTGCACAACCAAACTTATCCATTAAGGTGTCAAGAAGATTAGTACAGGAAGTGGAAACAATCACATCAATGTTGTGATCAAATCCCTAAATGACTACATATATTCATTCCACTCATGCATACATCATTTAAACATTAAAGTGAATAAACCAAATCGTATTCTCAAATACTAAAGTGGATTGAAATAGTACACTAATGTAGAACTTGAGTGTTTGTCAATTAATGCACTTGGGGATGCACACATGTTCATGTAAAAGATCAAGAAAATGCAAAAAAAATATTAATTATGCCAAATATTCTAGTGACCAATGTGAATGTCAACATACTTCCACAAATAACAACAAAAAACAAATAATACACATACAAACTCTAGTAAGGACATATTACACCATATGAGAAATATATTTCCTAGACAAAATAAGGTCATGTAATTCATTGTCATCATCTAATGAAAAACTATATGTATAAGTTTTATCGCACTCATGCAATTTGGGTTAAAAATTGAACCAATTTATTTAGATGGTGAAATCCAATGTCTTTGAGCTCATTGTTGATTTGGCTTGATCATATTCAAACAAACAATTGAATATTTCTTTTTGGCAGGTTGAAGCCTGTTTACATTCGATCTACAAAAAACATATTTGTTCATGTTATTGGGAAACATTTTGGTGATCATTACTTAAGTCAATTCAACTCCAAAACCATTATGGAATGTCATTCTTGCTTGACAAAATAAATAGCTTCTCTGATCCCTAGTTATTCATTTATGGTAAAGGCATTGGAAGTACCACTTGCGTGATTCATTTGATTCGCGATTAAGGAAATTTTTGCATTTCTTTGTTTGTAACACACTACTCATTATGTAGTTGTAACTATCTAAAATTAGGAGCTATCTGTATTTTTATATGTTTACAAGTGCATTTTTTAGTTGAAGGTGAAACTCTTCATTTACCGAGTTTTCATTGTTGAGAAGATGGTCATACATGATGAGTTGTTTACAGTTACTAAATATTATAATATTTTCCACTCTTAAAAACACAATCAAAACTGACAAAGCCATACTTATATATTTTTTAACCTATTTACAAGATTATAATACAAGATTGAGTTTCTTCAACTCAAATCACAATTCCAACCAGATGAACTACAACAAGGGAATCAATGTTACAAATTTTTTCTTATTCAAAACAACTCTTTGTTTGAGACTGATTCTAATCAACAACTAGCACATGATCATACTAGCGACACCACTTCAAGACTACATTCACATGAAGATGTACAAGTTCAACATGCACTTCCTAAGCCCATCGTCAGAACTTAGAAGATTTTATTGAAAGCAAGCACAAAACTTTCTTTGGTTATGAAAATGAAGTGACCTTTTGCATTCCATGCTACTCCAAACCAATCTAGTTTTATAGTGTTGATTTTCTTCAGGAAATTTCATCATCGTCTGCTCCGCTTCCACACCAAATTCACATATGCCAACATTGTTATCAATTTGGCCACCTAAAATATCAATGTTTTGATCTTCACCCTTGTGAGAATTATGGAAACATACTCATAATTCAAACAAATGTTCCAAAAACAAGACTCCTATAAGAGCAGGATTCACCTTGGATGGATCACTTCTTGGAAATGGTATTCAACATCCAACAAGATATATCAGTCATACCGTAGAATTCATTCTTATGTATTGAAACATATTTCAATGAAGAAATTTTTATATTATCACTTTATATCTAACAATGGGGGAATTTTTATTAAGCTACTAGTTTTGAGGTCATATCAAGCAAGCTTGAGCCACAACCAGAACTAGATCCACATCCTAGAGCTATAATCAACTTGAGCCAGAACCATAATTGTAACCAAATCTAGACTCATGTTCCATGAGAGGAATTTATTTTGTGGTTACATTTAAATCATCATCAAAGAGCACTTCCATTTCACATAAGACATCAACCTCTATCCAGATTCATAATTGTTCTAGGAACTAATTTGAGCTAAGTTCCATAGTTGGTGGTCAATCATAAACCACCACTATTAGAAGAATTCGACTTCTAGTACACTTTTTGGTTTGTGGCCATTCTTAAACCAACATGAGTAGAATACTTCTACTTCTACTACCCCATTTAGCTTGTGGTATTCCTTAAACAATAAGATTCAGAGAGAACCTCTAGTCATTTGTTTCTATGCACCTTTTTATTTCAACTCTCTTCTTGGACTCACATACACGCATTCAGATTAATGTTGAAAACATAATCCTTAGGGGATTATGTGAGATTATATTATTCACTTCAAAAGAAGGTAAAAAGCCTCAAGCGAACATGAACTGTAATAGGGAGTCCAAAATACCCCTGAGAAAATGAAACTAAGGGTCACACATATTGTATTTATGTGTATCTCATGAACAATATTGGAAACACACGCTTATCAATTTGTTATCCATTTTTGCGTAGATATAAATATATAAAGAAGTAGAAGTAATGTAATGAGATATCTTGTGAAGTATACTATAATCAAATATCTACTCATTGGATTCTTCCTTCTCGAAGAGGCAAGTTAACATTGCTCTCATTAATAAAGGTATAATATTCTATAGTATTTTGGTTCTCTTATCGGCTATTTTGGTTGAAATCTATCATTTTTACAATAATTCTATGTAAAATCTATTATGTAAGCTCTACAACTTCCAATGTACTAATAAAGAACACCATAAGTAGTATTGGAGCACTTTCTTGAGCCCATATTTAAAAGCCTTATTTTCAAGTTAGAGATGTATTCAACATCTATAAATAACAGGGGGGCCTGCCATTCAATGGGTAAAAATATGGTAATGGGATAATACATTTAGGAAATACAAGTGGTTTAACCTATTTGGACACAATTTTGACTCTTGTTGGCACCCCTTCAAATTAGTACCACATCCAACAACATCTATATATACAATTCCACCTGCACATGCCCTAAGGTAGATTGAAATTCCCTTATGTTGCATAAAACAAGATTTAGATAAGCTAATAAATTTTCTTGGCCCCTGAGAATATCACTCCCTTACCTTTGGGACCCTCGAAACCCCTCACAAACCCCTCACACTATCGACATCTTCTTATCACAATATTATCTAGGAAAAATGATGACTTCGTAGGAGTTTAAAGAAAAAAGAGTCTAGGTCCTAACTGCACCCTAAAAATTTGGTTCCTAACCACACTCTAATTTGAGACTCATCTCAACAAAACCATTATGTTGATTTCATTGTCATAGTATTGTTCTCCAGTAACCCTTTTTGGTTGACCCACTCACCCCACTACCAAGAAGCCAAGGAAAATTTTAAGGATGGAAATTTATGTGAAAGTTTAAAAACATTGGTGAATCTTACTAGTCCCTAATATGCAAAATATAAAATGCTTGCAAAAATTTTATATAAGTATTCAAATTCCTAATGAGTTTATATGGTCTCTATAAAATTTTCGCAATTTTTAAGATAAAATAATTTTATAGTATAAAATTTGGGCAAATCAATTTTAGAAAAAAGATGGATATTGGTGAATATTTTTTTGTAAAAATCATGGAAATTTAGCCCACTTGTGAATATTAGCCCTTAAAAATGTCCTTACAAGAAAATATCCCATCAAACATAGAATGCAGTTTTGATAAACTTGGTACCACTCTCTAGTAACATTTTTTCTTATGGGGCCACATGTCTATGAATACAAGAGGCATCGACCTAGCCACTAGAGACTTATCCCTAGATACTTAGTGTTTAGTCAATTTAGTGTCCTGAATTGATAACATAAATTATCGACCAGGGCTTGTAAACTGATGAGGTATAGTTGCACTATATGTGCCTAAATATCCTTATTCTTACTTCATTGTTTTCAGTATTTTGTTGATGTTTTCGAGTTTTTTTATGTTTAGGTTTTAGTATGCTAATCTATGTTCAAAAGAATGACATAAAATCGATGAGAAAGGAAAGAAAATAGAATCTTAGACTCAAAATAGAGTATAATTGTAAATTTTGTTCCTAATGATGAAAAACAAAGCATTCTAATCCATGGATGTCCTAGCTTGCAAATGAACATGAAATGTAACCCAAGACATTATAATTCAACCTAATCCTTTTAGTTAGAGGTTTGTTGGAATAGTTTGTAGAAGAGATTGAACTCCAATGTGATGAGGATTTTTCTAAAAACAAACAGCAACTTAGAATATTGTAATGCAATCCTATTCATATGTTAGAGATATTTTGGAACAGCTTGAGAAGAAAATTGCTACAATATGCTAAGGATCTCTTATGAATATTTAAACTACTTATGACATTACAGCTAGGTCTCATTCATCAGCTAGAGATTTATTGGAAGAGTTTATTGAAGGAGACTAGTTATAACGAAATAAGGATCTTCTAATCAACAACAAATAACCCACAGCATTACAATCAGGTCTTTTCTGTGACTTAGAAATTTATTGGAACAGTTTTGAGAAAAGACTGCTTGTAACAATATGAGGATTTTCTATCTAATTGCAGAACAGGAAATAAAACCTAATTAAATTAACATCATACAACCAAATCTCATTCAGTCAATAGTGATATGTTGGAAAAGATTTTAAGAAAAAGAGTGGTTGTAGAATAATGAGAATATTTCAATGACAAAAACTAAAATGCTGGTAACTCAAGATGTCACAACTAAATCCATTCAATGAATAGAGATATGTTGGAAAACTTTAAGAAAGGACTAACTATAACATCATGAGGATCTGTTAGCTAAACAAACAAAGCAAGACATGATACTAAAAGATATAAACTCAGAAAACTGTCTAAGTGAGAAATACAACAACATAGAATTAAAATTTACTTATCTAGAAAGCATGTGGAAGCCTCCTTAGATTGCAGGGGCCCTCTACTATCAAGTTGGCATGAAAATATTTAACTCCTCAAGTTTGTCTTCAACACAGCATCAAAGTTATGCTTCTTCTTATTATCAAAAATACTTCGAAACAGAGTATCACAGTATTGGAAAATAAGAGTTAACTTGTTCTGTCGGTCTCATCGAGCTACATTTATAGGTAATTACATAACTATTATTGAATGAAAATAGGCACAGATGTATTCTAAATTCAAAATCAAACTAAAATCCTTTCTAGGACTCGTGATTTGCTAAAATAAAATCAGGAGTCCTTATCCTTATAGAAATCTGCTTTTCGGACTTTTGGTTTGACCACGTGCACAAGCATCTCCAGATTTTGATTCAGCCTTCGTGGATGACAAGGAAAAATGTAGGAAAGATTTAGAATCTAACCATATACTCCTTTTCTTCAGATGACACCTGTAATATGTTTAAACACCAAAATGGCTACGTAATGTGTAACTAGCTACAGAATGACTGCATGATGTAGCTAAAACTGCTCAGAAATCATTAAGACAACAAAACCACAAAAGTACAATAAGTTAGTCATTGCATGTATTCCTTAAGTGATTTTAATCATTCTTATTGATCTTTTAGGTATATAAATGACAAAAGGAATGATAAGATAAAGTGGAATTTGGCAAAGGAGAAGACACTTTTAGGGCTCAGCATACCCCCACTGCAAAACTTTTGCATGTCGTCATGAAATTTCATTCCATTTGTACTGATACCTCTGCAAGGACATCTAACCTTCTTTTTTTTCTTCTTCTGGTAGTTAATGCCATCCTGGGTTTCCTTATGAGTGTCTTGAACTTCAGGTTAATGAGTGCCCTGTTCAAATTCTTGTTCCTTTTCTTCAACTTCTTGTTTGCTTTATATAATCCTTCCATTTTCTGAGAGAGAGTACTGTTAATGCTGCCTTTCAATTTAAATTGCTCCCTTAGAATTTCATTTTCATTCTTAATATGGTTATTCAGTATCTCCAATTCATAATTGTCTTTTTTTTAATTTTTCAATTGGAGGTTCTTGTGGACTGGAGGACCTTTCTCTGTTCTCTGAGGCTTTTCTCTCTAATGATTCCACATGGTCATAAAACTGTTGTTGAGCTGGATCTACATCTGGGGCTCTTCTACCAGAGTTTTCTTCATATTGGTATACAGGAGATATGTCAACTGGGGTCTGAATTGGAATTTCTTCTTCTTCAATGTTTATGATTTCAGTTCCCTTAATGCATGTCTTTTTCACCATACCCTTAAGCCTGGAACTTCTCCTCAATTTGGGTGGATTTTCATATTTTACATCATCTTCTTCAACACAAACATTTGTTAATTCCTCCCTCCTTTTATTCTTGAGTTTTTTCTTGATTTTTACCAACTTCTCAGAGATTCTTTCATCACTATCTTCCTGTGTTTCTACTTTAGGCTTGACTTCAACAGTTTTAACATCGTTTCCACTCCTACTTCTTCTCACAGGTTTTTCTTTAGACAATGTTTCTCTAGGTTCTTCAAAATGGTTTCTTAGGAGGAATTCATCCCAATTATCTTTTATCTTCTTCAAATGAAACTCAATTAACATTTTAATTAAGCCATGATGATGCAAGGTAGTCTCTAAGAACTGAATCCTTTTCTAGACATTTGAAGACATCCTTTTCAAACTATTAAGTAGAAAAAATGGCAGATTTATTTCTTCATCTAGAAAATTCATCATGAGCCTAATGTGATAAACATACAAAGTACCAAATCTGCCTTCACAGGTTATGAACTTTTGTAGGATTAATAGCATATTCCTCCATTTATTCTTCAAAGCTGAACTAGGAATACCTTTCTTAAACACTGAAATCTCCATATCTGGGTTTTTCAACATTTGTCTCCAAGCCTCATTGTGAAATTATTTGTTTTTAAACCAACGTTCTCCCTGTCTTGGAAGCTCTGTTGCTTCTGCTATGAAAGACTCTGTGATGGAGAATTTGATATCCCCAATCTCCATTTCTACTCCATTGAACGATCTGGAAAATGACTTTGTGATTTCTTTATGAAATCCATTAAACTTCTCTATAAAGCTCAGCCATCCAGCCTGTTGCAATAACCCTTTGATACTAGGGTATCCTTCCAAATACTTAGTTCCAATTGGCTCTGACCTTACAATAAGCCCCATTTCTTCTTGATGAAAATTTCTTCCTTTCTCTAGCTTCAATTCACTGCTATGTTCCTTTTCTTAAAGAAAAAGCAACCATGAAGGGTTTTCTTGCCCTAAAGTGACTTCTCTGCAGATGAGGGTTTGGCTACGGAAGAAATAGCAGTGAGTGGATGTGAATGGAACAGGGTAGTGGTAAATCATAAGGATAATCGGGTGTAAGAGTTTGATATGGGATGAATGACTGTGAAGAAATCTCATGAAGATTTCAAAAATAATCAATGAATGTCGTGGTCTGATGACATGACCTAATAGGTCACTTCTAGGTTCTGACCGTTAACTTCTAATTAATGATAATTTTTTGTGGAGCGGGTTGAAAGGGATTTGGTTGAGAAATGTTTATGGTAGGGGTTTGATCAATTCGAATAATAAAATAACTTAGGAAAACATATGACCTAAGCACATTATACCTTTAATGATTTGCTATAAAAAATAATTTCATACAATTTTACCTTAGCCCTTTTTGCATTTTTGATGTGCTTTTTATTTCATCTGAAAAATATTGATCCTTTAGGCTTCATAATCTTCTTTGACTCATCCTCTGTTTACTGAAGTGGATTTTGCAGAATCAATTGGTTGCAGAACAGGTAGCTACAGAATGTACTTATAAAAACTCTGAAATATGAAATGGAATGAAGTGAAATGTGGATGGAATGAAGTATGGAATGGAATGAGATGGATCATGAATATGAAGTGGAATGAAATATGGATAAATGGAGATATGGATGGAATGAATGAAATGGATCATGAATTTGCAAATTGAATCTGCAACTTATGGTTTTATGATACTTAATTGCAGAAAAGAATAGTTTTTGAAAATTTAAAGTGTCAGAAGAACTCTGATTTTCACCTTAGATTTTCTGTATAAACATGCCAAACAATGATTTGTTTTCATGTTTATATATATATATATATGTGTGTGTGTGTGTGTGTGTGTGTGTGTGTGTGTGTGTGATTGAAGAAGAATACAATTAAGTTAGTGAAGAAGAAGGATTCTTCTTCACTAATTTCATATCAATGTTATCTTGAAATTTCTTGACAAAATCCTCTCTTGAAAGTGGCTTATGATACAATTTCAGTCTATGTCCATTTACAAGAAAGGCTACCTTTCCTTCATCTATTGTCCCGATCTTTATTGCTCCATTTTCAAAAAATTTCACAATCTCGTATGGCCCAAGCCAATGAGTCTGAAATTTACCTGAAAAATCCTTGAACTTTGAATCAAATAAGAGAGCCCAATCACCTTCTTTAAATTTCTTTTACTTCATGTACTTATCATGCCATCTAGTCCTTTGTTGTTGGACTATGCTTGTTCTCTGGACTGCATCTTGTATGATCTCATCCAATTCATTAATTTTCTCTAGTCTATGATTTTGTGCTTCTGTTAGATCAAGTCCTAACTGGACTGCCATTTTGAGAGTTTGGATCTGAAACTCTATGGGAAACAAGACTTATTTTCCATAAACAAGTTCATAAGGAGTGTGACCTGTTGTGTTTCTCCATGTAGTTTTGTAGGCCCACAAGGCTTCAGGAAGCCATTCTGCCCAATCTCTCCTATGTAAATGGACAGTCTTTGTTAGGATCCCTTCAATGACTTTATTGGTAGATTCCACTTGACCATTTGCTTGTGGATGGTAGGAAGTAGATTTTTTGTGTCTGATATTGTACTTTTCTACCATTTGCTCCACTAGCTTTGATGTAAATTGAGCTCCTTGATCTATAAAAATTTCTCTTGGGACACCAAAATGAGTAAAAATATCCTCAAAAAGAAAATTGACTACAGATGATTCGGTAGAGAAAAGTAATGGTTTGGCTTCTACCCATTTGGTAACATAATCAGTGAAAACTAATATATATTGATTTTGTCTTGATGAAGGATTAATAGGTCCTACAAAATCCAAAGCCCATTTCTCAAAGGGTTCAATGTGTACCTGAGGTTGCAGTGGCATCTCACCTGAAGGAGAAGGTTTCCCTACCCTTTGGCAACTGTCACACATTTTAACATACTCTTTAGCATCCTTAAAGAGGGATGGCCAATAATATCCTAAATGAAGAATCTTATAAGTTGTCCTCTTATCAGCAAAGTGTCCACCACATGGTTCATCATGACATGCCTTGAGGATCTCAGTCATCTCATCTTCTTGAACACATCTTCTGATGATGAAATCTGGACCTGTTTTGTATAACTTATTAGCAATCCATGAATATTTTGCACTATCATTAATGATCTTTCTTTTATCTCTTATATTCATAATTGAAGGAAATTTTCCTGAAACTAGATAGTTCGCAATATCAGCAAACCAAGGAGTTTGAGTAGTAATTGCAAATAGATATTCATCAGGGAATTTATCTTCAACTGGAGTATTGTCTTTAATGTTTTGTAGTCTAGATAGGAAATCAGCTACTGTATTTTGTTCCCAGGCCTATCTATAATGGTGATGTTAAACTCTTGTAAAATCAATAACCATCTTGTGACTCTACCATTAGTAATTGATTTTTTCATTAAGTACCTAATTGCAGAATGGTCTGTGTGAACAAAATATTCATATCTTGCTATATAGTGTCTAAATTTATTTATGGCATGAACAACAGCTGAGAACTCTTTTTTAGTTACAGTATAATTCAACTCTAAAGGAGTCAAATTTTTTACTTGTATAGTAGATGGCATAAGGAATCAGGTCCTTTTGTCCCAATACAGATCCTAAAGTTGTATCTGAGGCATATGTTGAAATATGAAAAGGTAATTTCCAGTTAGGTCCCCTTAAAATAGGTGCTTCAAAGATTTTTGTTTTCAGGGTTTCAAAGGCTAACTGGCAATCAGGATTCCAATTGAATTCACAGTCATTGGTAAGTAATTTGAAAAGTGGAGATGCTATCTTGGTGAAGTTTTCTATGAATTTCCTATAATACCCTGTAAATCCTAGAAAACTCCTAACATCTTTTTGACAACTTGGAACTAGTAGTCTAGAGATGACTTCAACTTTTGACTTATCAACTTTGATCCCCTCTCCTGAAATGTGATGTCCTAGAACAATCCCTTCAATAAACATCATAAAACACTTTTTATGACTTAATGAAATATTTTCTTCTTTGCATATCGTTAGAAATTTTTCCAAGTTTGCTAAGGCTTCTTCAAATGTGTTTCCATAGACTGTGAAGTCATCCATGTATACCTCTACACAGTCATGTATTAGATCTGAAAAGATTCCTAATATTTCCCTTTGGAATGTTGTAGGTGCATTGCATAATCCAAATGGAAATACTCAGTAGGCATAGGTACCCCAAGGACAGGTAAATGTGGTCTTGTCTTGATCCTCAAGTGCTACTTGAATTTTATTATAGCCACTGAACCCATCCAAAAATGAAAAGTACTTCTTGCCTGCTAATGTGTCTAACACCTGATCTATGAAAGGTAAGGGAAAATGGTCTTTAAGAGTAGATTTTTTCAGTTCTCGGTAGTCAATACATACCCTCCATTTTTTATTCTTCTTGGGTAAAATCACCAAAGGAGAGACCCACTCACTATCTAAAATGGGATAAATAAAATTGACATTTAACAATTTCTGCAATTCTTCTTTAACAGTCTCCCTAAGGTTTGGATTCATCCTTCTCTGAGGTTGTCTGATTGGTTTACAATTTTCCTCTATATAGATATGATGAGTGCAAGTCTTAGGATTGTTCTCTTTCATGTCAGTGTACTCCCAAGCATATGCAGCAGAGTGTCTCTGTAATATTTTGACTAACTTTTCTTGTTGAAACTTTTCTAGGTTTTTGTTTATGTTTAAGGTCTTTCCTGGGAATATTTCAATTGTAGAGCTGCAAAATTATTCCATGGAGTAAAGAAACATCTGTCTTGATGATAAGAACTCAATGTTATATTCTTCTTGAAACTGTTCATATTTAAATTCTGAAGAAGATTCATAATTTTCCAAAGTATTCAGAATCTGACTATCTTCACTAATTTCTGAAATAGTGAAGAGAGGTTGTATATTTTCTTCATCATCAATCCATTGAGTATCATCTAATTCTGTGATTGTTCTTGCTAGAGGATACAAGGTGAATTTCTTGGTTGAACTTCCATCAGATATGTACATATCACCATATCTATAGCTAATGAAAGCATCCGCTGTAGCTAACCAAGGTCTTCCTAATATAATAGGATGTCCTCCTAGATCATTTTTAGGAGTTAGGATCATGAAATCCACAGGATACTCCCAAGAATCTAAGGACACTGGAATGTCAACTATTATCCCATCTGGTTTGATCACAGATCTATCTGCTAATTGTAGCAGTCTGGGTGTAAAAATAAGATTAGGAAGTTTTAGTTTTTCCATGATTTGTCTACTCATGGTATTGATTGTTGCTCCTAAATCAATAAGTGTGTTCTGGATTTCATTTCCATTGATGTGTATTCCGACAACTGGATTTCCTGGGTCTAGATACTTAGGAATGGCAATCTTACCCATCATTATATCTACTATTTTTCCTACCAGTTGTATTTTCTTTATCTCTTTTATTCTTTTTCCTGTTTTTTTCATATTCAACTCCTTTATTATTTTTTCTAGGATTGAGATTTCCTTGATAGCTTGTAATAATGGAATCTTAATACAAACATTTCTTAACTCATCGAGGAAAGCATAGTTAGGCATCATAATTTGTTTCTCTACACCCCTATCAATTTGTAATATTTCTGGAAAAGGAGGTGTATAAGTAGATGTTGATGGCTTCTCTAATATAGGAGTTGAAATTATTGGCTCTTTCTACTTTGATTTTTCAATGTTTTGGTCTTGAAAAGATGTGTTTCCCTCGAGACTTTTATTTACCCGTAGAGAATCTTCCTTAGAATTTTTTTTCTCTTGTATAATTACAGAAGGTTTCTTCTTTTCAAGTATTCTTCCATACCTAAGTTGAACATCATTAAGGTCTAAAGGAGTAATCAAATAGGTTGTGAATTGTTTACTTTCTACAATATATGTAGTCTGAGGGTTTTTATTGTTGGGGTTTGGTATTGGTTGGGCAGGAAATTGATTTTCTTTTTGAGGAAATGGTAATGGAAGTGGTTGATTTTGATTTTGGTTTTGATGTTCTGGATTTTGTTGAGGATTTTGTTGAGGATTTTGTTGTGGGGGGAAGTTTGAATATGTTGGATATGAGGGATAAGAAGATGGATATTGATAATACTGGGAGAACCTTCCATAAGGATTTTGTGCTCCTTGTGCCCAAGGTTGAGATCGATTTTGAAATTGGGGCCAAGGTTGCTGCCAAGAATTCCAATTTGTTGGGGGTTAATTATACATTTTATTATTAAACCCTTGTGTCTGGGGTCCCTGCCAAGGTCTTATAGAGACAAAATTAAGAGATTCTGTGGAATTTGTGGGTGTTTCTTCTTGAAATACTTCCTTAAGACCAAGGAGTGAAGGAAAACTCTTGGTCTCATGTTTTTCTGAACAAATTGCACAAGTCTCTATTACTTTTGCATCTAAAGGACACTCTCTCAAGGCATGTTTCTTCCTACATTTGGGACAAAAGATTGCTAAGGCATCAGTTTCAGATTTTTGCTTGTTTTGTAACTTAAGGGTGTCTATTTTTTCACTAAGACTCTCTATAATGTCAGATTTGAATTCATCAAGCATATTACCTATTTCTACCCTACTTATTGTTCCAGCTGCATATTTACTTTCCCTTGCAAGACTAGGGTCTCTTGGTCCTTTTAGAATCTTAGATTTTCCTCTTGAAATATTGATACATAACTCAGCTATATCAGGTAATGGAAGCTGAGATATTTCCCCTTTTCCCATCATATTGAGGATATCTATCCATTCATCCCTAATTGTTTTCAACAAAAGAGCTTTCAAAGTTTCTTGATCTAGGGTTTCCATTTTTGCCCTCTTGATGTTATAATTGAATCTTTCCAACAATTCTTCTAGATTTTCATCCTCTTTTTGCATCATCTTGAACACTTCTTCCTTATGGTTGACTGGTATATAGTAATCCAAGTATCTCTGTAGAAATGCTCTCTTCATATCATCCCATGTCCTAATAGACCTATTGATTAAAATCATAAACCATTTTAATGCTGCTCCTTTCAATGTTGAAGGGAACAGTTTAAGTTTCTGAGCATCTTGTAGATAATCATAGGTTCTACAAAGAACTTCAAATTCAAATAAGAAGGTTTCAGGATCCTCACTTTTTAGTCCATGAAAGTTTGGAAGAATAGAATGTGAGATGTTTTAGCAGACCATTCGTCTTTTCCTTACCTTGAGGATGAAAGGAACTCGGTTTTCACCATGCACTCTACCTCCTTCTGCATTTCCTCTTCCTCCTTCTACATTTTCTCTACCTCTTCCTCTGTCTCCTCCTCTTCCTCTACCTCCTCAAAATAGTGTATTTTCTCCATTAAATACTTCTCCTTCCCCTTCTTCTACCATGATAGACTCTTCTGAACTGATATAGGGTTCAGTTGGAAGAGCTAGTTGTTCTACTGGTTCTTCTACTAAGGGTATATTGAAGAAATAGTCCTATTCTTCCTCTTCACTACGGATTTTTAATTCTTCTGCTGGAATGTATTCCCCTCTGGAAGTGAAAAAGGTTACCCCTTCTGTAGGAGTCCTTGGATCTTCTGTAGAAATTTGCTGAATAATGATTAATTATCCACCGAGACTATCCTGGTCACATACTATTTGAACTTCATGCACAACACATAATCTCTTCCACTCAACTCAACTCAGATCATCACACATGCAGAAATAAAATCAAGCGATAACACATCAAATCATCATACACATTAACACAGTATGTATGGGGAAAGCTTATAGCTGAAAACCCTACAGCTATTGTGTATATTATAATGGAGAAATCAAGTAACTTCTTTCAGTACAATACTCCTCACAAGTATTAATTACTTTCTCATACGAACTTTCTCATACGGTTACTCACAATCTAGCTAGGTTTGCATCAACGGGTTCTTTGGTTCCAAAACTCACCACTGATGCCTTGCCTCTATTTCTTGTTTCAATGCTATGGGATAGCCTCTTTATATAGATAAACCACCCGGCTGAACTACGCAATCCTCTGTGGGCTTACTCCACCTATCTGTTTGTTGCAAATAGCAACGGTATAATCACAACTTGATAGCTAACTCCACCCTTTCATCTACCTCTTTCATGGTCTCCTTGGTGATCATGTGTGTAGTAAGCCCGGTGTTCTTGAATTGAATAATGAGTTAATAATTAATGAATTAAATAATATTTAATTCACTCCACTCATAACTAATTGATTAGCTATTTAAACTAATCTCAACTAGTTCAACTAAAATAAACAGAACACAACTCCACTGGCTGTCTCATTAACTCCTCCAAACTTCTGCCACTGAAGTCCAACTGAAGTCAACCATGCATGATGCCATCAAACCCTTGGGAACCACGTGATTCCTCTGTCAGATGCATGAGCCACTTCTATAGCTCAAACTGAAGTGCTCCAAGAGAATGGCCCCCATTGTTTATAGTCTAAATATTATTAAGGGTAAATAATATTTGACTTCCCTATTTTAGGAGAGCGAATCTAAAGGCAGGGCTTCGACCTCTTCGACTTTAAAAAATAGGAGTCTCATCTATTTTTACCAACATGACCAATGCTCCAGAATCTCAAAGCGGAATCCCGAACCATACTCCTTATGTCTAAAATAGACTTTGCCTTGAGTCCTTTCTGAACCCACTTAGTGAAGGCGACTTCATTTCATTAAGCTCCATCATCTTGCTGCATTTTCAACACTCCCTCTCAGCAAGATATGGATTATCTGCAACCCCTATCCTGCCTCTGTGGAATTCGAACTTGCTCCTGGTGAGCGCCTTCGTCGGGATGTCGGCATCCTAATCCTCCGTGGGAACATATGAAAGCATCATGATTCTCCGCTGAACACAATCTCTGATATGATGGTACCTGATGTCGATGTGTTTGGACCTATCATGAAATACTGGATTAGCCGAGAGTTTAATGCAACTCTGGTTATCACAGTAGATCACTGTAGGCTCCAAATGCAACCTGAACAATCCTTCGAGGATCTTCCTCATCCAAATAGCCTCGCATGCAGCCAAACTAGCTGCCATGTACTCGGCCTTTGCTGAACTGAGTGCCACGGATCTCTGCTTCCTGCTGTACCAGGAAATTGCTGTCGACCCAATGCTGAAAAATCCTCCAGAAGTGCTCTTCCGGTCCGTTGGACTCCCTGCCCAATCTGCATCAGTGAAGCCAGAAAGCTTCGCTCCATCCTCCTGTCTGTACCATAGACCATATCTCGATGTGCCTCTAATATAGCGCAATACATGCTTGCCTGCCTTCCAAAAGAGCTTGGTAGGCTTAACCATAGCTTGCGAAAGCTGGTTAACAGCATAGCATATATCGGGTCGTGTATTGACCGGATACATAAGCGACCCCACCAACTATCGATAGACAGTGGCATCCACTACCTCCGCTGAAGTAGCATCCTCCTTCCTCAAACCACCAGGAAGAGGAGTGTCAACAGGCTTGCAGCCTTGCATGTTGAACCTCTCCAGAATCTCCCGGGCATACTTGCCCTGAGAAACAAACAGTCCTCCGCTGCGCTGCCAAATCTCCAATCCCAGGAAATAATGAAGGATGCCCAAGTCCTTCATCTCAAGCTCTCGTGCAAGATCCTCCTTGCATGAAAGTATCAACTGCTCATCGCCAGTCAAAATCAGATCATCTACATACAGTACGATGATCAACAGCTTCCCCTCCACCACAATCTGGTACAGGTTTGGATCCGCCTCACTCTTGGAGAATCCAAGCCCGGTGAAGTAGCTGTCTATCCGAGTGTACCAAGCACGAGGTGCTTGCTTCAGCCCGTACAGTGCTCTCTTGAGTCAGCACACATGCGACTCACTGTTGAAGATCTCAAAACCTTCAGGCTGCTCTATGTACACCTCTTCCTCAATAACTCCATTGAGGAACACAATCTTCACATCCATCTGATGAATGTGCCACCCCATCTGCGCTGAGAGAGCAAGGATCGTCCGTATGGAAGAGTACCTTGCGACAGGTGCAAAAGTCTCCTCATAGTCAATCCCCTCGATCTGTGAGAAGCCACGGGCGACAAATCTCGCCTTGTGCTTCTCCACACTCCCGTCAGCCGCCTGCTTCACTTTGTAGATCCATCGCGAACCTACAACTGATTTCCCAACCGGTCTTGGGACAATCTCCCATGCACTGTTCCTGATGATCGAATCATATTCTTCGATCATGGCATCAACCCATGCGAGTTCCTCCACAGCTTCCTCAAAAGAGGATGGCTCTGTCACAACACATTGACTCATAAGAGCCATGTATCCAGTGTACCGATCCGGTGACTGTCTCTGTCTGCGCTCTGCTGTAGGTGGTCCTACAACCTTCTCTGCATCCCGAGCCAGTCGCTCAGCTTCTGTAGTGCGCATGCGCCCTCTGATGGTTGGCGCTGCCTGGGTGGTTTCTTCCACCTCCTGAACCTCCTCTTGTGGCTGATCCACATCCGGAAGCTCCTCCTTAGGAACTAACAGCTCCTCATCTGCATGCAAGTGTAGCTCCCTCTCAAGCGAACACTGCATGGCTTTCTCCTCCTGGAATTTTATATCCCGTCGCTCAACAGTCTTGCGACTGTCTGGCACATACACCCGATAGTTGTGAGGTGTATCAGTGTACCCCACAAATATTCCAACTTCAGCAGTTGGATCCAGCTTCCTTCTTGCATCCTTCGTCACATGCATGTAGACAGGAGATCCGAAAATCCGCAAATGGGAAATATCGGGCCTCTTGCCAGAATAAGCCTCCTCTGGTGTACTCATGCCAAGAACCTTGTGAGGACAACGGTTCTGCACATACACTGCTGTATTGCATGCCTCAGCCCACAAGTGAAGGGGTAGGCCCTGATCATGCAACATCGCCCGTGCAGCACCCACAATCGTTCTATTCTTCCGCTCAGCCACCTCGTTCTGCTGTGGGTTATGGGGTGCGATGGGCTCTCTCCGAATCCCTTCTCCGCTGCAGAACTCCTTGAATTCAGCCGAGATGAATTCACCACCGTTATCACTCCTTAGAGCAATCACCTTCTTCCCCGACTCCTTCTCGACCAGTGCTTTAAACTCACAGAACTTCGCGAATGTATCGCTCTTCTTCTGCATGAAGAAGATCCGGCACTTTCGAGAGAAATCATCAACAAAGATCACATAATACTTGTGCTTTGCTGTCGAAGCAACTGAGAAAGGACCACACACGTCTGTGTGAACTCTCTCAAGGATCGTCGTGCCGCGACTATCCTTCTCGTGAAAGGTGGCTTTCACATACTTCCCTAAAGTACACCCCTTGCACTGATCTGACTGCGCAAGGGTGCCCTTAGGAAGTCCAGTAGAAATCTGCTGCAGAATCTTAAAAGCTCCATGGTGAAGATGGCCCAATCTCCTGTGCCATAGTTCGCCCTCATCATCCCGGCTCACCACATCTCCAGCCTTGCATGCCATAGCTGCGCAGTCATCTACCTGCAACTGATAAAGGTTCTGAGTTCGAACCCCTATCTTACGGGTCTCTCCAGTAGTCTTACTGCGCAGGAAAGCTTTTCCTTCGCTGAAGACCACATCATAACCCTTATCCTCCAACATCGCTACTGAAATCAGGTTCTTCTTCAATCCCGGTACATGCATGACATCCTTTAAGACAAAGGGTTTACCAGACTCCCTCTGAAAGGATACGGTACCGATACCAGTCGCACTGTATCTACCGTCATCGCCCATCTCGATGTGCATACCCAAATCCTTGTCCTCCAGATCTGAGAACAACTCCCGATCTCCCATCATATGAAATGACACACCGCTGTCCAAGAACCACACCGATCCCATCACACTTGAAACCAAGCATGCAATCAGTGAAAAGTCAAGCTCGAACTGTGAAGCCAAAGCTTCTCCATCTGCAGATCTTCCCGCTTGCTTGTTCTTCTTCTTCTTTGGACAATTTGTAGCATAATGTCCATGATCATGGCAGTGAAAACACTTCACTTTCGCCATATCCTGCTTCTTGCCCTTAGCACCAGAATGAGAGGTTTTCTTACCCTTCCCCTTCTTTGCTTTGGACACCAAAGCGCAATTTTCTTCATCAGCTACCTTTGATGAAGATCCATCACGAGTAGTCCTCCTTATCTCCTCCTGCATGAGATCCGCCCAAAGGCGCTCCCATCCCGGCAGCTTCTCCCGACCATTGACACTATCTTGATATGAGTGCCAAGCCTTCGGAAGACCAAGGAGAGCCAAGTCGACCATGTCCTCGTCTTCGACAGGCACCCCCACACTTCCCAGCTCATCTCTGCACTAAGTGAACTTCGTGAGGTATTTGGCGATACTATCGCCCTTCTCCATCTTGATGTTCCTGAGCTTATCTTTGAGCGCCAGCTTCCTTTGGTCGCTCTTACTCTGGAATAGATCCGTCAAATCTTTCCACATTAAATATAGAGTAGCCTTTCCATGCAGGCTGGATACAATATGATCCTTGACGCCCTCCAACAGGATCCTTCGACACTTCGCCATCTTCTTTTGCCATGCATCGACTTCAGCAGGATCAGTGGGATTTTGGACATCCGTATCTATGAACTCCTTGAGACCATTATCTTCTAATACTTCTTCCATGCGATCCTTCCATGCAACATAATTCGAACTACCTTCAAGAGCATATTCGAGTCGCAAACCGTTGAAAGACATTTTCAACACTGGCACCAAGAAAACAAAACTGCTGCAAAATTTCAAATTCCACCTCAAAGCTCAGCCGCTCTAGATCGTGAGAACAAATTATTTCTAGCACAGAGATCGACTGCAAGGGGCGTTTACCAGACCTTTCACTTTTCGAATAAAGATGAATCCGGAGGCTACCTGGCCCGCATGCAGACTCTGTCTACCGAAATAAGTTTGTAATCACTGTGATGATCAATCTGAACTTCAATAGCTCCGATACCATGTAGAAATTTGCTGAATAATGATTAATTATCCACTGAGACTATCCTGGTCACATCTATTTGAACTTCATACACAACACATAATCTCTTCCACTCAACTCAACTCAGATCATCAAACATGCGGAAATAAAATCAAGCGATAACACATCAAATCATCATACACATTAACATAGTATGTATGGGGAAAGCTTATATCTGAAAACCCTGCAGCTATTGTGTATATTATAATGGAGAAATTAAGTAACAAACTCAGTACAATACTCCCCACAAGTACTCAGTACTTTCTCATAAAGTTACTCACAATCTAGCTCAGTTTTGAATAGGTTACTGGTTCAAAACTCACCGCCAATTGCCTTGCCTCTATTGCGTGTTTCAATGCTATGGGATGGCCTCTTTATATAGATAAACCACCAGCCTGAACTACGCAATCCTCATGGGCTTACTCCACCTATATGTGTGTTGCAAATAGCAACAGTATAGTCACAACTGATAGCTAACTCCACCCTTTCATCTACCTCTTTCAATGGTCTCCACTGAACTGATCATACACTGTAGTGAACTGATGTGTTCTTGAGTTGAATAATGAGTTACTAATTAATGAATTAAATAATATTTAATTCACTCCACTCATAACTAATTGATTATCTAGTTAAACTAATCTCAATCAGTTCAACTAAAATAAACAGAACACAACTCCACTATCTGTCTCATTAACTCCTCCAAACTTCTGCCACTGAAGTCCAACTAAAGTCAACCATGCATGATTCCATCAGACCCTTGGGAACCACATGATTCCTTTTTCAGATGCATGAGCCACTTATGTAGCTTGAAATGAAGTGCTCCAAGAGAGTAAACTGTTGCTTATAGTCTAAATATTATTAAGGGTAAATAATATTTGACTTCCCTATTTTAAGGAGAGGCAGTCTAAAAATAGACTTCGACCTCTTTGACCTCAAAAATAGAGTCTCATCTATTTTTACCAACATGACACATACTTCAAGAATCTCAAACTGGAATCCCCGAACCATGCTCCATATGTCTAAAAATAGACAGTCTAAAAATAGATTCTGCGCCAGAATTTGCCTGCGGGCCCACTTAGTGAAGGCGACTTCATTTCACTAAGCTCCATCATCTTGCTACATTTTCAACACCACCAACACTATCAAAGATGCTTGGGGAAAATTTTTATAGCAACTTTGAGATGGGAACTTGCAAAGAAGAGTGATTCACTTGGTTTCAATAGTTTGCTAGGCTGTATGGACAAGCTAATGGTTCTCTTGGCAAGAAGGCTTCTGCTTATCTCCTATGTTTAGGTGAGGTTTTTCTGAATCACTAAGTTATACTTAGTTTGTCACTGATTATAGAGATTCTACCCTAAGTTTAAGTTTTTGGAGGGATGAGTTAGCAGAAAGGTATGGTTTATGAATTTTTTGGTCTTTTATGGAGTCTTTAGGCCTACTGGAGGCTAGTGGAGTCACCAGGTGGAACATGGTTGTTTTTGAAAATATGTAGCTATGGTCGACCACTAGTAACTAGGGAAAAGCCAATCTGGGAATGTTTTGGGGTTTTTATGAGTTTTTATGTGCAGCCTATGGTTTATTAAAGTATTCTAAACTTGTTTCATCACTTTGCTAGGGTGGTGAGAACAAAAAGAGTTTACTCTAAATGGTTTTATGGACTGCTTTCCTGTTTAAGTTTTGAAGACTAATGAATCTACAAGAGTTTGCTAGACTGTTATGTACTCAGTTAGTCCCACCGTGATCGCCATTATGTTAGTGTGGTGATGAGGTGGCTCAATCGGATAGTAGCCTAGAGTTTACTAAATTAGTAAGCCCTACTAGAGGCTAGTGGAGTCGGCAGGTGGATTTTTAGTTGTTTTGAGGTATATGTGTATGGTCCACCACCAATACTATCAAAAACCAATCTAAGGGAGTTTTTTGGGGTTTTTCTGAGTTTTTATGTAGTCCTAAGGTTTGCAAGAGTGTCCTACAGCTGAGTCATCATTTTGCTAGGATGGTGAGACAACCAGATTCTACTCTTCTAAGTTTGAATGAGATTTTGAGAGTTCCTAAGGGATACCTAGGATGTTTTGACTCAAGGTCCCACCGTGATCGCCATTATGTTAGGGTCCCATGATTTGGATGATTGGAAAGCCAAATGATAGTGTAACATCAAACCAGTCTTTGGAGCCCAAGGACCTAGCCTTCCTGGACTCAGAGAGAGCTCTCTCTATTTGTGTAAGGGATATCTATGTGTTTGCTTATTGTGTTCTAATTTTACGCTAGTTATGAAGTAGGGTTTTTGGTTTTTGTTTTTTAGGTTGTGAGGGATTAAACTGATCAAAGATATAAGATAGGTAAAAAGATGTCAGATCAACTAGGCTATGGGGTCGAAAAGGTCTAGAAGGCTATCAGACGGTGATACAAGCCTATTGAAGGGCCGATTTGATTCAAGGTAGAAAGCATCTTTAGGAAAAATGGAATAAAATGAACATCAAGTTTGGGAACAACAAAGGATTTCAAGCATATCTAGTTTAATAGCTGACATAAACATGGTAGGGCAAACCATTAATCATGAGAAATGTAACTATAAGCTAATCAATACATAGAAATAAACATTCAAGCCATGCATAGAGATATATAACTCTCTAACTTTGGGAAATGACTATCAGACTTTGGGGAAATACACTTAAGAGAGACAAACAACTCAAATCACTATGCCGGAATGACTAAACACAGTACTTCAAGTTATTGGGCACTTTGAAAACAATATTGCATAGTCTTAGGCAAAGGGCGAGATCGGAACAAGACCTCTTTGGTTCAACAAATGAAAAATATAATCAGTCAAAGAGAAATTTCATGGATGGAGCTATGGCTAGCCATGAGTAAGCAGGGCGTACCGTAAATCATACTTAGCATGCATAAAACCATGAATGAAATAAGCAACAATATCCTTAAGTTATTAAAGAGCAATCAAGAATTCTTTAATGTGACTAAGGAAGAAGAAAACATGGAAGCTATGAAGAAACAAGAAATTTGAGGTGCCTCCAAGGGCATGTCTCAAAATTTTTTTCTACTGATCTATAGCAAACAAGAAACATGCATTCATGAATGAAAAGTAGAAAACAAAACAAAGAAAGAGACACTATACCATTCTACCAAGTCATGGAATCCAACAACAATCCTCTTTCATCATCCAAGAACATCCAAGAGACTATCCAAGAGCATGAGACAAGTATTTCTTCCAAAGCTTATATGACCATATATTTCTTCTATCATCAAGTTCAACCTTGCTTACAATGAAAGCCTTCGGAATATATAGGCTCAAGTGAGGAAAACCTCTTAGTTCAATTTGCACTCTCATTGGCCTATTCAAAATATCTAAACTTGTCCTTGAGGCTTTGCAAATCCCAAGGCACAAAATATCTCATAAAATATCTAAAAAATGCTAAAAGAGGGAATTAAATTGACTTTTCATAACTTCTCATGTGCAAAAATAGCTAAACGCACATGAGGAAAAAGCAGTTTTTAAAGGTTCAAATTTTACAAAAATACTCAAAACTTACATCAGCAAAAGGTCCCCTGACTTGCCGGCAACTTTTGGAAGCCTTCTCTATGTCGAAACGAGGCTCATGATAGCTCGTTGGAAATATCTAAGTGTATAATTTCTGGGGAAATTGGAATTTTCACAATATGATGCTTGGAAGTCCTCCAAAAATAGGCATGTGTGGAAAAAACCAAAAAAATAAAGTTTGCTGATAGACCGGGCAGAGTGTAGAAAAAGCGGGCATTTTTCGCCATTTCGAGGGGGAAAATGATCTTCAAATGTCCTGAAAATTGTTGAGTGTGTGCTCCTGAAATTATGGCATACAATGATACCATTCTCCTCCTTTGATGATCCCCCAAACTGAAATGGCGAATCCCATGAGTTTTGGCCAAAAACCCAAAAATGCCAAAAAACCAAAATATGCCGAAAATCGCCCAAAATTGGTGAGCATGACCCTCAAGGGTTCTCAGCAACATGTTGTGAAGTAGAGGCCAAAATCTTAAGTCTTGATGTGTCTTTCCTCACTTTCCGCGACGAGCGCTTCCCTTTAGCCTCCTTGAGCCTGTATTGAGCAGCTTTCAACTGGCGCTGGGAAAAATGATTTAGCCTTTTATAATGCCTCGTCATTCTCCTTTGAAGGTATAAATCCCTGTTTTCCCTCTCCAACTTCTTCTCCAAATGGTCATTGACTCTCTCAAGCCATGCCTCCTTATTGTTCTCTATCTCTTGTTCAAACAATGTAGTGAGAGGGGTAGATTGGAGAAGGCCATTTTCCTCTTCTTTTTGCTTCTCAAGGGCCCTTTTAAGCCCCATGGTTCTAGGCCTCTTTTTTTTAGGCTGACCATCGCCTTCACTTTCATCAAACTTGCCCATGATTTCTTCCAACCTTGCTTGGGCTTTGGAGGCCTCCTTCTTGTACTTAGTCGCCCGTGTCTCATAAACAGCCATATGGGCACTCATTTTCCTATTTTGGATTTGCAGAAATTGATTGAAATTCCTTGCCCTATGAAGATCATCCTTCAATGCATCAATTTAGCCTTCCCTATAGATCAAAAGGTTTGACAGAATCTAGGCCTCATTATCACTATCATCACTTTGGATAGGGATGATATCGAATGCATTCTCTTGTTCATGAATTCCTTATACCTTTCCCTTCCCTTTGCTTTGGGTGGCTATTCTAGTACTCTTCCTCCTAGGCAAATCAATGATAGGATTTTTTGGCAATTTTCCTTTACTTCGGAGAGCCCTTGTCACATTTGGAGTGACCACTCTAGGCACTCTCTTCTTTGCTGTCTGGGGCTTGGCCTTTTTAGGAGAAGAGGGCATGACCCCTTTACCTTTGTCATCTTGCTTGTCATCCTTTTGAGTTTGCTATTCTTCTTGAGGAGGCTGTTGTTATTATTGAGGCTGCCCTTGCTCATCACTGTCATGCCCTTTTTCATCATATTCATGCTGTTGTTCTGTCTCATAGGACTACTGTGTGTCCTCTTCAAGCTTCCCTTGCTCATCACTATAATGCTTCCCTTGCTGCTCTGTCTCACAAGGCTGCCCTTCATCATCTTTATGCTGCTGCCCTGTCTCACCCTCGCTGTCATGCTGTTGTTCAACACTTTCTTCCTCTTTCCCTTGCTGCTGTTCATCACCACTGTGATGTTGTTGTGTGTCATCATAAGGCTGTTGTTCAGCCTCATCATCAATTTGTTGCTCACCCTTATCACTATCATGTTGTCCTTCACCCTCATCACTGTCATGCTGTCCTTTACCCTCATCACTGTCATGTTGTTGTTCAACACTTTCTTCCTCTTGCTCATGTCTTTCCTCCTGTTGCTGATCACTTTATTCTCCTTCTTCATGTTCCTTTATTTGTTTTGTAGTAAACTTGAGCATTTTAGGAGTAGGCCTGCTAGAAGAAGGCGAGGGGAGATGAGTAGGAGATGTATGGGATGTATGGATTGGAGGGACAGTGAAGAAATCCGGATGAGTGATGAAAACATCCCAGGAGACTTCTCTCTTTTTGAGCTGATGAAGAATGATGATTTTGATGAGAGAGTGATGGAAAATACAAGCGATTTGCTGTGAAGGAGGTTTCTTCTGGATAGTAGAGGTCATTTTCTCAATGATCTTGTGTAAGAAGAAAGGAAGATTTAGCTGCTTGGTCCTTGTGAAATGCATCAGCAGTTGAATGTGATAAGCATAAATTCGGGATAATCTTCCCTCACAAGTGAACTACTTCATAATAATCTTCATGAGAGGGGTGTAGCTAGCTAAAATATAGGAGAAAGGGAAAATAGAATGACATGACTCTCTATGCTCAGGCTTTAGGAAGGGCTTGTAATCATCTAAGTCCAAATGGCTTTGCTTAAACCATTTCTCGCCAATATAGGGAATTTTAGTGGCTTTGGAGATGGATCTTGGGGAGAACTTGAAGTCAAGGCCCGCCAACTGGAAATGCTTGTCTCTGAACCTCAAAGCGCAAAGGTGTGTTCGAGGAGAAAAACTCTTCACCTCTTGCACCCTTTTGCAAAACTCTAAGCACCCAACCTCATGGAAATTGAACAATACTGATGGTCGGGCATTCACTTCTTTGGTGGAAATAGGCTCATACCTCTTGTGCAATCCACTCCTACTATCCTGCCTGGGATGCATCTTGTTCTAGATGCTCTCTGAAAAACCCAAAATGCCTCAAAAGGATTTCTTGAAATGTGTTCTCAAACAAAACTCTGCTCTCTTTGTCAATCACTGTTTGATCAAGGTGAATTTGGTTTCAAAATGCTGTGTGAGATGACCTTTTAACACAAAATTTTATGCTCTTCCCAAAACACTGTTTTTCCCTATGCATGCCACTCATCAAACAGTTTTAACTGTAAGCACACATTCAATCAAAATGTAATATACATAGTTAAAAGGTCACTGTGTTTAGGTAAAGTCATCAAGCTACTTGTGTTTTGGTGTGAGCACAAATAGCCCTGTAGCAGTCAAACAGCAAAAACTCCTCTTAACCAAAACACTGCCCTTGTATTCACTATTCCTCACCCACAGTCAGACAAGAACAACCTCCAAACTTTTTAGTAGCTTCACTCAAAACATGCTTCATAGACAAAGAGGGAAACATTGATTTTTTTCTTTTTACCCCACCGAGGAAAACTTTGAAATGGCAAAAATCTTGTAGAATGATTACTGTTGTTTGAAATCAGGCCTACTTCTTTCACTTTTCAACACTTAGTTTCCCTTTATAAACAGTGCCTTACACCTTTCAATACTATTTTGAGGGCAGTTTATAAAGTCCTTAGACATCAATAAAACCCATCATTTTCACTATGTCAGTGCTGGGGGATCATAACTATTGCAAGCCCGGATATTTAAACAAAAACATCAACCCTCCTTAACACTGTCTTCACTAATGCACACAGCTGACAGAGTTTATGTTTTGTGCTACAGCAGTTAGGATTTCCTTGATGTTTGACAAACCCACTAGAACAGGAGTATGATGTTTTAGCACCTTTAAGGGTAGTTTTAGGTTCCTTGAATCTAGAATTCACACTTCATTATCAACCAACTGTAACCCTCTTTCAAAAAATTCACTCAAAATATCTCGATTTACACCAAGGCTTTTACTGCCTCAAACACTATCTAGCAATTTGAATTTAGCAAGGGGGTGAGACAAAATACCTTGAGACACGATGGAAACCTTGTTCGAGGAGTTTGAGTAGCTTTTAAAAACTCTTGGAGGCGTTTTGATGGCTTAAACCATGCACGACACGTTTAGAATGGGAGAGCGCCGCGCAAAAAGTCTGTCGGGTCACCTGTTGGGCCGACGTGATCAACGCCTACAGGCGCGCCGCACGGCTTTGTATTCATGTGTAAAAAATGTGCCTGAACGCACCGCGCAGTTGTATAGGCGCGTCGCGCAACCTTTAAGCCCAAAACAATCTGCTAATTCATTCAAAACTTCTTTCTCTGGTCCAGGGAAACAGCAAGGGGAGTTTGTCTTGTGTTTTGAGAGATTCAAAAAGGGTTTGCAACATTCCTCATCCTTTTTTGAAAACGAACAAGCCAAAGTCCCTTTTGTATTTAATTGGTGAGGGTTTTGGAAGAAAGGTTTGAAAATGCCCTTTTTTAAACAAGACTTGAATCCCTTTTCTTTAAAACACAACCTGATACCTCTTTGTTTGAAAAAATGGCATAGTGATGATGACTGCTTGTTTTATAAACCCGACCTTCTTTTTGAAATAAAACAAGCCCTTTTAAGACTTAAAAAACTTTCACTGTTTCCTATTGGAGAGAAAATTGTTTTCCCTGTTGATATCTACACTGTGGGAGGAAATTTTTCTCTGAGCCATATGAAGGGCTATTGATGTGTCTTTTGAGTGGCACTACCTTTTTACTGGGGAATAAACTTAACTATAAATTCAATATCCCTTTTCCATATCTTGTATTTGTATTTCTCGTCTACTGTCACTTGTGCTATTTGAGATTCTCTTTGACTGTGGGTAAAAAACTTGTTGGACACTGTAAGTGGAAATCCTGTTTACATAAGGCCCTCAATCCCAAAAACATTAACTTATCTTCAAGTTTGCCAAAATGATCCAGTTTTTATTTTTAAGGAGATAAAACAGGG
>CM076574.1:708838517-708931231 GCA_034641835.2 Pinus albicaulis
CCATTTAATGTCTTCTCTCAGGCTTCTCAACCCCTTCTGCATACATGATAGACTCTTCTGACCCGTAGGAGTTCGATTGGAAGAGCTAGTTGTTCTCTTGGTTCTTCTACTGGTGTATTGAATAAACAATCCTCTTCTTCCTCTTCCTTACAGTTGTAATTCTTCTGTTTGGAATGTATTCCTGCGGAGTGATATTTTTATGCAGCAGGTGTGGATCTTCTTCCTGCAGAATTTCTTCGGTGGAAGTTGAGATCTTGCGATGGATGGTCCCGGTCTTGGAGACACCGAAGCCTATGACCAGTATAATATGGAATATGAGTTTGGGTTGGAGGTGTGCTACTTCTTGATCTTGGTGGAGTGAGTGGAGTTGTGGGAATTAAACTTCTGCCTCTTACAAATCTACCCCTAGAATCTCTTTCCCTACGCATATCATTGTTTTTGGGAAATAGGAAATAAGGTTACCTAGTTATACCTCCCCGGCAACGGCGCCAAAATGTTTACTCAATTCAGTGTCCTGAATTGATAGCATAAATTATCGACCAGGGCTTGTAAAATGATGAGGTATAGTTTCACTATATGTGCCTAAATATCCTTATTCTTACTTCATTGTTTTCAATATTTTGTTGATGTTTTTGAGTTTTGTTATGTTTAGGTTTTGGAATGCTAATCTATGTTCAAAATAATGACATCAAATCTATGATAGAAAAGGAAAGAAAAGAGAATCTTAGACTTGAAACAGAGTATAATTGTAAATTATGTTCCGAATGATGAAAAACAAAGCATTCTAATCCATGGATGTCCTAGCTTGCAAATGAACATGAAATGTAACCCAAGACATAGTAATTCAACCTAATCCTTTTAGTTAGAGGTTTGTTGGAATAGTTTGTAGAAGAGATTGAACTCCAATGTGATGAGGATTTTCCTAAAAACAGACAGCAAATTAGAATATTGTAGTGCAATCCTATTCATATGTTAGAGATATTTTGGAACAGCTTGAGAAGAAAATTGCTACAATATGCTAAGGATATCTTATGAATATTTAAACTACTTATGAAATTACAGCTACGTCTCATTCATCAGCTAGATATTTATTGGAATATTTTATTGAAGGAGACTAGTTATAACGAAATAAGGATCTTCTAATCAACAACAAATAACCCACAGTATTACAATTAGGTCTTTTCTGTGACTTAGAAATTTATTGGAACAGTTTTGAGAAAAGACTGCTTGTAAAAATATGAGGATCTTCTATCTAATTGCAGAACAGGAAATACAACCTAATTAAATTAACATCTACAACCAAATCGCATTCAGTCAATAGTGATATGTTGGAAAAGCTTTTAAGAAAAAGAGTGGTTGTAGAATAATGAGAATCTTTAAATGACAAAAAATAAATGTTGGTAACTCAAGGTGTCACAACTAAATCCATTCAATGAATAGAGATATGTTGGAAAACTTTAAGAAAGGACTAACTATAACACATGAGGATCAGTTAGTTGAACAAACAAAGCAAGACATGATACTAAAAGATATAAACTCAGAAAACTGTCTAAGTGAGATATACAACAACACAGAATTAAAAATTACTTATCTAGAAAGCATGTGGAAGCCTCCTTAGATTGCAGGGACCCTCTGCTATCAAGTTGGCATGAAAATATTTAACTCCTCAAGTTTGTATTCAACACAGCATCAAAGTTATGCTTCTTCTTATTATCAAAGATACTTCGAAACAGAGTATCACAGTATTGGAAAATAAGAGTTAACTTGTTCTCTCGGTCTCACTGAGCTACATTTATAGGTAATTACATAAATATTATTGAATTAAAATAGGCACAGGTGTATTCCAAAAGTAAAATCAAACTAAAACTCCTTTCTAGGACTCGTGATTTGCTAAAAGTAAATCAAGAGTCCTTATCCTTATAGAAATCTGCTTCTCGGAATTTTGGTTTGACCACATGCACAAGCATCTCCAGATTTTGATTCAACCTTGGTGGATGACAAGGAACAATGTAGGAAAGATTTAGAATCTAACCATATACTCCTTTTCTTCAGATGACACCTGTAATATGTTTAAACACCAAAATGGCTACGGAATGTGTAACTGGCTACAGAATGACTACATTCTATAGCTAAAACTACTCAGAAATCATTAAGACAACAAAACCACAAAATTACAACAAGTTAGTCATTGCATGTATTCCTTAAGTGATTTTAATCATTCTTATTGATCTTTTAGGTATATAAATGACAAAATGAATGATAAGATAAAGTGGAATTTGGCAAAGGATAAGACACTTTTAGGGCTCAACACTTAGTGTGATGAGTTGAAAAAAATAATAGATGGAAACAACTCCTCTTCCCAACAAAATTTTAATGGAATCGATGACAAGCTCACCAAATTGGATCTGGTGAACTTATGGTGACACACAATCAATCCATGTGTTACCAAAGACTAGACTAGACTTCCCAACAGGAAGGTATTAAATAATACAATCACATGGGGCCTCACTCTACCCCACTTATTTGTGACCTTATGACTTGAATGTGGCACAAACTTCCTAAAGTGGATCTTGAAAAATTGGATGCTTCAACCCAATAGGATGGGACATTCCGATGGAACATTTTTTTCCTTGCATGTCATCACAAGTGACTTAATAAAAAAAAATTTGAGTGTCTTATACGTATATCATGAGCACTAGAAAAAGTGGAAATTCCACAAGAACTCCTACAGAGGTTATATTGAGTAGACATAATTTGTCTCAAACTTCTATGAACGCTTTGAAATAAACACTCATTATTTGACCCGACTCACGAAGTTGAAACAATCTAGTATAGTCAAAGAGTTCAAATTCACTTCTGGGAAACTCGTCATTAACACTAAAGGCACAAATACATTTTATAGGGAATTTTTCATCAAAGGTCTAAAACAAGAGATATGTGCAAAAGTCTTAGTGCTTCATCCCACTGCTTGGTTGGAAGTCTCTTAAAGATCTTAAGAAGCCTGAAAATTGGTGATTGCTTGAATTTAAAAGAGACCATTTATTAATGATCCTCATTGATCTTGAATTGGAGGAGAACTTATCCTCTCAAAAAAATTTCGTCCTCTAACGATTTGCAAGTAATCAAAATGGGTCTTTAAAGGTAAACAATTTTCATAATCTCTTCAAGATGGTGAGTTAGGTTTTCATATGAAATTTAAAAAGTAACACTTTCACATGCAACTCAAAATGTGTTAAGTCCCTATATTAATAGTGTAGTCCCTTATTATGTTAGTGTAGCCCCCCTTATTTTTATTGTTGTACCCCTGTAACCCCCGTATTGTTATTATTGTGCCCTTACATTATTATTTTTAGGTCGGCTAGGATTACATTGTGGCCCACTAGGATTACATTATTGCCCCATGGACTCATATATATAGAAAGGAGGTTTTTTCATTTGTATCATCCAAGAATTATTCATTCATGTAATGTATTGGAGGTTTCCCCCTCGAAGTGGCTTATTTCTAAGGCATTGATATCTCTTTTCTTCTCTTTTTGGAGTTCATTTCCCAACATTTGGTATCAAAGCTTTGATATTCTAGGGTTTCACTGCTCCAAACAGGTCAGGGCGGCATTTTCGCTACAACTTTTTTTCTACGAAGTTTCAGAATCTGAAATTTTTGGAGTGCGAAGCCAAAATCTAAAGGAACATCGTCACAAAATTTTAGAGCTTGGTTCGCAATATTTTCGGAGATGTGATCTGTGCAAGTTAGGTCATTTTGCAAGCTCCTGAATTTAACCTAAATAGGTCATTGCAGTATTTTCGTAATACATTTTTTTCTACAAAGGATCAGAAGCTGAAATTTTTAGGGTGTGAAGCCAAAATCCTGAGGAACAGAGTTACAAAATTTCAGATATTGGTTCGCAATATTTTCGGAGATATGATCTGTCGAAGGTAGGGATTTTTTAGGCTTCTAAATTTCATCTCAAAGAGGTGATCGTGGGAAAATCTTCATAGCTCTCTCTCTGAGCATCGGATTGGAATGCTGTAAAAAGTGGCCACAAGTACACAGACTGCAGTTTTTATTCTATCAATTTCAGAGCCAAAGGAGGAAACAGTGACACGTGGTAAGTCGTACAAGTTCGCGCTACTGAACCAGTCCAAAATTGGGTCATTGTGGGAGATTGGACATAAATTTGTCTTGAAGAATCCAAATCAAATCAGACCTGTGGAATTTGAAAGAAGCTTCAGAGGGCTACTACAGGACTGAATTTTAGATATTGAGGATCTGCAATTATAGAGATAATTCAATTCCAATATAGAGCTCCTCAAAAGCAAGTAAAAGGTGTGTATTTTTTTTCTGAATTGCATAAGTCTTGTTTGAAGAATCAAGTTGAATTGATTCCAAGGGCATATTGTAGAATAGATATCAGTATTGGATTCTAAAATGGCCCCTAAAAATAATTCAACACCCATTAATCTTTTAGAAGGCTCTACTATGACTCATGAAGACGAAGAATCGCAACATGATATATCAAAATTACAAGAGCAAGTGCAACAAATTTCGCTCTCGCAAAGAACAACAAAAAATGAAATGGAAGTTTTGAAGAAAGGCGTGGAAACTAAGATGGATGGTTTGAAGAAAGGCGTGGAAGCTAAGATGAATGGTTTGGAAGCTAAGATGCATGGCATGGAAGTGGACATGGAAGCTAAGAATGATGACATGGAAGCTAAGATCGATGAAAAAATGAAAGACAACATGGAAAACATGAAGAAGGATCTAAAAGTAGACATCGAAGGTTTGGAAAAGTTGATACAAGAAATGTTTCCTAATGGTGAAAATATAGTAGAGGAAACTCATGATGAGAACAAAATAAATGTTAATCGTGATTTCATAAACTCTATTCTTGGAGGGAAAAACCACCATATTCCAAAAATGGATATGAGGAAGTTTGATGGAAAGGATCCTGTAACATGGATACTACAGATGGAGCAATATTTTGATCTCCATAATGTGCAAAACACACAAAAGGTATGCATTGCAACTTTACATTTAGAACAAAATACATTTGTATGGTATCGATGGCTTTGCTCCCGTAAAAAATTTGTCACTTGGTCAATTTTTACAGAGGAAATGATAGCACATTATGAGACTACAAAGAGCAGCACCTTCTTTAGCCAATTGATAAATCTCAAACAAAGGGGTTTAATGGGGAACACATTGAGGACTTCCAAAAATTGAATATAAGGGTAACTGATATTCCAGAAAAACACAGGATTCATCTCTTCATAGGTACTTTAAAGGATAACATCCAACATGAATTTTGCGTTTTAGAACCTGATTCATTGGAGAAGGCTTTCAGGTTGGCAAGAAAAATTGAATGTAAAATTATGGCGACAAGGAAGCCTGCCACTCACTTCTATAAAGAGGGAAGTGTTGCTACTCCTAGATTTCCACAACCTACAAGGTTGAAACCACAACAATTGGAAGAAAAAAGAGAAAAAGGGCTTTGCTACAGTTTTGATAGCAAATACACTAAAGGTCATAAGTGTGCTGAGAAGAAATTATTTTACATAGATTGTAAAGAGGAAGAAGAAAATGAACAAGATGAGGATATACACCAGGAATCAACCCAAGAAGAGGAAGAAATGATTACGACCATATCATGTACTACATTGGCATGAATTACCACTCCCCAAACTCTCAAGATAGAAGGAAATATCAAGAAGAAAAAGGTAATAGTGTTGATTGATTCAGGTAGTAACCATAATTTTATTCATCGTAAGGTAGCCAAGGAATTGAATTGTTTCCTATACCCAGCACCAGAATGTCAAGTGATGGTTGCAAATGGAGGAACTATAAATTGCTCTGGAAAATGCCATAATATCAAGCTAACCATGGGGGAACATGTATTAAATAGTCAAATTCTTTCCATTCCTATGGGAGGTGCTGATGTTGTACTAGGAGTACAATGGTTACAATATTTGGGGACGGTAGGTTTAATTTTCAAGAACTTTTCTTGAAATTTTTTTCAGAAGGAAAGGAAGTCAAATTACTGGGTATTGCAGGGAAGTCGGGAAAGATAATAAGCTCTAATGTCATGACAAAGCTTCTAAAGAAAGAACAACGAGGCATAATTGCACAATTATGCTCACTAGAAGTTCCAACATCAAAATCATCTATTTCTGCAGATCTCTAAAAATTCTTGGACAATCATTCCAAGGTTGTTGAAACTCCAAAAGGACTCCCACCTATTCGTGATCATGATCATGTTATTCATTTGGTTCCAAGAAGTGTTCCTCCAAACATCAAGCCTTATAGATATCCTTATGTCCAAAAGAGCGAAATTGAACATATGATTGCAGAAATGTTAGAGACGGGTATAATTCAACCTAGTCAAAGTTCTTTCTCTGCTCCTGTAGTATTGGTACACAAGAAGGATGGATCATGGCGCATGTGTCCGGATTATAGGGATCTCAATAAGCTCACCATTAAAGATAAATTTCCCATTCCTGTGATTGATGAATTATTGGATGAATTACATGGAGCAATTTATTTTACCAAGTTGGATCTTCATTCAGGATATCATCAAATTAGAATGAAGACTGAAGATATTCCAAAAACAACATTTCCAACTCATGAGGGTCATTATGAATTTTTGGTCATGCCTTTTGGCCTTACCAATGCACCTTCTACATTTCAAGGGTTGATGAATTCCATTTTCAAACCCTTCCTTAGAAAATTTGTGCTGGTATTTTTTGATGATATACTAATCTACAGCAGGTCTTGGAAGGATGATGTTCAACATGTTGACAAGGTGCTCAAACTGTTTCAGGAGAAACAATTATATGCAAAAACATCCAAATGTTTCTTTGGAGTAAAAGAGGTGGAATATCTGGGTCATATTGTATCTCACGAGGGTGTTAAGGTAGACCCTAACAAAATTAAAGCCATTAAGGAATGGAAAGTTCCCACAACCATAAAGCAGTTGCGAGGATTTCTCGGGTTAACAGAGTATTATCGAAAGTTTGTTAAGAATTATGGGAGAATAGCAGCACCTCTAACAACATTACTGAATAAAGATGAATTTCCATGGACTCCTAAAGAAAAAAAGGCCTTTGAACATCTTAAAGAGGCAATGTTCCTAGCACCAGTCTTAGCTACGCCAGACTTCACAAAAACCTTTATTGTGGAATGTGATGCCTCAAGAAATGGAATTGGTGTTGTTTTAATGCAAGAAGGAAGACCCATTTCTTTTGAAAGTCGTCCAATCAAAGGAAAGTATTTACAGAAACCTATTTTTGAGAAGTAAATGTTAGCAATACTGCATGCACTAAAGAAATGGAGAACTTACCTAATGGGAAGACACTTCAAGGCAAAAACTGATCATGATAGTCTTAAATACTTTTTGGAACAAAGACTATCTTCAGAAGAGCAGCAAAAATGGGTCACAAAGATGTTGGGTTATGACTTTCAAATAATATACAAAAAAGGGAAGCTAAATGTTGTTGCAGATGCACTCTCAAGAAATAATGAAGAGGCGGAAGCATTGCATTGTGACATTTCTATTATCCAACCAGATTGGATAACCGAAGCAAGAGATGAATGGAAAAAGGACGAAGATGTGTGGACACTCGTTCAAAAGTTGCATCAAGATCCTAGTACATCTGATACATTTAGTTGGAAAAATGATTCCTTATGGTACAAAGATCTCTTATATATTTGTAAGAATTCCCAACTAAAACAAAAGATTCTTTTGGAATTGCACACTTCTCCTTTAGGAGGACACTCGGGATTTTTAAAAACTTACCACAGGGTGAAGAAAGAAATTTTTTGGGATGGCCTTAAATCTAATATTCAAAATTTTATGGTGGAATGTTTGGTTTTCCAGCAGAATAAAGTTGAGACAATTAAGACCCCGGGTCTTCTACAACCTTTATCCATTCCAAGACAACGTTGGGAGGAGATTTCAATGGATTTTATCACAGGTTTACTTAAGTCCGAAGGAAAGAGTGTCATCATGGTAGTAGTTGATAGACTTACCAAGTATGCACACTTTTGTGCATTATCTCATCCATTTAAAGCGAGTACAGTTGCTACTACATTTATGGACACAATTCAAAAGTTACATGGAAACCCAAGGGTTATTGTGAGCGACAGAGATCCCATTTTTACGGGAAATTTTTGGACGGATTTATTTTCTTGTTTGGGTACTCAATTAGCTCATAGCTCATCTTATCATCCTCAATCCGATGGTCAAACTGAGATAGTAAATAAATGTTTGGAAGGATATCTTCGTTGTTTTGTATTTGATAAACAAACACATTGGGTCAAGTGGTTACCTCTAGCTGAATGGTGGTATAGCACTTCCTTCCATACTGCAGCAAAAATGACCCAATTTATGGCACTTTATGGATATCATCCACCATCCATCAAATCATCTTTAAGAGAAAATTCGAAGGTTCAAGCAGTGGAAGATCACATCGAGAATCAACAAGAAGTTCTCCAACTCTTAAAGGACAACCTAAATTTGGCACAAAATCGAATGAAACAACAGGCAGATCAACATCGTAGCAAGAGAAGTTTTGATGTAGGAGACTGCGTATTTTTACGGCTACAACCATACAAACAAATGTCCCTCAAGAAAGCTAAGAAGGATAATAAATTATCACCAAAGTACTATGGTCCTTACAAGGTGTTGCAAAATATTGGTACTATGTCATACAAATTGGAGCTTCCTGCTTCTTCACGAGTGCATCCAATTTTCCATGTTTCATGCTTAAAGAAGGTTATAGGTGAAAATCTTCCAGTTCAAACAATATTGCCAGAACTTGATGAGGAAGGAAAATCATATTGGAACCTGAAGCGGTCATGGAAACAAGAACTCGACAGCTACGGAATCGATCAATTTCAGAGTATCTCATCAAGTGGAAGAACTTACCCACTGAAGATTCTACATGGGAGGATGAGAATTTTATACAGAAGCACCCGGAGCTACTCAAGCATTGAGGACAATACTTTTTTGAAGGAGAGGGGCATGTTAGGTCCCTATATCACTAGTATAGTCCCCTATTATTGTTAGTGTAACCCCCTTATTGTTATTATTGTACCCTTGTAACCCCCATTTTTTTATTATTGTGCCCTTAAATTATTATTGTTAGGTCGGCTAGGATTACATTGTGGCCCACTAGGATTACATTATGGCCCCATGGACTCCTATATATAGAAAGGAGGTTTTCTCATTTGTATCATCCAAGAATTTTTCATTCATGTAATGTATTGGAGGTTGCCCCCTCGAAGTGGCTTATTTCCAAGGCATTGATATCTCTTTTCTTCTCTTTTTGGAGTTGGTTTCCCAACAAAATGACAAACATGAAGAGAAGAAACAAAAATTTCATGATGGATTTCACCCCTCCTAAGCTACGTCTTTGGGCCTGCTCCAACAGCTAGACTGCTCTATTGATTTTAGTGCAAAATGAGTACATACAATTTGTTGACAATTGAGTGGCTTTTTTCTCCTATAAATAATTCTCACACTGGAAATATGATTCCCTACAGCAAGTCATGGAAATGTCAACATAAAAAGGACTCACACATCATGTCCTTGTACTCCACCTAAAATCAAAGCACAAAAACATACAACAATTCAACATTGATGTACTAAATAGAGATTCTCTCATGAACACATAATGAGAAAAGACTATAATTAGCTGCACTATAGAAGTAACAACTTCTACAGATGAAATAAGAAGGTTGGAAAACCTCTGACTAGGCTCTCCCCATGCTCAAAATGACTTCAAAATGCTTCCAAAATACTAATTTTCTCTCGCACTAAAAGACTTGAACCTGAAAAATTCCTTCATAAAGTGCTAAAATTATAAAATTGAGGCTACCAATGAGTTCAAAACATTTGAAAACCCCCATATATGCTCTTCTAGAGCTCAAAAAGGTTGAAAATTGATAAAGTTATGCTTCTATGAGCCAAGCTCTGTTATATGTCCTACAATTTGACCAAAGTTGCAAACTATACAACAATTTTTCCCTTTTCGCATTCCGTTGAGAGACAAATTCGCTCAGGTCAGGTAAATTTCCCAATAACCCCTATGTGCAAAAACATGGCCACATGGAGCGCATAAGGCTAATGGTTGGGGCCAATAGTCCGCTCCCGCTGACGTTGGATCCTTTCTTTTTAGCTTATGGTCATATTGCCCCTATGTGCTCGGGGTACGAGGCCAACTACCCACCCCCGCAACTAGATATCTTGGGTAACGATCGCATTGTGGCCATGGGATCATGGGCCAGGCCCTACAGCCCCGCCCTCTCCACGAAGCACTCTACGCGGTCCTATGGAGTCCCATAAAACCAGGGGCTAGGGTTGAATATCAACCCTGCTTCGGTAGCACCCTTCTCACTCGTGCTCGATCCTATGGAGTGGTTTGTGACCAGGAATTAGGGCTTCTCCCTGCCCCCTCCATTGAGCCTTTTGTCGTGGGCATATGGGGGTGACATATAACCTAGGTTCGAGGATAGCCGCCCAAACCCTCCTCCAACTCCAAAACAGTTTGAATTCAAATACAAATTGTGCCCTTAGTTGGTTAAGAACCAAACTTTAGCATGATGGTGGAGGGAAACGTTTGTATGTGACAGGTCTATGGGTCGAAACTCACCCAGTACTTCAGGCCTATTCCCAAAAAAATTGGCCAATAAGGAGGCACCATGTGGTGGCCTCTAATAGGGCCACGTGGTGGCTTCCTATTGGACCACCATAAAAACTTTGACCAATAAAATGATGCCAATTCAACTTGTATGGGGAGACACATGGTGGAATCTGATTAGCCCTCTGTACGACCATTTGGAATGTTGATGTCATCATGACTTCAACAATATGGATTTCCCAGTTGAGCCCAGTTATCCCATATGCAATTTTTTTTGTTTCAAAAACTTTAGAACGTCATAACTTCTTCATACAACGTTGAAATAAGGCGATTCAAGCATTGTTGGAATCAAGATAACGAACACTACGACTTGACACCGGTTTTGGGAGTGATGAGTCCCATTAATAGATATATATTGAAGTTCATTATGCTATCCTATAGCCTTGAAATTATCATTTTCTCACACTAATTCAAATTTTTTGTGATAATATGCTTAGTAAGAAGAGTAAAAGGTGTTTCACATAGTATGTGTCCTAATCTGATTAAATTGCAGGAAAAAGAAGCTTTTGTTAGGCATTTACTATGCAGGGGCTTGATGGAGACAACCAGGAGAGAATCTAGGGAGGCTTGTCCACCTCCTTAACTCTCTAACTCGACTTGAGATCGCCAAATCCTCACTCTCAAGCTCAAATTTACTCACATTCGAGTAATAACCAGCCCAAAGGCTCATTAGGATTCGAATTTAAAAATCCAAAAAATGTGTTCTTTCATGCCTCATAGAAGTAGGGATAACAAAGGAAAATTATTACCAAAAAACCCCACACACTCAAGTAGCCAACCTTCATTATTCTTCGATGGTTGTGAACTTCCCTCTCTAACTACATGGGAGTTAGAATACCCTCTAGGTGAGCAACCTGAAATTTTTGAATAACCTATTGGGAAAGAAGCAGAACCCACCTCACCTACCAAAACCATGGATGAAAATAGGAACAATGAGATCTTCCCCATTATATAAACAAATGGATAGGCTAAAATGAAGAATATAAGCCTCGTTTCCCTTGCGCATTTCCATGGATTGACCTATGAGGATACTGACACCTTCATGCTTGAGTTTTTTGTTGTATGTAGGACCTATGACTATCCCTCTGATGAGTAGAAGTTGAAGTTGTTTCCTTCTACCCTTAAATATGCAGCCTTGCATTGGTTTATGGGTATACCTAGAGGAAGCATCACTACCTAGGCCCAAATGTAGGAAGCTTTCAATGAAAAGTATAGAGACTATTGTAGGTCCAAAGAAACAAAGGAGGAAATATTTATGATGACTCTTGGACCTGATGAATCCCTAGAGGACCATGAGGAAAGATTTCAACTCAATTATAGGAGGCCCAACTGTACCCTTCATCCTGAGTCACCCAAGCTATTTATTATCTAAGGGATTAGGGAGGATGTGATGGAAATGATCAACAGAATATCTGGAGGATATATTAACAATTACCTTATGATCACATCAAAAATTGTATTCAAGAATCACTCTAGGGCTACTAAGAAAAAGGGTAGTCTAGTAAAAACTTGGTCAGTTCCTCTCCCTCCAAAACATCCATCAAGCATGAGATAGGGAATATGTCAGAGTATTTCAAGAGTGAAATGTTGCAAACCTTTTCCTTCCAAATGGATATTGTGCAAATAAAAAGAAAGCAAGAGGAAGCATAAATGGAACTAGATATTTTCTGCCTAGATGTACTAAAAGACATCCTAGGAATGAATGCCCAAGAAAATTTCCCTCTCTGCTAGGCCTAAAGGTTGTATACCAGGGAGGAGTAGAAAGTGGGTCAAAACAATTGTGCTTCATTAACCAAAGCAGACCCCCAAGACCTTGACCATATCAGCAAGGCATGCAAGGTGTGCATTATCCTCACCACAATCGAAATTAAAATGCGCCTTTCCATCCTTGGTGCCCTTCCACTAATCCATCATGGTCCAAAACTCCTCCTTGGCCTTATGCTCATCCATATCCTCCTCATCTTATCAACCATACTTTTCAACCATATATACCCCAATCTTCCCAATGGGGCAACCCCTCACAAGGGTGGAGGCCTGGAAAAAACCAGCCTCTTGCTTTACTTCCTCCAACCCAACCTCAACCACAACTAACTCATCCTACCCCATCTAAGCAACCTTCCTGCTCAACCCAATTTGAACGTGAACAATAAGAAGGCACAACATGTCTACAGTAGAGAAACATCCTATCCTACTTATGTTGTGGAATCCAAGAGATCAACCTTCGTTCTGGGAGGGTGCTCCTAGATAATCACCCACCTTCTCCACCTGAAGAGCTTGAATAAGAGAAGAAATAGAGTGCCCCTCAAGTAAATGCACCCCATTTCCTGAAAGGTTAGTCCACCCTAACCAACACACACCATAAGAGGTTTAACTTCTGGGATAATTGAATAATTTGTGTGTCAAGACACCCCTTCTCTAGGACATTAAAGATGTTCCCATCTACAAAAATATCATTAAAGAAAAAAAATTCAAAAGGACTGGGAGAAGAAGAAGAGATACGCCCACCATCTGATCTAATGCTTGTAAAAATATCTCATCTAATGCTTAGGAGGGTAATCTTCCAAAAGTACCTAGACCCTAGTTTTCTAGTAGTGGATTTGCACATTGATGGCATTATGGTCCCTAATACCTCGATTGATATTGGGGTTTCCATCAATGTGATGAATAGGGAAACCATGTTGAAGCTCAATCTCCAAGGGGTTTTAAGAAATACCAACACATTGTTGCAACTTGCAGAGATATCCACAGTAGCTCTTGAGGGAATTATTAACGATGTCATCGTCTCCATTGACTCTTGAGAGTACCCTACTAATTTCGTGGTCCTCTAGCCCAAAACCACTTCCACACCAATTGATGAATTGTTGAAAGAATCTGAGAGTAGTCCCTGGACTGACTTGTGCTCTGTTGGATCTATCCTTGAATCTTCCAATATTGTAGATTTTGGCCCATCCAGAACTCTAAATATCAGCCCCTCTCTCAGCCAAACGTGAAGAACAGTTGTGCAAGGTACTGAGGAAACACCTGGATGTTTTTTCTTGGGATTATAAGGAAATTAAAGGTGTGCATCCCTCGGTTTTTAATCATCATATTTACATAAAAGAGGTATGCAAGCTTGTGCTCCAACCCCAAAGGATGAACCCAACTCTTAAGGACATTGTGAAAGAAGCTACTGGGTGCAAGGTTCATATACCCCATTTCAAATAGTGAGTGGGTGTCACCTCTTGTTTTAGTTCCCAAGAAGAATGGGAAGTGGAGAATCTGTTTTTATTACCAGGAACTTAACAAGGCTACAAAGAAGGACCATTTTCCTTTTCCCTTCATTGACCAAGTCCTAGATGGCCTTGCAGGAAATAAATTCTTCTCCTTCCTGGCTGGATTTAGTCGATTCAACCAGATTTAGATCAGACCTGAAGACCAAGAGAAGACCACATTTACGCATCCTTTGGGTACCTTTCCCTATAGATTTCTTCCATTCGCTCTATTCAATGCCCATATTGATTTTCAGAGGGAAGTTTTATGTATCTTTATTGAACTTTTTCATCACTCCGTCGAGATATATGTGGATGATTTCACTCCTTATGGGTGTGACTTCCAGGAAGCTCTTTCTAATCTATGCAAATTCTTGAACAAATGTATTGAAATGAATCTGTCATTGAACCCTGATAAATGTGAGTTTTTTATTAACGCATGGATTTTCCTTTTCCATTTTATATCTGGGGAGGGATATAGATTGAACCAAACAATATTGACATCATCAGAATGGTACCTATCCCTAAAAAACAAAGAGATGTCAAGAGTTTCCTTGGATTATATGGGTATTATAGAAGGTTAATTTTTAGTAAACAGACTTCAACCTAGTTTGGAATTTGGGTTAAAGATTCAAATTTTTGTTGGAAAACCAACTCTCAAGAGGCTTTTGAAGTTCTAAAAGAAAATTTGACCATTGCCCTTATCCTTAGAGGTCCCAACTGGGCATTATCTTTCCATATACACACAAATGCCTCATACAAAGATATAGGGGTTTCCTTTGGACAAATAGAAAACAAATTGCCTTATGTTATCTATTTCGTTAGTAAGAACCTTTCCAAAGTTGAGTTGAATTATATTGTCACTGAAAAAGAACTCTTGGTTTTGGTGCATTCTTTGAACAAGTTTAGGAATTACATCACTAGTTATCAAACTTTGGTTCACACTAATCATGAATCCATTAAGTATATAATGAATAAACATGATTTCAATGTTTATTCAGCAATTTGATGGTTTTTATTAAATGCAACAATTTTATTTTACTATTGTTGATAAAGAGGGAAAGAGAATGTGGTTGTAAATTTCTTGTCAAGACTAACCTACCTGCAAGAAAGGAAGAAATGATAGATTATCAACTTCCAAATGAACATATCTTTGCCATCTCGGGACTTTCTCCATGGTTTTCTGATATAGCCAACTATTTGGTTTTTGAGAGGTTATCTCCTAACCTATCCTCGAGGGAGAAAAGTAAGATTGTCAGGAAGAGTGCCCCATTCACTTGGATTGGGAGAAACCTTTTCAGATTGGGGCCATATCAGATCCAGAGAAGATGTGTGAGGGAAGAAGAGGTCTTTGACATCTTCTCAGCATGCCATGATGGACCTTGTGGGAGCCACTTTGTTGCTAAGAGGAACACCTTCAAATTTCTATAATCAGGTTATTATTGGCCCACTTTACATAAGGATGCAAGGAGGTACACCACCAGGTGTGATCAGTGTCAAAGGATGGGTAAGCCAATGCCCAAATATGAAATTCCCTTACAACCTCAAGCGAATATAGAGCCATTTGAAAAGTGGGGCATGGATTTCATTGGAACTATTGATATCCCATCAGGATAGAAAATATATATCATTGTATGCATTGATCACTTGACCAAATGGGCTGAAACAAAAGTATTAAAGGCAACAACTGAGAAAAAGGTGGTTGAATTTCTGAGGGAGAACATCTTCTAAAAATTTGGTTTTCCAACGGAATTAGTCACTGATCAAGGAGCACAATTTAAATCAATTTTGATTGAAGATCTTATGAAGAAGCACCACATCAAGCACAGAACATCTATTGCTTATCACCCTCGATCAAATGGGTAGGTGGAAGTCACAAACAAAGAATTGGAGAACATTCTTACCAAGGTTTTTAGTAGCAGTATAAAATATTATGCATACAAACTTATGGAAGCCACTTGGGCCTACAACACCACTTGGAAGACTGCGCCAAGATTCACTCCATTTGAGCTGGTCTGTGGGAAGAAGGCCATGTTGTCTATTGAATTTTAGTACAACACCTTGAGTATGGAAACTCAGTTAGACTTGCATATCACTATAGCACAGCAGGGAAGGCTGGTCCAACTCAATGGTATAGATGAATTCAGAATGCAAGCTCTCCTACACAGTGAGGTAATCCAACTACAAAGAAATATTTGGCATGATAAGCACATCAGAGAAAGGAATTTTCAAGAAGGAGATTGGGCCCTTTTGTCAACTCCAGATTCAAGGACTTCAAGGGAAAGTTAATTAAAAGATGGATAGGTCCCTATCTAGTAGAAAAGTGTCATGAGAATGGATCTGTCCAAATTAGAACAATTGATGAGGAAGGCATTCCCTTGCCTATAAATGGTCATAGGTTGAATTTGTACAAGAAACCTTTGTCTAATGAAGTGTTTGTCAGTTTAATCAACAGAGGGTTAAAAAGATAGAGAGAGAGAGAGAGAGAGAGAGAGAAACAATAATAAGAGGGCCTAGATGAAAACCTACATGAAGCATATGGGGCCAAATCCTGAATTGAAAACCTCTCTGAGGTAGCCCAGGAGAAAACAAGAGAAAAAAGAAAAATAAAAGATCCCCTGGTGAAAACCTCCTCTGAGGCACCTAGGGCGGGCATGCAGGTTGAAAACCTCTACAAAGGCAACCTTCCTGTCTAAAAAAACAAAAGAGAAAAATAGAAACACAAGGAAGGAGTTCTTGCACCACTTCTGTTAAAATTTCTTTTTGCAAGACTCCAAACAATGACAAAAACATGGTTACAGAGTAGAATCTACAAGTGTATTCCTCCATTATTCCACCCATACATTTCATTTCCACACTATTCACTCAGATACCCAATTCTCTCCATCAGCCAATCAACAAGAGACTCCATTTTTTCCTCCTCGTTGTAATGTTACAGGAGGAACCAGTAATGCTACAGGAGGAGCCCATAAGGCTACAGGAGGTGGATCCAATGGGAAAAAAAAAGACCAGAAGGTCATGTTGTCTCTAGGAAATGTTGAGAGGGGTCCTCCAATGTCAACCCCATCACCCATATAGTGACTCCATCTAGCCAAAAAAATTCTCAAAAATTCCACTTTGTCATGCATATAAACAACAAAAAAATCCTTGTTTTTTATTCTTCTATCACCTACACCACTTCCTCGGGATCCTAATCTTGTCCTCATTCCTTTCATCACTTTACCTCAACACGGCATGCAAAATGAATACTTGAAGGGAGGATTAAATGACTGTTACATCAAGAAGACTCCTCCTGTAGCAGCTTGTATAGTCACAACATAACTCCCAGAAATTCTTTTTTTCATCCATAGAGAGAATCATGGATCCAATTCTGCAAAAGAGAGGAGGCACATCATCCTTATAAATCAATCCATATACTCCACCAAAAGCAACTTGGACACAAGGAACCTTCACACACAGTAAATTTATCAGTCAGAAGATCATCAAGCTATGAAGACATTAATAGAAACAAGCAAAGGAAATAAACTCCCTCAAGCTCCTAATGTTATGAGACCCAAGTCCAGCATGAAACCATCTCCAACAATTCAATCCAAAGGTAGGCTCAGGTATGATAACCCTTACCTCTTCCCTATCCATAAAATGCTAAAATGTGTTAATAGTCAAGAAAAGAGTTTTAATAGGCTCAAGGTGGCCAGTGAACTTGGCCACCCTTGGCTAGTAAACTAAAGGCTATATTAGTCACCCATGCAACGTGGAAATTTCAACTCAAGTGAGTTGGTGCTTGCGAGGAGTGGGGTGATAATCATTAGGAGAAGGGTAATTATTGCAAGGAGTGGGGACAACGGTTTAAAAAATGAAACTCATGTATGTGCCATGTCACCAAAGTGCTCTTAACCTTTACCACAAAGGGAATATTATGTACTAGGATCGAATCCATTTGCACCATCTCTCATTTCTAAAAAAAAACAGCTATAGGAAGGATGAGTTTGTATTATCAAGCTACTTAGGGTGCCACCAAGGTGTTTCGAACTCTGTTTTCAGGTGCTACAGGAGGGTCGATAAGGAGCTACATGATGAATTGAAGGGTAAAAGAGACCCATAGTGACTTGAATTTGTCTTCAAACCCTCATGCACTTACATAACTATTTTGAAAAGGAGTAATTGGCTTCCTCCCTCCTTGATTTCCGTAAAATTTCATGAGAAATTCTCCCTAAAGTTGGTAGCAAGTAATAGACAATTGAAGAGTATATATTTTTGGAAATTTTTGTGTGTAAAGGCAAGATATGAGAAGATAATAAAAGTTCTTGTTTGATATAAATTATTACATGCTTCTCCCTCACTGATAAAAAGGAAGTTAATATCATTTCTACCACTCAGATTTCTTTGAGGAAAATTTAATTTCACACCTAAGTAACACCGAGAACGAGCATTAGAAGAAATGGGGGGGGGGGGGGGATTTAATAGAAGAGAACCCACAAACACCAAGAGAATTCACCAGCACCTTCTTTTAGTGAACATATTTAGAAGGCATCAATGGTTGGGTTTCTTTGAATTGTTAAAAGGGTATAATGATGATATCACTCATGAATTTTCCATCGCATTACATTCTCAAAGAGAACATAGTTCCACTATCGTTTTCAGAGGATTAGCCATCTCTTTAAGTCTTGAAACCATTAGCAGAGTGACCACCTTACCCTTGGGAATTCGATGGAGAAAAGAGGACAAAGAAGTGAGTGTCACAGCTAGGAAAAACTTCTTAATTCTGAAAGAGAAACCTATAGAAGATTAGAATGGAGTGAAAATGGAGAGCTTGCATTACCCCTGGGATAACGTGGCTCATCACATACTCAAATATATATCTTTTGAAGGGGGATTGAGTGTTGTATTTGCCTACCATTTCAGAATTCTCCGTGATTTAATATTCAAGGAAAAATTTCCTCTCCCTCAAAGACTTAGTGTTCCCCATTTCCTCCTGCAATCAATCATTGAAATGAGCGAGAAGGCGAGGGAAGGAAAGCATCAATACATAGACCACCATGGCCTCATAAAGTTAATTGTGATGGATGCTTTAAATCACTTAAGGAACCTTGTACTATGGACCAATTTTGTAGATATGGATAGGGAATTCTTCATTGAAATCCAAGCAAATAAACCTAGAGAAACACTAACCTCTAGCACTGGAGGTAGGGGAGGAAAATATTAGGAATAAGAGGCGAGAAAAACAAAGGAAGAAGTGGGGCCTAGTGAAGAAAAAATTGACGATATTACCTCTCCTAAGGTAAAAACCAAGCCACCGGTGACATCTGTGGGAAGGCCCACCATTAGGGAAGTGACCTTCAAGAGACATAAGACACAAACTGCCCTTGATCAAGTAGAAAAAGAGGAGCTACTGGAGAAATAGGGGCGACTACAGGAGAAACAAAGGATGTTATAGGAGCAAAAAGAGGAGCTACATGAATGATAAGCCACCTTAAAAGCAGATGAAAAAATCCTCCAAGAGCTTCAAGAGCCTCATCCATAGCCTAGCTTAAAGTCCTACTACAAATTTTTTGAGGGAGGTAAGATCATACCTGAAAATTTTCTAGTCCCACTCCTCTATGAGTTCGAGATAGAGAGAGGGAGAACACATAGGTGGATGAAAATTTCCAAATCCAGGAATTTAGAAGATATGGGCATCATGGAGGAGAAATTAAATGCAATGGGAAAGGATTTGAGTGACTTGAGACTAAGAGATTCAATTATGAGGGAGCAGCTACAGGCAAAAAATACAAGGTTGAGAGAGTAGGTGCAAGAGAAAGAAACACGACTTGCCACTATGGAAAGTCTCTCTATGGAATCCATACAATGAAGGAAGCCATCAAAATCCTATGCTCTTTTCCTCAAAGAACAATGGCTAAATTCCAAATAAAAACACTATCACAATATGGGTATTTTCCTTTTCAAGACTATAGGCAGTTTATTTATTTTTGCAAACAGGAAAGTATGAAAGATAGGGAAAATCTAGCTAGATTTTATATGCACAATTTCATTCTAAAAAATCTAAATTTTTGGGATCCCAATTCAAGATTGGGAAACATGCAACTAATGGAATTGGCATCTTGGTTGACTCATGAGGATGAAAGGGTAGAAAAAATGAAAAAGGTGATGACAAAATAAGAGAAGGAGCCCTTGTATATCATAGTAGAACTAGTAAGCCCTAAGGCTATCATTAGTAATCATAACCTCATCTCCTTTGATTCTACATTATCACCTAAGTACATAATAATCCAAGAGCAGTCGATTCTTTCTTTTCAGTACTTTTTAGAATGTTGGGAACACAAAATCTACTAGATTTTCAAAGAAAATAGCACGCCTTACCCCATAGTCTACGAATTGAGTATCACTCTCCTGAGAGGCTAAGGAATGCCTTGGAAGGAACCCCATTGTACAACATAATCATGCAAATACTAAAAATAAAATATATATGACTCAAACTCAGTCCACCCTTGTTTTTGGGGTTGTAAGAAGGAAGAAACCAAGCAGAAGAACAACATGTGTGAAAGAGATAGAGATAAATGCAGGTTTTGATACACCAGAAGGCACACCATCTGAGGTGCCTTGGGATGTCAAAGAGGCCACCAGAGAAATAAATGAGCTTCATATGGATGAATAAGTTTCTTATAGGATGAGAAACACCTTTAGTAGAGGGGTGATGATGAGTCCCATCAATAGGTATATCTTGAAGTTAATTATGCTATCCTTCAACTTTAAAACTATCATTTTCTCACATTAATTCACATTTTTTGTTATAATATGCTTAGTAAGAAGAGTAAAAGGTGTTTCTCATAGTATGTGGCCTATTGTGATTAAATTGTTGGAAAATGAAGCATTTTTTAGGCCTTTACTATGCATGGGCTTGATGGAGACAACCATGAGAGAATCTAGGGAGGCTTGTACACCTCCTTAACTCTCTAACTTGGATGGAGATCACCAAATCCTCACTCACAAACTCGAATTCACTGACATCCTAGTAAGTCTAAGTGCAAATGAAGCTCAAGAAGGATTAGATCCACAATTTTGGATATCAAGGAGGCAATCACTGATATTTTCAAGGGAGTTGCTATCAATCACCTTTTTATATAAATAAACCAGTTAAAAATCTCATTAGGATTTGAATTTTTTATTCAGCTAAGAGTAGTTATTAAGCCCAGGGATTGAAATTGGTATTTTTAACTTCCATGTGATGTATGAGACTATTATTTTCTTCTAATGAGAAGTTTGTTATTGATTTGTATCTGAGTTAGTTTTAGAGAGCTGAAACCCTTGGGTTTGGGCCCAACCTAGAGGCTTTAGTCCCTCTTTTGCATTTTTTTCTTGTTCTTGTTTCCAAGAATTTCATGTCTTTATTTTGTTGCACTAGATTTTAATATATAAAAACTTGTGATTTTAGGCATCCCTATCACCTCCCTTATGTGAACAGTGGCTGGAAAGATTTACAATCTCAATCCAAAAAAAAAAAATTATGATTTCTTGGAAATAGATAGACCTTAGTTATCCTTTTGCATGTTTAATTTTTGCAACCTAGGAGTTATTTCAGTGATTAGAGTAGTGTTGTGAAATAGAATAAGACTTTAGTCAAATTCAACTCATATTTTCCATGATAGTTTATGCCACCATATTATTGATCATTTAATACATGTATTGGGTGAGTTCCAGGGTTGTGTTTATCTGCATGGCTGGTCAGATTTTTCATCTCTAGTCATAATTTTCCATCTTCTCCATTTACACGTCACATTTCTCCCAAACTTTGTTTCCATAGTAATTCTATTTAGGCAATTAAGGACATCGTGGGCATCCATCTTGGTGCAAGACAGGCCTCTCAGAGATCTTGAGCTTGGATAGGATGCTTTGATAACCTTCATTCACTCCCTCCTACCTTCATCCATATTCTCCTGCCATCAAGACGCCATCAACACCCTCAAAAGGCTCTCAAAAGCCCTCATGTAGCAATACAGGGCCTCTTGTAGCAATACAGGACCTCCAGTGTAGCAACACTTGTAGCAGGCCTGTAGCACCATTTTCATCCACATGCTTTACTCCACACTTCGACCTTAGCTTAGTTAGGATGAATAATGACCCCCAACTTGTGATTTTATTATTAAGAGAAGCTCTTAGACCACTCCAACCTTCTCTTTTCCTCACTGCAAAACAAAGTAGAATTAGTTTTATTCACAAGCATGTTGCAAGTTAAATTTATGATTTTCAAGGAAATGTCAATTAGATCAATGATACATGAAATTAGGTTATTGATTTGATGAAATGTGAAAAATAGAGTATCTTTACTACTTCAGGTAGACTAGCCATTTCTCTTTCATGTAATGTTAAATAGTATCTACAAATTGAATGAATGGCTTTTTCACTTTTATAGTTAGAATCAGTTTCAATTTTGCTTTCGTCAGAATTTTTCACTATAGTTAAGTTGGAGGAATGGTATCTGAACAACTTGATATGATGTCATCACTGAGGGTGACATGAGTATAACCTAACTTATTGTGCATATAGCACTCTCAGTTCTAAGTTTGTACGAACCCTAGGTTGATAATTGAAGTTGAGGATCCCTTGGAAATTGCAACACTCTTGGTGCAATACTAGGGCTCACGAGGGAGATTTTGAGCAACCTCATTTTTTAGCCTATTTTTAATCTCCATATCACTCATCACTCTATTTTTACCCCTACAAAACCCTATTTGTACTCTATACTCATCAAGATCTACAGGTTAACACCTGGTGAAATTGTGAAATGTCAACCTAAAGTTTTATGTGATAATTGTCATGAAAAATAAATATAAGGAGAAAAAACCATTTTATGGCAATTTTGAAGGATATTTTAGATGATGAAGGTAAAGTTATATCTTAGGAACCATATATCTCCCTAGATTCCTTGACTAGTATTTCAACATCTCAAACCATCAAATTTCTTAGTTACCTCAAACATCACAAAGTCATTATCTTAGTTGATATTGACAAGACCCATAGCTTCACTCACCAATTTAAGGGTGGTAGGTGAAAGAGGGGCTTTTGTAGCCTTGGAGGAATAATATAATTTTCATCTATTTGGAATCCTGGAATTACTTCTAATAACACAATAGAATCCTATGTTTTATTGCAATGCTTGAGTTTACCTATTGAATCTACCTTGCAATCATTAATAATAGTGGATGATTAAAATATTTCCATTAACAAAATGGTCTCAAAGAAAACGAATGTTGATATTCTCCTACCTTCAATGTGTTATAATTCCACACACCCCAGATATGGTCTGTGCTTTAGCTAGATAACATAAACACACTAAAATGCACACTTAAAACTTTTACAAAACACAATATAACAACAATCGAATTAATGTATAGTACACAATAATTATGCCCAAAACTTGTTTCTTATCAGTCCATTAATAAGAAAACTCACATGGCTCCTATACCATGGATAAATTCCATTTACATCCCAGTACAATACCAAAATATCAATTCAATATTTTGACCAAAACACCTACTGCTGAGGCTTTGTCCTCTAAGCCTTTACTACCCAAAAAAATACACCTATAACACTCTAAATACATGGTTGTAGAAAATTAGGGAATCACTAACCCTTTTTAATTTACTCAAACACCAATCTACATACCTTGGCCTACTCCTTTACCCCTCATTCCTCTTAATGTAGTACTATCAACTCTCTCCCAGCCCTTCAGCTCACTCAGACTTTCTTTACGGTCATTGACCTGTCTATTGTAGTTGTGTATCACCTTCAGGCTACCCTTTATACCCTTTTCCAGCTATTTTAGCCTTTTTAGGCCCTCAACCTACATCCTTAAGCCTTATAGTGTGCTCCTAAACCTCTATCAGCATCAGCTTACTTAACTACGCCTCCCTTTTCCCTAACATGCCCGACGTTTCTTATCAGACTTCGAACCCTTCTTCTAGCCGTGGCCAACTCTCCCTGGTTGTGGCCTTCCCTTTCCTAATCCACAACTTGCCCCTCATCCTCTAGTTATCCTTTGCATTCCCCTTATTAGGAATGCAACTAGGTCAATCGTGCCACTCCTTTTACTTCCTTTTTCACCACAAAAATAAGAATACTCCTTTATGCTTCTTCTCACAAGCCTCTCCATTCACTACTTTATATATACTTGTCCTTAAGTCTTGTAGAGCCTCATGATTGCTTCATTTTGACACTCTCTTTTACCTATTTTTCCTCTTTTTGACCATCATCATCAACTCAAATAAGCATCAAACTACAGGTTTTTGACATGGTAAGCTATTTAAATCTCTTGTCTTTCATATTCAATAATGTTCCTTATTGTTAAGTTAATATTTGTAATAGCTACGAAATTGACATGATTATGCAGCTAATCCACGTTTCCGTAGCTAACTCCATGGTTTGTCAGACTCTGAGGTTCCAGCTAAGTGAAGAAGTACATGGATAGGTGGATATTGATCTCCTCAAGGATTTCCTCCTATTCATCTAAGCCAGATCATGAAAGAAATTATTCGATTGTGTGGTCAAAGGATCGGGTCAACATGTTGTTGAACAGGTGAGCGAGAGTCCAATATCTTCACGATGGCAAAGAAAATCATGAATAGGTGATATTCTTGTTTTTCTAGAAGCCAAATTAGAGTTTTGTTAACTTAAGTAGGCATGAAGCCTCGAACATTTATGAGCACAAGATTTTATAAATACCATGCAAACAAAACTTGAATAGTGTGTGTAATTTTTTATGCAACTGTGATTTTTTAAAAGACTATGTTTTTCATCCTTTTTAATGAAGAATTACCTTGAAGATTTTATGTGTAGCTGACTGTTCGTGTAAAGCTTTGAGACCGCCTGTTTGTGGAGGGCCCCTGCAAACAGTGAAGGTTCTGCATTTTATGTTTTTGATATAGTTATTTTTATGTTTCCATTTTTTCATTTGATGTAGTTTTTCGAGAATTCCATTTTATCATTTGATGTAGTTACTTTCACAATTTCATTTTGTCATTTGATGTAGATTCATTAGTCTTCCCTTTCAAATTGTCAAATTGTAGAGTAATTCTTCTTCATAGATTTATTCATATTTTTATTTCAAAGGCAGTTGTGATTTATCTCATAATAGTTTTACAAGTTCACAAGTGATTTTATTTCGACATATGAGTGAGTTCTTTTCAAAGCAATAGTGATTTCTTCACAAGTTTATGAGTGAAATCTTTTCAAGGGCAGTAGTAATTTCTTTACAAGTTTTCATTTCTAGTAGATTACAAGATATATGGTTTCCATTCCTAGAATTTGATTTTGTCTTTATGCACAGGTATGTTAGAGCAATAGATTAAGTAACTTTGTTCTTAGAAACTAACAATAGATTTGTTAAATTTCTTACCAAGATAATGAGAGAATGTTTTAGTTTTATTTTGCAGAGTTTATTTTAGGAACTTATTTGTGATTTGAATTTATCAATTTCATTAGGAACATAAGAAAAAAAATATATCCTTGAAGTAAACTCTACAAACTCAATCATCAACATTGATAAACTGAATTAAAAGAGGCTTTTAGCATATATAGTGCACTTTCACTTCACAATTTTACCAACTCCGGTCGATAATTTATGTAAGAAATTTAAGACCATTAAATTGACAAACAAGTCTCTTAGGAAGCCCTCATGTCCTTCAAGAAACCTAAAACACAACATTAACATTAAATTAGAATTTCGTTGGGTTCAAAACCCACTCAATTTGGGTAAAAAACCCCAAACTTTGGGTGCAAATCCCACAAACTTAACTTTGTGGGTGTTTCTCCCTCACAAGGCTAGCACCAAGGGCATGTGAGGGTACCTCCCGATGTTACCCAATTTCAAAAAAATGTTAGAATGTGAAAAAAAAAGGTTATCCAAACTGCTAATATCAAATTCCTTCAAGTTCTTCAACATAATAATCAAATTACAAATGGATTTACTAATCAAGCCACCCTTTTCAAATCAAGGTTCATTCTCATCAATGATAACGTTCATGACCTACCCATTCCATAAAAATTTAAAAACGAAGACTAAGCCATGTGATCGGTCATTAAGGCATCACATGGAAACTTAATCCTATTGCAAGGGGATTTATGATAAGAGACATGAGTCTTATTGTCACACACCCAAACTCATGACTCCACATGATTTTTTAACTTCAACAATTCCTTTTTCTCTTGTCACGATGGGATGATTTCTTATTGGTAATGCAGTGCAATAGTGGAAGCTTTGATTTCCAGTGAGCATGGAATATTGGTGAGGTCATCTTTCTCTTTTGTGGTAGTTTTTTATTGCTTTAAAGTTTCTAATAACTGATGAACCCCATCACTTTTCATCTTATATACGAGGGGACTATTTACTTGTTGGGTTATGCTCTCTTTATGGGAGCCTCATTAGTGTTTCTATATTGTATTTTAGGTGTTTCTCCATTATTATCGCAATTTTATGTGAATTCGAATAGAGTGTTATTTAAAGAAAGCAACGATGTATTTTTAGTGGAAGGAAACAAAACTCTCTAGGTTTGTTATTTATAGAAGGTTGAGTTCAAAGTTATTTCAGACTCTGGGGATTTTGATGGTTTATCTCTTCCTACTTTAGGAAGAGGTTTGCTCTCTCGATAGTCTATGAGGTCCCTTAGGTTGGGAATATTGGAGCCGTATTTGATTCCTCCTTTGTCATGTAGGAGTCTGTGAGGTCTTTATGTGGGCTCGTGAATAGAGTATTTATAAGTGATTAGAATAGTTTTCTACCATTGACACAATATATATTACTAAAAATTGAAGGATATGAGAAGGTTGTTAAGAACACAAGAAGAGTCCATTAAATCTAACAAAACATCAATATTTATAACCACAACAAAAATACATGAAAATGAATAATGGGTAGTAATTTGAATGGCAACGACCATGGGTACATTTGCCTAATTGAAGTTTCATATGGTAGTCTTGGAGGCCAAATGTAATATGCTTCAAAACAATGTTATCTATATGATAAATGGAGATCAATTTGGGGCCTCAAATCAGGTACCATCTATAAATTCAAACTATGGAGGACCAAAAAAATAATACAAAATAAAATGGATAATTCGTGACATAGAATTTGCAAAACTAGACTCTAACCAGTTGACATAACAATGGAAAAAAAAAAAAATCGACATGTGTTTTGTCAAGTTTTTATGTTTTATAAAGTTCTTAATATTCTAAATTTATTTATAGAATCTACACTACTCATAGGTGTTGGGAATTTTTTCCATTGGATAAAAGTAGGATTAGTTACAGGCTGATAGATAGTATGACATTTTGTTATTATGTGACAACACTAAAATAGACCTAGATGTAACTGTTTTGTTGCGGTCTTTTTGTATTAATATAATATATATTGGTGATGACTTAAAAAAAACCATTCACTAACACGTAGCTCAAGAAACACACCACTACATCCATGATGTGAACAACTTCCAAATCATTATTGCTAATCATAGTTCCATGAAATGTGGTGCTTTTTGTGGGAACGTGTGGCTTAAAATGAGTGATTATTCCTTGAAAACCTAGATGTTTGTAATTGAAATGGGTGGTTATGACATTGGCTTGATTGTTGTATGGCTATAAACGTTCGGCCCCATCACCATGGATTTCCACGAATATATTTGAGCTTATAGCACAAGGAGCATCTCTACACTTTCAAAGGAATCAAAGTTAGTATTATAGAAATCATCAAATCTCACTATATGGAAAAACTTCTTAAAAAAAAGGCCTTCAAGAAATGTGCTATAATTCCATGTTTTCCAAGAATTTGAGACACCTTATCAACCTATCCAGCTTGATATGCAATGATCCTTGGCCAAACACCAATTTGTCTTTGAAAATTCCCATGGCGTACCGTCCTCCTAAGGTGAGCATCACCATTCTATTTCACTTACATCAGGCAGCCTCCCACACAATATATACCCATCTATTTTTCCAAACATATGAAATCAAAAATATAGTTAAGGAGTTGTCTGTCATTGGTGTCATCCCTAATAATGTTCCTTATTCATCGCCAGTTGTCATCATCATCAAGAAACAAGGAACTTGGCACATGTGTCCTGATATTTGATTTATATGGATTGAAGAAAACACCCTATGCTTGGTACATCGAGATCGATAGATATCTCGCCAGTTTGGGCTTCATCAAAAGTGGAGCGGATGCAAAAATTTACCACATCTTGGTAGAAGGTAAGTTATTTATTATTGTCTTATATGTTGACGACTTTATTTTGACCAGTAATGAAAAACTTATCAAATATTGCAAGGATGACCTTGCAATAGAGTTTGAAATGGAGGAAATGGGTCTAATTCGCTATTTCCTTGGATTAGAAGTATGGAAAGGATAAGGGTAATTTTTGGTCTCTCAAGGAAAGAATGCCAAGGAGATACTTCAGAAGTTCTGTATGGACAGATAAAAACACATGGAGACTCCTCTAGCGACCAACTGAAGGAAAGAGGATGTCGCTTCATGAGAGGAAGTGGATGCTTTTGTGTACAAGCAGTTGGTGGTTTCACTCATGTATCTTGTGAACATACAGCCAAATATATTTTATGCAATCAAACAGTTGAACCAAGGTTGGATCAACCAAATTATTTTGAAGGTAAACTAAGAATGTACTATGGTACCTGAGAGGAACTATTCAGTTTAGACTATGGTACAAACAAACAGAGGGAGTGAAGCTATGTGGCTTCACAAATGCATATTGGGCGGGGAGTCCATCAGATCGAAAGAGTACATCAACATGAATTTTCAGTGTTGGGTCTGTAGTGGTTTCTTGGTACAACACGAAGCAGATATATGTGGCACTTAGCTCAGCATAAGTAGAGTACTTGGTTATCAATCAAGCAGCATGTGAGGCAAACTAGATGAGAAACATTTTTGTTGGTTATTTGGTTAGATGATGGATCCTTCTGTGATTTACTGTGGATCTTTATGGACAGATAAAAACACATGGAGACTCCTCTAGCGACCAACTAAAGGAAAGAGGATGTCACTTCATGAGAGGAAGTGGATGCTTATGTGTACAAGCAATTGGCGGTTTCACTCATGTATCTTGTGAACATACAGCTAGATATGTGTTATGCAGTCAAACAGTTGAACCAAGGTTGGATCAACCAAATTATTTTCAAGGGAAACTAAGAATGTACTATGGTACATGAGAGGAACTATTCAATTTAGACTATGGTACAAACAAACAGAGGGAGTGAAGCTATGTGGCTTCACAGATGCATATTAGGCGGGGAGTCCATCAAATCAGAAGAGTACATCAACATGAATTTTCAATGTTGGGTCTGTAGTAGTTTCTTGGTACAAAACGAAGCAGATATCTGTGGCACTTAGCTTAGCATAAGTAGAGTACTTGGTTGTCAGTCAAGCAGCATGTGAGGCAAACTAGATGAGAAATATTCTTATTGGGTTATTTGTTTAGATGATGGATCCTTCTGTAATTTACTGTGATAATCATAGTTGCATGAAGCTCTCTAAAAATATTTTTTTTCATGATCAATCCAATCACATAGATATCTAGTATCACCATCTACGAGATTGTGTGTAGAGGCGGAACATGTTGTTGCAATGCATTCTAACAAAGGAAGAAGATGCAAAAATTTTGACAATGACCTTGTCAAGAGGAAAATTCAAGTTCCATAGAGGTAGGATTGGGGTGGAAAATAATACCTTTCTTGTTGTGAGGGGGTGTTGAAAATGCAGCAAGAAAATCTCAATTTGACTTTGCCTTGGTCAAACTAGAGAAAAATAAAATTTCCACATCAGCAAAATCTTGGAGGTAGTTAATTGAGGTGACATGGATTTCGTCACTCAGTTAACTCAGTAAATTCGAGTTGGGGAGGCTTGAGTTCAGCTCAATGTGATTGAATTATAATTTGTATCAATCTATTTCAGTTAAGTTGAGTTATTGTCAGTTAAACTAGTTCCAACTATTGGAGAAACAAGTGGAAGGACAAGTTGTGTTGTGTAACTTCAATCACGCTCAATGGTCATCTATTTAACTGATCAATCCGCCCAAAATAACTAATGCATGCAAAGAATTTTAGATACCCAATTGATATGGAGATTCCAAGGCAGTGTATTATGAGTTGTAGACTAGTTCCATGAGTAGAGGTGGTGCATGCAGTCAAAGAATGGGGCTACAAGAATTGCGCAATCCAATTGAGGTATTTACCTAAAAAATAGGGGCTAATTCCTCAAGGAACAACACAAGGAAATAGGATCTTGGAGGCTTGAAAATTTTGGCTAAGTATTGGTCAGGTTCAATCAGTGAGGCTGAGGATAGAAGATATAGGTTTGGGTTGTGCTCGATCTTGAGCAAGAATATTGTATTCATCCAAATTATTTGATTAATTCAATACATATAGTAAGGGGTTTTGAGAAGTTTCTTTCCCCTAGATAAATTTTTGTGCATGTGTGATGTTTCCTTTTTCATGTTAATGATATGTGTTCTCGATCGTGAATTAGCTTCTAAAGATGAGTAGAGTAGCTTCTAGTCTTGTGATTTAGTAAATTTCATGAGAAATTTAGAATATACACATTAATTTCTATAGAATGTGTGTCACGTGACCTTGATTTTATTTTTATTTACATAAAAAAACAACTAAGGCTTGTTACAAACCCCTCCCCCTTGGGGGAACATCTTCCTCGGTGTTCAACAACACTTATAAACCAACAAAACACATGTTTCCCATGGAGCTTTATAACACAACTCAATGCAACATTTACATCATATCATACTACTGAGACCATGACCATCATACATGAACACCATAACGCTTATTGGATATTTATAACATAGTTCAATGTGGTATTTACAACATACATATGCATATACATATAACCAACACAACATCAAACACATATACTAGAATACATCCACTCAACAGACGAATAGAGAACGATACATAACCTGCATCTGATCAATCATCTCCCATGAAGCTTCATCGAGCCAAAAGTAGTCCCACTGCACTTTAACCTGCCCGAATACTCTATTCCAGAGCATGAGTTATTTCCACTACAATATGCATTATGGTTATGGTAGGAATTATCCCTCTCATTTGACGTGCAATACAAACCAATCAATCACATGATAGATATCCTTCACATACCTCTTAAGCAATGAAACATAGAAAACACATAGACTTACAATTTCGGTGGTAGTGCAAGTATGTAGGCCACAGGTCTAATCTTCTCAAGGATCTTGAAAGGCCCACTATACCAAGGTGCCAACTTGGCACATGAGCCAATCCTTAAGGAACTCTTCTTGGGATTTATGCACAAGTACAAATTCTCCCCAACCTGAAACTCTTTTTCTTGTCTTGTGCTACCTTCAAATTCCTCATAATTACTTGGACTTCATGTTCCATCTCTGCCAACATATCTAGTCCAATCAATACCTTGCTCATTGGATCACTCCAGCTATTAGGAGTATTACAACTCCACCCACAAAGCGCCTTAAATGGACTCATCTTCAAATATTATTGATACCCATTATTATACACAAACTCCATTAGGGGAAGATAATATTCCCACTTTTGTTTTTTATGCACAAAATACATTCTTAAAATGTCCTCAAGAATCTTGGTATCCCTCTCTATCTTTCCATTTAACTATAGATGATAAGTTGTATTGAAAGTCAACTTTGTCCCCAAGCCTACAAACAACTCTTTCCGAAATCTGGAAGTGAACTTGGCATCTCTATCTGACACAATCTTCCTAGGAACACCATGTAACCTCACTATCTCCCTGATGAAGACCTGAGCTACATCACTAGCTAAATTCGTAAAAGTTACTCGATTGAAGTGAGATACCTTAGTTAACATGTCAACCAAACCCATAATAGAATCATGTTTTTTTTTTAATTTCCTTAGAAAACCTGTAACGAAGACCATGGAAATTACCTCCCATTTATACTTTGTAATCGGATTTGGCTACAATAGATGACCTATAAGATTACACTCTTATTTTTCTCGTTGACAATCCAAACACCTTACAACAAACTCAACCACCTCTTTCTTTAAGTTCGACCAATGGTATAATTTCTTCATATTTTTCAATGTATTATGATATCCCGACTGACCTAAATACGACTTAATATGAAATTCCATCAAGATAAGCTTCTTGAGATCATTGTTTTCTTGCACATAGATCTTTTCCCTAAATCTAACCAAACCATTTTTCATGAGATGATAATCCACATCCTGATCACATGTAACCTATTGTTGTAACATGTGCTTAAAATGTTAGTACTTGTCATCTTTTTGTCCTACTTGGAGGATCCGTTCCTACAATTTTGTCCCATAAGAACTCATAGCTGCAACGTGATTTACCTGTACTCTTATACTAACAGCATCTGCAACCCTATTCTCTTTACCCTTAATGTACATGATCTCGAAGTCAAACTCATTGAGCATGCCCAACCACCTAGATTTCCTGGCATTCAGACTAAGATGGTCAAACAAGTACCTTAGCTCATTGTGATCTCTCATCAGAATGAACATCCAACCAAGAAGATAATGTCTACACATCTTCAATGCATGAATGATAGTTTCCAACTTAAGATCATGTGTCATGTAGTTTTGCTTGTGCTCATTTAGTTTCCTTTACTCGTAGTGTACCAATTTTCCTTCCCGCATAAGGACTCCACCAAGTCCTCTCTTACAAGAATATGTACATACCACAAAATATTTATTTGGATCTGCAATCTTTAGAACTGGAGAATTTGTAAGCAATTTCTTCAACTTCTTAAAACTAGCTCCACAATCCTTTGTGTTGGCTTGTTTGGGCTTGACCCGGGTTCAAATTTGTACTTCGCACCAACAAAACCCTCAAACACTGGCCCTTTCAACAACGACATGCAAGCATATCGCAGTATCACCCGAGGTGGCTATGGGTGGTTGCAGAACCAGGTTTCTATAGCCTTGAGGCACTGCGCAAGGTGGCTCCTACTTCACTTTTATGTATTAACTTAATATTATAACATACATATAAATACTGCATTATATAACTTAACCATTTACTTCATCACATTCAGATAAACATAAGCATATCACAGAATAATGTAAACTGCGCTATTACAACATATAATTGTAACCATTACTTCCCATAAACATATAAGCAACAACACAACACAGATAAACAAAAAATATGCCCAAAACTTATTCTTCTTTATTAAGATGGATATGTTCAATACATTCAGCTTCTCGACCTGCACACACAGCTGCAGGCGGTATGCGCACTAAACTACAGACTTCAAAGGTCTCTGCGCACTCATCTGCGGAGCCTTCCTTTAAGGCCTAAAAATAGACTAACGATAGAAAATACAACAGTTTGTGCTCATCAACTATCAACTTATGACTTCGATACAACATTAGATCCCTTTATATATATTTACATCATTTCAAAACCATGGTCCATGTACCATGTGCTAGACAAAACAATTAGCTAAAAGCCCGAAACTCGTTACAAAATGAGGGGCTTTGACCCACCTCGAAGCCCATAGACATCGTGCAGTAGATATGACTTTGTGGTATGGTGCACTCCGCTCCTCAAAACGCAGAGTCTTTGATAAAAACTTAACCAATTTGGGTTTTTCCCAATAGGCCCCCAACACTCACATGTGACTTTTCCTGAGTCACTCAATTTTAGTGCCCCGAATCTGATCTGCAATGCTCATATAGGCAACATTATACTACTAAAGTATCTCTACTACCTAATTTTCCTTTGTGCGCACTTCCTCCAGTAGTGCCTCTGTTCTTTGTCCGATTGTCTTTTGTAGCGTTTCTTTCTACCTCTGTCACAGCTCCTTGAGCTTACCATCTACTGTCTGTGAAAGTTTTAGGGCCTCATCCTACCATGGTTGACTCCTCACTATTATAATATGCTCTTTCCTCTAAAGACCTTCAATTCATTTCTGAAGATTATTTCCTTCTGCGATCCTAGTGAGCCTCTGCGTGACTGTTAAGGTCCTCGCATTTGCCCAGATTTCTTCAAGTAATTCTGCTTCATTTGTATCTCTTCTTCAATCTTATGAATGCTTGGATCCTCCTACAATGAGGTCCAAATCTCCGAAGTGTCATTTAGCAATTTTCCACATTTTTCCATTGTGTCGGAGATGCCTTTCATTACATATTTGAGGTCCATATCCCTTTGCTCACATACTTCTGGTGGTGTGGTTGGCTGCGAACTCATTTGCATCTCAACAATATTTACATCATACTCAAACTTCATCTCGGCAAACTTGTTCTTTGAATCTTTGATGGCTAAATTGAGCTTTACGACCTTCTCTAACGGTGCTTCTTCCTTGCGGACCTGTACATCCGACACTTCATTACAAGTCTTCCCAATTGTTTCTTCTAGATATTGTTCCTGTTGGTGTGCCTCATCTCTTTCATTGATCATCCGATCGATCTCCTTCTTCATCGCAGTTTGTTCCTTTTCCACTTGCATTCTTATCAGCGAATGGCATTGTTATTTCCCTTTTAACTCTTCTGTGATGCCTTGGTGAAACACGTGCAATGTTTGTGTCGGCAGCACGACAATTTTCATGCTGATATTTTCCCATCCTTTCGCGCACTATCTATCTCCGGAAACTTCAAACTGCAGCACTCCTTTTGGTACTTGCAGAATTCTTACTCCAAATGTTGTCTCTAGTTGATGCTCTAGCTACGCTAGATAACTCGTATGTTCCTATGGTCTAGTTGTCTTCTACAGTTGTTTGGCTATCTGCACTAGTACAGTTTAATTCTTCCATTCTTTCCTCAACAATGGTTAGGATCATGTTGGAGCGATTCTCGATCTTGTTCCACAACTTTGTTGTCACTTCTTCATCCTTGATCTTCTTCCACCCTGGTCATGCTCTTACTCTGTATGTTCTGCATCTTTATCCTTTCCACTTGTACCCGCATGTTACGCAGTGCCCTTCTCTGCTTCCTTGCCTCCTGTGGGTGGAGTTATTCACTGCACTGACCAACGTTGTATGATGCTGACAAGGTCATTTTTGGTGACCAAATATGGCAGAGGATACCATTCTGCCATCATATCGTTTTTGGATTTAACATGTACTCGGTGAAATCCACCTTGAAGTCTGTTATATTGTGATACTATGCAAACAAACTAGGTGATAGCCTAGGACGTTGATTCACCACCATGTGCAATTCCATCTACATCCATACCCAAAAAGTCTTTTTTTTCCAGTGCGCACGTCGGCTCCTTGGAATGCCAAAGTGAGGCATACCGCGCGGCTTCGCATACATTTGGCTCAACTGTAGGAAATTGTGAATCCGTTGGTTCCTTCCATGCCAATAGCGCGATGATCAAGAGTAACCACGCGTATTGAAAGGTATTCCCCTCTTCTTGTGCTTCTCGGCAGTCCTCCAAAAATTCCTTGCATAAATATCCGACTCAGTTAAACTGAACCCCTTTACAGCATTGCGCGGCTAAGGAAACTACAGTCACGGAGACTTGATTCGCTTTTCATTTCCTCATGATCTTCCCTACTAGAATGTGCGCATCGAAGCACACCCCTTGGTCACTGATCGATTTTATATCATAGCCTATTGATTTCCTTATTAACCCATACTGCTTTTTCATATTGTTTGTGGTTGCCTTGTCTTGACTTTTGTCGACGAACTCTTCGGCAGGGTCCTTTCCATGGTATGGTAGCAGTGATCCTTCTGATAAACATCTCATCAATCAGGATCCTCTCTCCCATCCAGTGGCACCCTTCATGCACTAAAACAAGCAGTTGTCGAACACGGGCCATGTTGATGGCACTTCTACCGAAGTGCAGCACATTGAGCATGTTTAGCGATCCCGCACTCCGCAATCCTTCAACCCTCTAGTGTAGCTCCAACATGGTAATGTCCCTCTCTCGATAATACATCTAATGGAGGTACCTCCTCGGCTCGAATTGTGGGTACTTGTTGTGATCGTTGAAATCCCAATCTTACATTTTCAGCTGTGGGATTTTCCCCAACACTTATCCTTCAAACGAGACCTTATCTGGCAGCAACAATGTGAAGGCGTCGAAATTCAAATTTTCAAGGTCTTTATCTGGCTTGGCACCCAGATTTCCTTGTGGCAGCACAGAGGGAAGATATGTGCCCTCTGTATCCATCTGTTGTATCTCAATTTCCTCCTCACTCTCGTGGATCTATTCTGGTTCTTTCTGCTTCTGTGGTTTCTTTGGATTTGTTGCAGGTTTCTTGTCTTGTTTGTTCTTTTTTTGCTGTTCTTTCGCTACCTTTTACCTTGGGGATTACCTTACTCCAAAGGCTTCAACTGGCCTCTTTTCCTGTCTTTTCTACATTCCTTCCTTTGTGGTTGTTTGTTTTCGCGGTGACCTCGCGCGCGTTGGGGACACAGGTATATACTTGGTGTTGCAGCTTCCATGATGCCTGCTGACCCTTTCTTCACAAATTCTTTAGCAAGCTCTTTAAAACTCCTCTCATACATACAACAAGATGCTTGGTTCTTACTTGGTTTCAAATTCACAATTTGAATTTTCTAGAGTGCAATGTGTAAAATGTGGAGCGAGTTATAGCTTTTATAGCAAATTTAAATTTCAAACCTCATGATATCTTAGATATTGTTCATTTAATGTAGATATGGCGCTAGATCTGACCAGGTGTGATTTATAAATGTGATTCTCTCGTGCCTCTTAACAACAACTTTCTTTTAAATACAATTTTTTCCTTCCAACAGTCATATTTCCAGTGAACCTCGATGCATCGCCTTCTTTGTCTTAATAATCCTTCCTTCATCATGGTTATTTCGAACTTCACCAGACTACTGACTATCACATAGTAATATTCCTTCAGAGAAGCCCATTTTTCATAGTAGTTTATAGTCCAGTGCCCACTTTCAACTGTAGGTAGCACTAAGAATTTTCCCCTTTCGTTTTTTAGTGTGCAGCTCCTAGGAAAAATTTGTCCCTATATATCTTCAATCTGCTACCATTCACTCGTCCTGGAATCAACTTACCTTCTAACGTCACGAGCTGAACCGTGCCACCATCAGAAATGTGCTTGATGATATATGGTCCCAACCAATGTGTTTTAAATTACCCTAGGAACTTCGTGAATTTTCTATCATAGAAAAGTACAATATCTCCTTCCCGGAATATCTTCTGATTGATGTACATGTCATGCAATGCTTTCTCCCTAAATTTTTTCACTTGTTGGTGAAAACCTGCAATGAACTTGTCTTCTTCCAGAGCAAGCAACTAAGCCACCATTTCTTCCATTATATCAGAGTCTGCATGTCTGTGAAATTTGTGATTCTCAAACTTGGCACAATGTACTCCATAGGCATGACTACTTCTTGTCCATATACCAACCTAAAAGGTGTCTGACATGTTATTTTCTTGCATGTCGTCCTATATTCCCACAACACTGCTGGAATCCTTAGGTCCCAGTCATTTATGTTCACATTGCACACCTTTATGAGTGCATTCTCCATAATAGTATTGAAGGCTTCGACTGTCCCATTTGTCTGTGGATGATATGGGGTACTTTTATGATGCTATATTTGGAATTATTCAGTCAACACCTTAATAGTATTATGAAATAAATGTTAACCCCTATCACTTATTAATATCTTTGGACACCCAAATCTAAAAAAAATATTCAGAAATAAACTTTTCAGTTGTATCTACGCTACAATCCTTCACCGGTTGTGTCTCGTCCCACCATGTCAAATAATCAGTTGCAGTGATTATGTATCTTGCGTCGGTCTTCTTTCCTGGTGGTTTAATAGGTCCAAAAATTTAATATCCCATTTGTCAAAATGCTTGCAATGTCACTTGTGGATTTAATGGCATTTCGCCCCTTCTGGATGGCTTTCATGTTCTTTGGCATACATCACATGCTCGACAAAAATTATTTGATTCCTTATGCACTATGGGCCACCATAACCCAGCTCTAAAGATATTCTACGTAGTGGTATTTCCTGCATAATGTCCTCCTTCAATTCCTCCATGATCTTCTACCAAAATACTCTATATTTCGTGCTCAAGGAAATTTTTTCATATTATTTCATCTGGTCCCATTTTTTACAAGTGTACTGCAATCGAAGAGAAATATGTTTCTTTAACTACCAACTCCTTCTTTTGATGCATAGTGTACTCTTCAAGCACCATTCTTGGGGCCAAAAACTAAATAATACTCGTAAAGAGATCATCCGCAACCCTAATTGTGAATAACTATGCATCGAGCAGGTTATCCTCGATACTTGTGGGTTCTTCTCCTGTCTTTATCCTTGACAGATGATGAGAGCTAACATTCAATCTTCTTGTTTTGACTACAACTTCAAAGTCATACTCCTAGAACAACAACAACCATCAATATATTTTTCCTCCTAAAATAGGCTTATTCACTAAATACTTCAGCACAGAGTGATCAATTAACATCTTGAAGCGTGCACCCATCAAATAATTCTTGAACTTCTGTAATGCATATACCATAGCTAACCCTTATCTTTCTGTCGTAGAATATTTCTTTTATGCCTTATAAAATTTTATGCTTGCAAATGCTATGGGGTGATCAATTTCACCTTCTCTTGGTTGTGCCAGTATTATACCCAATGCTATGCAATATGCATCAACATGTACATGGAATTCCTTATTTCAGTCTGGGAAATCCAGAATAGGCGCAGTTACCATCTTCTCCTTTAGTATGTCGAGGTTCTTCTGGCATTCTTCATCTCATTGAAAAGTGACATCTTTCTTCAATAACTTCTTCATTGGCGAAGTTATCTGTGCATACCCCTTTATAAATTATACGTGATTTCTAGTGTGTCCAAGTGTCGTGCGCAGTTGTTTCAATGTCTTAGGTGGATTCTGGTTTACCATAGCAGCAATCTTCACAGGTCCACCATGAGTCCTTGCTTACAAACAACATGTACTAGTAGTATACCAAAAGGTACATAAAATATACACTTCTTTAAAATCAATTATATTTGATATCACCTACATGTATCTAACATCAACCTCATGCTTGCAACATGCATTTTCAACAACCCAAAGACTATCGAATCATCAAAGTAAACTTCCAGAAATTTGTGTATATACTCTTTGAAAGTTGCTACTACAACTCTAGAAAATATGGACGGAGTATTCTTCAAGCCAAAAGGCACGACTCTGTACTAGTAAGAACCCCATTCTGTAGCAAACTTTGTCTTATATATATCTTTTAGCGCAATTATGATCTCATGGTAACCCGAAAAGCCATCTATGAAAAAATTTACCTCATGTCCTCCTACATTGTCCAATACTTCGTTTGTAAATGGTGTGGGAAATGGGTCATGCCATAATGCATCATTTAATTTCCTTAGGTCCACACATATTCTGATCTCGTCCTTTGCCTTCTTTTCCTGAACTACCATGGGGCTTACCCATTCAGACTCTTTGACCAGTTCAATGATCCCTTCTTTGATCATTTTATCTAACTCTGCCTTCACTTTCTCCTTGTATTTCGGATTCAACCTATAGGGTCTTTGCTTTACTAGATTCACGTCAGGTTTCAGAGGAATCCTCATAACTCCTAGGTCCCCTATTATGCCCTTCAATTTAGAAAATTCATGAGGAAGAGCTCTTGATACTCGTGTAGTAGCTCTGAAATTTTTCTAACTATGTCTTCATCCCAATAATCTCCAATAATTGAAAATTTTAGTTCTTCTTCTGATCTGATATTCACCTTATTCATTTTTTGCAGGCTTCACTATATAATGTATTTCATATTATGTTCCGGCAACTTCGTGATGTCCTTATGATTCTGGGATATCAATATTGTGTAGATCCTCATCATCCTCTTCCACGGTCACATGATAACATTCCAATACGTGCTCCAACTGCATGGTCCAATCTTGTGGCCTCCATGTGAGTGAAGTTGTGGTCTTAAAAACATTTTCTCTCACTTTCTGAAGGGCCTCATCTATGCATGGACAATCATCTTCAAAAGTAATTGTTAGTATGAACCCTTCAACTAAATATGTCTAGTTCGTAGTTCCATGTCGTAGTTCTGTCTCAAGATACCAATTCATAGGTACCATTTCCAATGTGTGAAAAAACACATTACCCATTCTTGTTTTGGAACTTCTCCCCAAGATTAAGTGTAGTGATAAATATGCTCTTGGGGGTCAACCTTGCCATCATATTTTACTTCGATTCTTTTATCTATTGGCCCAAATCTGACCCTCATCAACCTTCGATACTCTTCCCAACTTCCAATATTATATTTATGAGTACCCCACCATATAGCAGGTGTAGATCTCAAGGCTACATCCAAAGCTTGGAACCTTTGTTCTTATGGTATTTTTATTTCAAATTTATCAAGAAAAATACTTACATATCATATCCCATCATAATAGGGTAGATCACATACCTCTGAAGTTATGCAGTGAAGTGATCTTGTGATTCTGGCACATCGTCTTGTAGAAACTTCATGTAAACGATTCTGCCAATTTTCCAGTTATTCGTCGAAATCTGAAGTGCAGGAATTGTGTTGTTCCCATCTTAGTTTACCCTCCGCAGTGGGATTAATACAATTCTACTCCTTATTTTTCATCTTGTAAATGTTGTCGACATCTAATTCGTAGTACTCATCTCAAATAGGCTCTGTATAGTGTACTCCTTCTGATGGGTATACAGGAACAATGACCCTCATATTGTCCTTTTTGAACAAAATTTTCCTTTTCTTCAAATTGATTATCGCCACAGTATCGAAACCCTAATCCAATCTAAGCAACGTCGGATATGGGTTGCTTTCATCTACAATTTCAATCACTTTGAAATATGAAACAACGTGAACTCCTTCAATATCTACTACAACACCAGGTAACCTTCCCATAGGTAGAATCTTTTGTTGGTTTTCCATCCTCAACTGGATCGACAACCACTGCAACTTTGGGATTCCCATTAATTCCCAAGTTTTCTTAGGCAACATGTTGGCATCAAATTCTAAATCTAGGATTACCTGCTCCATATCATATTCTTCGATCTATAATTAGTCTCATTTCCTTCCCCATTCTCTTCTTATGTCGATGGAAAATTTTTACTGCGCGTTGATCATTTTGTGGTACTTATTTATCAGTGCAGGAGTCTAGCAACTCCTGAAGTCCTTTGACAACCTTCTGATTCCTCAACAACTTCATGCAAGTCTGTAAAAATGACCTCAAGATACTTGGATCGAATTCTTTTGTTTGAGTAATTAATTTAGCATTGTCCTTATTTGGTATTTACATTAACTTCAGCATCGGTTGCGCTTTAGATGTTGAAGCTCCAGGATCCATGAAACTTAGCTTCGCCTCCATGAACGTTTCTTTTTCCTACTGAATACTGAACCTAGGGGATTTTTATACGGTCTTTCTCACCCATGTATATTCCAAAGCCTTCTTACCTTCTGCTTTATCATCTACAATCGTGGCTCCACTTCTTGTTACAATGTTGATGCGCGGTTCATCCTTCCATAGTTCACAGGTCATCATTTGCAGATTTTGTGTGGGTTGTTGGTTTCTTTTCTCCCACATCTTCACCATAAGGACCAAACACTATTCTATCCCATGAACAAAATATTTGTAGTACTTATAGGTTGTAGTATTATTTTGACACTCTCTTGCATAGTTACTTGTTTGTATGTATTTGTAACAAATCGTTTGGTCGTGTCCTCGTCCTCGTCCTCGTCCTTGGAAACCTCCTCGACTATGATGTTGTCCTTGATCCTCGTGTTCATATCCTTCAGGTTGAATTCTATAAGCATCAGCAATGTGTTCCATCATCAAATCATAATTTCAACAATTCTTCTCATCATGTACTACTGACTTACAGAAGTTGCAAAATAGCTACATGGGGGTCTGCACATACTTCTGATATAAATAACATTGTTCTAGTCAGTGTTGGCCTACAGTTTAGCATATCTCACACCACAGGTTTGATCCTGGATTTAATGGATTTGGTGCTCCACTAGCCTAGCAATATCTGAACACAAGGCATTGTTCCTTAGAATGGCCTTCAAATTTGCACTTTATACACCAAACTTCCTGTCTAACTTCATTTCCACCCTTCGGATATTTCAATTCCAAGGTGAAATTTGCTAGCTGAATCTGAATATTTGTACTCTTGCATACAAAGCTTCCAACTTCATTTCAATTTCCATAGCTTCGGTTTGAGTTGCTATTTTCTATTGTGTCAAGGTCAACCTGATATGTGGCAGCAGTGCGGCTATAAACCACTCCTTATGCTGCTCTTCGGGAATGCTAAAGCTTACTTGTCCCATTAACATGTTGAACCTTTGATCCAACTCCCAAACAGATTCATTTATCATCTATTTTATCTCCTTCAATTTATTAATACATTATGACTGCGATTTTGGATTCTTGAATTCTGATACCAACGCTTTCTTAACATCATCCAACAAAGAAGCTTTATTAGTCATACAATATTTCATACCAGGTTAGCACTCTTTCGTGCAGTTTCATGATGAGTTGTGCCTTATTTACATCTTCGTCAGTAATTTTTCTTCATTTCTATACTCCATCAACTACAAATCATAACTGCTCGGGATCCTCTAATCCGAGTCCTCTAAAAATATGAAATTTGATGTCATCGACCATGTTTCTTCACATGGGGGGTTAGGGGGAGGGGTAGGGGAATTAAGGGGAGGGGGGTGGGGTGTAGGGGACTTAGGGGGAGGGGGGTGAGGGGTAAGGAGAGTAAAGGGATGGGGAATCCCAGAGGTACCCTCATTATTCTAAACTACTAGCCCAGACACACTTGTAGGGGTTACGGGGTTACTTCTTTCTTCTTTGCTTTCAGATTCACCTCGCAAGGGACTATAGCTAGTCTCAATAAATGTCTCACCATCTACTTTGTACCGCTTTCCACTTCACGTAGATCCAACTCTATACTTATTTCGTTTTTGCCCAAACATTAATTTGACTACATTCATAGTGCACTATTTTCACATAAAAGCATTTTAATCCACAACTTCAAAGAATTTATATACTTACCTCGTGTTCCCTTAAAAAATATTCATTGTAGGATACATAAGTTTCTATGACGAAATCAGTGATACATCCTCCCAGGATATTTTCGATCCAAAAATCAACATCTCTTGAGATGTTGTTACTGGTATCCTTAAGTCATTATACCAATTCAGGGTTCCACGCAGTAGGCTCGTCATTTTTAAAGCAAGTCTTGTTCTCAGTCAACCTCAACAACCATTCATGTAGTTCATTAGCAAATGTTGCAAATAAAATTTAGTGTTGTTCTATGAAAATACACCTCTCCAACCAAGCTTTAATTGTTCATCGTGGATTTCTGTTTTCCTGAACTGCAAACTCTCTTTCTTTTTTATCTATCCGATCTTGTATTTCCTTCTTTGATGGATGCCACATCCACATGTCCCTCAAACAGATCCTTGTCCTGGAAATAAAACCATTTGTTGGCTTTTTTGGGCTTGACCAAGGTTCGCTTTGTACTTCGCACCAAAAAAACCCTCAGACACTAGCCCTTTTGGCAACGACCTGCAAGCAGATCACAGTCTCACCTGAGGTGGCTATGGGTGGTTGCTAAACCAGGTTTCTATAGCCTTGAGGGACTGCGTGAGGTGGATCCTACTTTTATTTTTTGTATTAAATTAATATTCTAACATACATATAACTATTGCATTGTATAACTTAACCATTTACCTCATCACATTCATATAAACATAAACATATCATAGAATAATGTAAATTTCGCTATTACAACATATACTTGCAACCATTACGTAGAAATTATAAAAAAAAAATATGTAAATCAATGGATTCAATCCGATCATGTGATCTACTAAATCAAGATACTTAATCCTTCTGCAAATCAATTGCGGAAAATAAACACGATCGCCAATCACAACAAGTAAAGAAAGAAGCAAATCAAACCACAACACAGATATTTTCCCAGGGAAAGCTTGCTGCTCAAAACCCCTTTGTCTTATATTGTATATTCACCAAGGAATCATGAAACAATTACAATGCACTCTTCTCACAAGAGTCTCCTGCACTCTCACAATTGTCTCACACTGATCCAGACAAAATCCGGCCAACACTTATCCAATTCTCAGCCTGTCTTCAGCTTGCCTTGCTCAAAAAGTTCATGAGCAATGCAATCCCTATTCTTTAATAATTTAAGTCTTTCTCAACTGTGCAATTATCATGGGAAATACTTTGTTGTTTTAACTTCATCCGGGCAGTTTGCTAATAATACAATTGATAGTTAACTTCCCTTTAACCTTTGTATCAATTGGGTCTCTACTGGAATTGACGTGCATGTAGCTATTAATAGTAAAACATCAATTGCATGGTAGAGCACTGCATGTGAATTAATCCTGATTTAATTCACTTGATCTCTCACTAGTGCAACAAACAGTTACAACTAGTTCAACTGACTTTAAGTCACTTAATTGAGTTAATTGATTTCTCATGCATTAAACTAATGCACTAACTAAAACTTGGACTCAATAACTAATAGAATCACTCTGCATGCCTCACCAACCACCCTCAACTTGAAATACATGAGCTAACTGAGTTTGTCACACTTAGTTAACTATTAAAAGTGATTATGAGATAAGATTACAATTTATTGTCCAATTTAATTAAGGGAAAATTAAATTAGAGGCATTTCCAATTTATTAATAAATTGACTTACACACTAATGTATCGCTAGGACCCATCACTACGTGACCTGTGGTCCCACACTAGTGTGTGTGCTGTCATGTTGTTTCTGGATGCCAATTTCACTATTTCTTGTTGCAAATTTCAACACTCCCTCTCAACAAGAAAGGAATCAATCTGTCCCGATTTGGTACCTTTGGAATGTTATTTCATGCACACATTCAACTCTTGCATGCAACATGCAACTCTTGCATGCAACACTTCTCTAGTGTTTCTCGCACATGCAAATTTTGCATGCAACACTTCTAAAACTGAATAGCCTCCAAACAACTGAATCAGTATAATGCGTCTGTCATCAGAGTCTTCTGATTGTTCCTAGCTACTGCACATGTCTACTGGATTCTTTGCATGGTTGACATATGCATCCATACACTGTGCATGGTTGCTAACTCTGATCTGCACTCCAATATCCGACGCCTGTCACTTTGATTTATGTCTTCCTGACATTTGACCGCATCACTCTAACCGATCCTACTACTGTTGTATTATGGGCTCCTCATAGCCAGGTTCAATCCATGAGACACACCATCTCAATGAACCCTGCCCAAATTTCTTCTTGGGATTAATTCTGCACATCACTCTACCTCACACCTAGAGGTATAGATGCATGCACTTTCTCTTCCCATATGGATCGAAATTTCCCCCTCCTAGAGGTATCTGATTGAGTGGACTCTTCCACTCGGTCTCCTCTCTACTTCTCAAATTGTGGCTGCTCCACAACCTTTTGAGACTGCTTCTGAGGCTGCATATTGAGAGATAATTTGTGCTCCCTCTCAACCACCAAGTATCTAACCTCTCCTTTTCTCCTCAAATCTTTGCATGCATCTTGTACCACAATTGCATACAAGTTCTTGACTTGCGCACATTGTAATTGTCCCGTCGTCACAAAATTTTCTAAAAAAATAGTCAATTTTAAATCGACGATATCTCCCTCATCGAGCTCCGATTCGACCGATGTTTTTTTCAATTTGGGTAAATTTTCACAAGGAACCCAAATATGCTATTTTTTTTTGAAAATTTTGCATCTAAATTTTCAAATATTCTCTGCAAACTCTCCGCCCAAACAAATCATGCTTTGATACCATGTAGAAATTATACAAACAATATGTATATCAATGGATTCAATCCAATCATGCAATCTACTAAAGAAAGATATTGAATCCTTCTACAAATCAATTGCGGAAAATAAACACGATCGCCAATCACAACAGGTAAAGAAAGAAGCAAATCAAACCACAACACAGATATTTTCTCAGGGAAAGGATGCTGCTCAAAACCCCTCTATATTATATTGTATATTCACCAAGGAATCATGAAACAATTACAATTCACTCTTCTCACAAGAGTCTCCTACACTCTCAAAGCTATCTCATACTGATCCAGACAAAAGCGGGCCAACACTTAGCCAATTCTCAACCTGTCTTCATCCTACCTTTCTCACACAATTCATGAGGAATGCAATCCCTATTCTTTAGGAATTTTATCCTTTCTCAACTTCTTAAGTATCATGGGAAATCCTGTGGTGTTTTAACTGCACCTGGGCAGTTTTCTAATAATACAACTGATAGTCAACTTCCCTTTAATCTTTGTCTCAACTAGGTCTCCATTGGAACTGACATGCATGCAACTATTAATAGTAAATCATCAGTTGCATGGAAAAGCACTGCATGTGAATTAAATCTGGTTTAATTCACTTGATCTCTCACTATTGCAACAAACAGTTACAACTATTTCAACTGACTTTAACTCACTTAATTGAGTTAACTAATTTCGCATGCATTAAACTAATGCACTAACTGCAACTTGGACTCAATAACTGATAGAATCACTCTACATGCCTAACCAGCCACCCTCAACTCGGAATACATGAGCTAGATGAGTTTATCACACTCAGCTAACTATTACAAGTGATTATGAGATAAGATTACAATTTATTATCCAATTTAATTAAAAGAAAGTTAAATTAGACACATTTCCAATTTATTAAATAAATTGAATTGCACACTAATGTATTGCTAGGAGCCATCACTACATGACCTGTGGTCCCACACTAGTGTGTGTGTTGTCATGTTGTTTTTGGATGCTAATTTCATTGTTTCTTGTTGCAAATTTCAACAGATTATTTCGCATAAACATATAAACAAAAACACAACACAGATAAACAGAGAATATGCCTGAAACTTCTTGTTAGGCCCCTATATTACTAGTTTAGTCCCTTATTGTTATTATTGTAGCCCCCTTATTGTTATTGTTTTACCCCTGTAACCCCAATATTGTTATTATTGTGCCCTTACATTATTATTGTTAGGTCGGCTAGGATTGCAATGTGGCCCTATACATAGAAGGAGGTTTTGGTCATTTGTAGCATCCAAGAATTGTTCATTTTATGTAATGTATTGCAGGTTTCCCCCTCGAAGTGGCTGATTTCTAAGCCGTTGATCTCTCTTCTCTTCTATTTTTGGAGCTGGTTTCATAACATTTGGTATCAGAGCTTTGGATTCTAGGGTTTCATTGCTCCAAACAAGTCATCGTGGCATTTTCGCTATAACATTTTTTCTACAAAGGTTCAGAAGCTGAAATTTTTAAAGCGCAGCGAAGAAATCCTAAGGAAATCCGTGGAAAAATTTTAGATCTTGGTTTGCAACATTTTCGGAAATATGATCGGTGGAAGTTAGGCCTTTTTGGAGGCTCCTAAATTTAACCTAAACAGGTCATCGTGGAATTTTCGCTATAAAAAAAATTATGCGAGGGTTTAGAAGCTGAAAATTTTATATAGATAAGCCTAAATCCTGAGGAATGTCGTGGAAAAATTTTAGAGCTTGATTCGTAATATTTTCGGACATATCATATGTGGAAGTTAGAGTTGTTTCAGGCTCCCGAATTTCATCTCAAAGAGGTGACCATGGGAAAATTGCCATAACTCTCTCTTTAAGCATCGGATTGGAATTCTGTAAAAATTTGCCCCAAGCACATGGATTGAAGTTTCCTTTGCATAAATTTCAGAGCCTAAGGAGGAAACAGTGACACATGGCACGTCGTACAAGTTCACTCTGTTGAACCAGTCCATAATTAGGTCATTGTGGGAGATTGGGTATAACCTTTCTTTGAAGAATCAAAATCAGGTTAGACCTGTGGCATTTGAAAGAAGCTTCAGAGGGCTACTATAGGACCAAATTTCAAATATTGAAGATCTGAAATCACTGAGATAATTCAATTTCAATCTCGAGCTCCTCAAAATTAAGAAAAAGGTGTGTATTTTTTTTTTCGAATTGCACAAGTCTTGTGTGAAAAATCAGTTTCAATTGATTCCAAGGGTATATTGTAGCATAGATATCAGTATTGGGTTCTAAAATTTCACCTAAAAAGAATTCAACACCCATTAAACCTTCAGAAGTCTCTACTACGACTCATCAAGATGAGGAAATGTGACATGACATATCAAAATTACAAGAGCAAGTGCACCAAATTTCACTCTCGCAAAGAGAAACAAAAAATAAGATGGATGGAATGGAAGTTGACATGGAAGCTAAGATGGATGCCATGGAAGCTAATATGGATGAAATGGAAGATAATATCGATGAAAAAATGAAAATCAACATGGAAAACATGAAGAATGATCTAAAAGCAGACATGGAAGGTTTGAAAAAGTTGATACAAGAAATGTTTCCTAATCGCGAAAAGATAATAGAGGAAATTCATGATGAGAACAAAATAAATGTTAACCACAATTTCATAAACTCTAATGTTGGATTGAAGAACCACCATATTCCAAAGATGGATATGAGGAAGTTTGATGGCAAGGATCCCATAACATGGATACTACAGATGGAGCAATATTTTGATCTCAATAATGTGCAAAACACACAAAAGGTATGCATTGCAACTTTACATTTAGAAAATAATACATTTGTATTGTATCGAGTGGATATTCTCCGTAAAAAAATTGTCACTTAGTCAATTTTTACGGAGGAAATGATAGCACATTATGAGGATACGAAGAGCAACACCTTCTTTAGCCAATTGATAAATCTCAAACAAAAGGGTTTAGTGGGGGAGCACATTAAGGACTTCCAAAAATTGAATATAAGGGTAACTGATATTCCAAAGGAACACAAGATTGATCTCTTCATAGGTACTTTAAAGGATAACATCCAATATGAAGTTCACGTTTTGGAACCTGATTCATTGGAGAAGGCATTCAGGTTGGCAAGAAAAATTGAATGCAAAATTATGGCGACAAGGAAGCCTCCCACTCACAACCATAAAGATGGAAGTGTTGCTACTCCTAGACTTCCACAACCTACAAGGTTGACACCACAAAAATTGGAAGAAAAAAGAGAAAAAGGGCTTTTATACAATTGTGATAGCAAATACACTAAAGTTCATAAGTGTGCTAAGAAGAAATTATTTTACATAGATTGTGAAGAGGAAGAAGAAAATGAACAAGAATCTTCAAAAGAAGAGGATATACAGCAGGAACCAACCCTAGAAGAGGAAGAAATGAGTCCGACCATATCGTGCAATGCATTGGCAGGAATTACCACTCCTCAAACTCAAGATAGAAGGACATGTCAAGAGGAAAAAGGTAATAGTGTTGATTGATTCGGGTAGTACCCATAATTTTATTCATTGTAAGGTAGCCAAGGAAATGAATTGTTTCCTATATCTAGCACCAGAATGTCAAGTGATGGTTGAAAATTGAGGAAGTATAAATTTCTCTATAAAATGCCATAATATCAAGCTAACTATGGGGGAATATGTATTGAATAGTCCAATGTTTTCCATTCCAATGGGAGGCGTTGATGTTGTACTAGTAGTACAGCGGTTACAATCTTTGGGGATAGTAGCTTTTAATTTTCAAGAACTTTCCTTGAAATTTTTTTCAAAAGGAAAGGAATTCGAATTACAGGGTATCGCAAGGAAGCCAGGAAAGATAATAAGCTCTGATGTCATGACAAAGCTTATGAATAAAGAACAACGAGGCGTAATTGGACAATTATGCTCACTAGAAGTTCCAACATCAAAATCATATATTTCTACATATCTCCAAAAAGCCTTGGACAATCATTCCAAGGTGTTTGAAACTCCCAAGGGACTCCCACCTATTCATGATCATGATCATGCTATTCATTTGATTCCAGGAAATGTTCCTCCAAACATCGGGCCTTATATATATCCTTATGTCCAAAAGAGCGAAATTGAATGTATGATTGCAGAAATGTTAGAGGTTGGTATAATTCAACCTAGTCAAAGTTCTTTCTCTGCTCCAGTAGTATTGGTGTACAAGAAGGATGGATCATGGTGCATGTGTCCGGATTATAGGGAGCTCAACAAGCTCACTATTAAAGATAAATTTTCCATTCATGTGATTGATTGATTATTGGATGAATTACATGGAGCAATTTATTTTACCAAGTTGGATCTTCGTTCAGGATATCATCAAATTAGAATGAAGACTAAAGATATTATGAAAACAACATTTCTAACTCATGAGGGTCGTTATGAATTTTTGGTCATGCCTTTTGGCCTTGCCAATGCGCCTTTTACATTTCAAGGGTTGATGAATTCCATTTACAAACTCTTCCTTAGAAAATTTGTGCTAGTATTTTTTGATGATATACTAATCTACAGTAGGTCTTGGAAGGATCATGTTCAACATGTTGACAGGGTGCTCAAACTATTGCAAGAGAAACAATTATATGCAAAAGCATCCAAATGTTTCTTTGGAGTACAAGAGGTGGAATATTTGGATCATATTTTATCTCTCAAGGGTGTTAAGGTAGACCCTAACAAAATTAAAGCCATTAAGGAATGGAAAGTCCCCACAACCATAAAGCAGTTGCGAGGATTTCTCGGGTTAACAGGGTATTATCACAATTTTGTTAATAATTATGGGAGAATAGAAGCACCTATAACAACATTATTGAAGAAAGATGAATTTTCATGGACTCCTGAAGCAACTAAGGCCTTTGAACTTCTTAAAGAGGAAATGTGCCTAGAAACGGTCTTATCTACGCCAGATTTCACAAAAAGATTTATTGTGGAATGTGATGGCTCAAGAAATGGAATTGGTGTTTGTTACACAGAATTTTGTCACTGTCCCTGCAATCCCTCATCCCATACATTGGAGGACCATTCCCATGACCTGTGAACAAAAAAATGTCCTGAAAACACCTTAATGGCATCCTTCTGCATAAGGACAAGTATTCTCCTCAAGAACATTTCCTCTGTAAAACCCTAAAAATCCATGTTTTGGCATTGGCGCGAGTGGCCAATTCATCCCTCGCGCCAATGGGGAAAAAGCACACTAGTGGGCGCGCTAGTTGGCACTCTGTCCCTGTGTTTCACTCACGCCAAGCCTATAAGGAATGTTTTTTAAAAATAAATGGCGGAAGTTTGATTATAACAAACTCCATAATGAAACATCAAAATAAGTTGAGTAGTTTGGCTCTGGATCTCCATGTATAGGAATTTGTTTTCCACCTCTCATGCAACCTTCCTAAGAGATAGGACCTATCCCATGATTATACGGATCCCAACTTCCCTTCCTCCATCTATAAAAGCCTGCCCTCTCCATTTCCTAGCTAGCTGAACTTGTGGGAAGGAAACTATAGTTCGGCAACTATTGAGAGCAGAGCCAAGGAGAACCCCGTAAGAGAGAGAGCTTTGTCCCAATTCCCGACAGGATTTGATGAGACGTGCTCCGCTGCAAGCCTCGCCGAAGGAAGATCCTAGCGTCAAAGAATTTGGTTGTAATCTCCTTTTTTTTCATCTATAATATAAGCGACTCTGATTTTGGTTCCATTTGTGTGTCTACTCTTTTATGTAGCGCAACAAATTATATCTTCTCTGAATGATATATAGTTACATGATTTGAGTATTACGTTGTATGTCGTCGTTTCTCTGCATGTGTATACGTGTCCGGACGTGGCGAACGAAAGGATTGTGATCTGTCAAGCTAGGGATGAGGAGCACCGCTTCTTCCTCGATAACAACAGCATGGGATTTGAGGTAGGCTACTTATCGCAATCTTTGTCTTTATTGTAACTAGGAACTGACGTCATTGCGTGATTTTATTGTTGCTAGATCCAATCTAGGGCTAGTGGGATCACCTCTGTCCGTAGAGGGGATTTACTTCCATAACAGTGTTGTTTTAATGCAAGAAGGAAGACCCATTGCTTTTGAAAGTCGTCCAATCAAATTAAAGTATTTACAGAAAGCTATTTATGAGAAGGAAATGTTAGCAATACTACATGCACTAAAGAAATAGCAACCTTACCTAATGGGAAGACACTTCAAGGTAAAAAATGATCATCATAGTCTTAAACACTTTGTGAAACAAATACTATCTTCAGAAGAGCAGCAAAAATTGGTCATAAAGATGTTGGGTTATGACTTTGAAATAATCTACAAAAAAGGGAAGCTAAATTTTGTTGCAGATGCACTCTCAAGAAAGAATGAAGAGGTGGAAGCATTGCTTTGTGCCATTTCTATTATCCAACCAGACTGTATAATCGAAGCAAGGGATGAATGGAAGAAGGACGAAGAAGTGTGGACACTCATTCAAAAGTTGCAGCAAGATCCTAGTACATATGATACATTTAGTTGGAAAAATGATTCCTTATGGTACAAAGATCACTTATATCTTTGTAAGAGTTCCCAACTAAAACAAAAGATTATTTTGGAATTGCACACTTCTCCTTTAGGAGGTCACTCAGGATTTTTAAAAACTTACCACAGGGTGAATAAATAATTTTGTTGGGATGTCCTTAAATTTGGTATTCAAAAGTTTGTAGTGGAATGTTTGGTTTGCCAGCAAAATAAAGTTGAGACAATTAAGACCCTGGGTCTTCTACAACCTTTATCCATTCCAAGTCAACGTTGGGAGGATATTTCAATGGATTTTATCACAGGTTTATCCAAGTCCAAAGGAAAGAGTGTCATCATGGTGGTAGTTGATAGACTTACCAAATATGCACACTTTTGTGCATTATCTCATCTATTTAAAGCAAGTACAATTGCTACTACATTTATGGACACAATTCAAAAGATATATGGAAACCCAAAGATTATTGTGAGTGACAGAGATCCCATTTTTACTGGAAATTTTTGGGCGGAGTTATTTTCTTGTTTGGGTACTCAACTAGCTCATAGCTCATCTTATCATCCTCAATCCGATGGTCAAACTGAGATAGTGAATAAATGTTTGGAAGGATATCTTCGTTGTTTTGTATCTGATCAACAAACAAAATGGGTTAAGTGGTTACCTCTCGTTTAATGGTGGTATAACACTTCCTTCCATACTAAAGCAAAAATGACCCCATTTACGGCACTTTATGGATATCATCCACCATCCATCACATCATATTTAAGAAAAAATTCTAACGTTCAATTAGTGGAATATCACATCGAGCATCAACAAAAATTTCTCCAACTCTTAAAGGATAACCTAAATTTGGCACAAAATCGAATGAAACAACAAGTAGATCAACATCGCAGCGAGAGAATTTTTGATGTAGTAGATTGGATATTTTTATGGCTACAACCATACAAACAAATGTCCCTCAATCAAGCTAAGAGGGATAATAAATTATCGCCAAAGTACTATTGTCCTTACAAGGTGTTGCAAAAGATTGGTACTATGGCATACAAATTGGAGTTTCATGCTTCTTCGCGAGTGCATCTAGTTTTCCATGTTTCATGCTTAAAGAAGGTTATAGGTGAAAATATTCCAGTTCAAAAAATATTGCCAAAACTTGATGAGGAAGGAAAAATCATATTGGAACCTGAAGCGGTCACGGAAACAAGAACTCGACAACTACAAAATCGATCAATTTCAGAGTATCTCATCAAGTGGAAGAACTTACCCATTGAAGATTCTACATGGGAGGATAAGAATTTTATACAGAAGCACCCAGAGCTACTCAAGAGTTGAGGACAACACTTTTTTGAAGGAAAGGGGCATGTTAGGTCCCTCTATTACTATTTTAGTCCCTTATTGTTATTAGTGTAGCCCCCTTATTGTTATTATTGAACCCCTGTAACCCCAATATTGTTATTATTGTGCCCTTACATTATTATTGTTAGGTCAGCTAGGATTATATTGTGGCCCCATGGACTCCTATATATAGAAGGAGGTTTTGATCATTTTTAGCATCTAATAATTGTTCATTTATGTAATGTATTGGAGGTTGCCCCCTCGAAGTGGCTGATTTCTAAGGCGTTGATCTCTCTTTTCTTCTATTTTTGGAGCTGGTTTCATAACACTTCTTCTTCTTTTTTAAGATGGATCTATTCAATACATTCAACTTCTTGACCTACGCGCACAATTCGTCCTCTTCAACTATCAACTTATGACTTCGACACAATATTAAATCCCTTTATATATCTTTACATCATTACAAATCCATGGTCCATATACCATGGGCTGGACAAAAAAATAGCTAAAAGCATGAAACCTGTTACAAAATGAGGGGCTTTGACCCACCCTGAAGCCCCTAGACATCGTGTGATAGATATGACTTTGCGTTATCGTGCACTTCGCTCCTCAAAATACGAAGTCTTTGATAAAATCTTGACCAACTTGGGCTGCACCCAACACTCTCCCTATTCAAATTTCTTCCTTTTTCTCTGCAATGATGTAATAGGATAGGAAATCAACGAGAATCTCCCAATGAACCTCCTGTAGTAACCTGTTAGTCCCATGAATCATCTAACCTCATCCACATTTCTAGGATTTTCCCATTCCAGGATAGTTGTGATATTTTTCAGGTCTACTGTTATACCTTCCTTTGAAACCACATGTCCCAAGTAATGAAATTTTGTCGAAGAGAAACTACACTTACTAAGCTTGGCATACAAAAGATGCTCTCCTAGTAATCTTAAAATTGTTGTTAAATGTTCTGCATGTTCTTCCTCATTCTTAGAATATATCAATATATCATCAATGAATACTATCACAAACTTGTCCAAATAAGGACACAAAACACTATTCATCAAAAACATGAAAGTAGTTGGAGCATTAGTCAAACCAAAATGAAACACAACAAACTCATAATTTCCATACTTGGTCCAGAAAGAAGTCTTGTAAATGTCTTATTTTTTTAAGCTACCTGATGATATCCCGATCTCAGATTAATCTTTGAGAACATTGTTGCTCCATTCAATTGATCAAACAAGTCATCAATCCTTGACAATGGGTACATGTCCTTGATCATAACCTTGTTCTATTACCTGTAGTCACTGCAAAACCTGAGAGTACCATCATTCTTCTTTACAAACAACATCATTGCACCCCAACGCAACACACAAGGCTTAATGTGTCCATTTTCAAACATTTCCTTAAGCTGCAACTTTAATTCCACCAAATTTGGAGTGCTCATCCTGTATGATGCCTTAGATGTTGGTGTTGCTCCTGGCATCGGCTCATTAGAAAATTCCACTTCCCTATGAGGCAATAACTCTAAAATATCTTCTCATAATACATCTTGAAACTGCTACAAAACCGGATACCTCTTCAAGACTTTTTCATCCTCAATAACCTTATGTTTACCACTGGAAACATGAAATGCAAACAACACACCCCATTTCCTACTACTGCACTTTGTCTACACAATTGTAACCATTCTCACTGTCGTAGGCTTCTTCTTACCTTGCAAGATTCTCCTTTCTCCCTCATCATCCAGGCACTCAATAGCCTTATCATATCAATCACGTGAATGTACAACCAATCCATACCCAAGAACATACTATATGATCCCAATGAAAGTACATTTAGTTGTGTTCATGTAGACATACCATTCGTCTCAAATGCATAAGATCTTACCTAGTGATGAACTATTTTTTTAGTACTCGTAGACAACTACACTAGCCAAGACTCTGCATGCACTTATGTATTCAAGCAACACTTATCCACTATGTCGGGATTGATATAACTATATTCAGATCCAAGGTCATACAAACAAATTGATCACAAAACTTACCTTCCATATCAATAATTGATGCCCGATGATTAGCCTGCCCATTATTCAATGCTTCATAAATCCAGGGAGTTATTTGTCCAACATCCCCAACTTTCTGCACCTCCTGAACACTATAAATCTGAGGTCTGCCACCTTGATGTTATGGAAAATATCTCTTGCGATGATCCTTTCCATAAGTCCAACAATTCAAAGGCTTCCTTCTGTTGATCATATGGTTAACATTATTCATTTTTTAAGATAAGCTTGAGTAGCAAAGTATCGAATTCCATTACTCGTGGTGAAAAATTTAAATAATGGCTGCGGAGAAACAATGCTAAGCTAAGTCACGTGGCTGAATAGCGAAGCACGTGTCCAAAAAGGGGAGGAAGACGTAAAGGCTCCGAACATGAAGCAAATAAGCGAAGGTATAATATAAAAGGTCTAAAATGAAAAATATCATAATGTAGCCCGCCTTTATACTATGCACATTGAAATGGATCTCTGCAGGTGCTATTCTGGGGGGGTCAAGGAGCGGAGGGGGGTGAGAGACCCATACCCCCGCGGAATTGTGGTGACGTGTCACGAGGGTGGAAATGAGGTAAATTTTATATGGAAAAGTGAAGAGCGGGCCCTAAAGTCTTCATGCTATGTATTTTACAATTCCACAAGGAATACGTTTCGAGAACCAAGTTACCTACGCGGAAGAAAGGTAAGGTAAGTCCATAGGTGAACTGGTATCGAGGCCCGTACCAGTATTAAACCCGGCACGCGACGTTCACCCACCTGCAGTTGAACGCCCAATCCCTACGCGTCGCGTGCTCCATTGTCAGCGTCCTTACGACGCTCGCCCCACTTACATCACCATTCCGCCTTTTTCCAAACCATCCTCAGTTCTATATAAAAGTCCCCCATATTTTACTGCAGTAAAATTTTCAGGTATCTGGCTACAATATAAACTAAAGTGGGAGCCCAGTGCTAGGTCCACCCGGTCACTGTAAGTACCCCCGCGTCGTTTTTGCGAGCAGATTTCCCACTGCACAGGTATTTCGTCCTCCATACCCCCTCTGGTTTCCTTTTGCTTTTTAAACGATTTTTATTAGTCATGGGAAAGGGCACCCCCAAGAAAACAGAACCAGAGACCCCGCAGGTCCGTGAAACCAGAAACCCTCCCAGGTTCGAGCCCTTCTTAGACCTGCAAGCCGAAATATGTGATCCGCAATACCCTTTTCTCATCAGCAGTATCAAACCTGAGATTTTTAGATGACATGTCGAGAATAGGGATCGATATCAGGTGGTTTTATCAGGCCTATACCATCAAATTACCCCCCAGTCTACCCTGTGGTCGAGTTTATTTGCTGGCTCATAGATTCCTACGACAAACGTCGAGGCACCTTTATCTCGGCTCAAGGGAATAGGATTTTTTCCCTTTCTCCTGACATTATCAGACAAGCCCTTCGCTTTCCCACTAGCGCGAGCTACACCAATTTCAGTGAAATGACTTTAACCCCTCAATTCGCTAAATTTCCATGGGAACAGCAAAGAGACTTCATTTCCTCTATAACCGACAACCAGGCCACTTCTCTTTCTTCCGCAAAACCTTTCCCTTTGAGTCTGTTCAAAGAAGAAGTGCAGCCCATCCTCACTCTCATCGCAGGTCTGTTAGGTGTAGGCGGTTTGGGGAAAATTTCCAGGGCATGTGTCTCTTTCTTATGGTTAATGTCTCAAATGGGGGTAGTTCTGGATATCCCGAGTTTCCTGGCCTCTAAGATTCAAGCCCAGTTCCAAGAACTTTTAGAAACTGGTCACTTTCGCTTCTATTCTATGATTTTCTACCTCTTCCTATATCAGCATGCCAACAAGTTCGAGGGTTTGGGTTTAGAGAGGGTGTATAAGGTAAATTCGCAACCCCGAACAGTTTTCGACTGGAGCTTTGCAACACACCAGTTACCAAATGGGGTGGGTTATTCCAGATTTCTAAATGATTTCATGCCTATTTCCTACACTATCATCCATGACTCTCCCTCCCCTAGGGTTTTACCTGAGATGAAAAGTTGGTTACAAGCTAGTAAAGCCCAAAGTACAGGGGATTGGTACCTATATGAAAATTACACCGAAATTCGGGTCTATGGAGCCGAGGTTCCCCCTTACCAGTTGCCTGTGTTTCCTGCTCGACGAATTTATGCTCTGGAGTACATTCGGCAGACCCTGAAATCTGACCAACTCCACTTCGTCCCTGCAAAGAAAGGTTTCATCCTGAAACTTCCCATTACTATTGGCCCTTTTATTTTCAATTCAAGACATGCCCTCCCCATTGTTGAGAAGTTGTTGCAAGATATGGATCTTATACAAGGGAAGGCTTGGGCCTACGACCCGCGGGGCATCATCTCTAACAGAAGAAGGAGGAACAAATCTACTCCTTATGTGCATGAAACGAGACCGTTTATAGAGTGGAGGGCTAATCTTGAAACTTGGCCTTTGCTTTCACAGATGGAGACATATTCATCTGCCACAGGGGAAAGAGGAGAAGCTGGTAAAGGTCAAGAAGAAGAAGAAGTGGGCCCATCAGGAACAGGTTCCCCCCTTCGTAAAAAGCAGAAAACAGTGACAAGCGAGGCAGAGATAATAGGGGAAGAGCAGTTGCTCGAGCCGTTCATACCATATGGCAAACCCGACGGGAGAAGAACTGGGCTTAATGTGCTATGAGACAGTGTTACGTCCTCTGACTACTCCGAAATTTCGCAAGCTATTAGAGATGATACTTCACAGGTCGCAACTGAAAGGAGCCTAAAAGCCAGAGCTATCCGAGATAAGTACAAGGTCGAGCTAGAAGGATACATGGAGAAGTACCATACTAGGATTTCAGCCTCCATGAATTAGGACACAGAACACCTAGTATTGGCTATGGCCGAGGCCATTTTGGACCCAGATGCAGGCACCACTAGCTACAGAGTGCTCGAGTACGCGATCAACATGGCTAAGGTACCAGCCCTTGATAAATGTAACCTGTTCCAAGTGGTTGGTGATATGTTAAAAGATGAGGTAATGCAACTCACGATTACGTTGAAAAAGTTGGAGACTAAGCACGCCCAAGTGAGGGATACTCTCAGAAAAGAACAAGCAAATTCTTGTGCCCTCACGAATCAAGTACGTGCTCTCCATGAGTCGATTAAAGGAAAAGAAACCGGAGAATCAAATCCATAGCGCTACGTCATCGAGAAATTGCAGAAGGAGTTGGCGTCCTTGAAACGCAAGATTAGCATTCCAACTTCCCATCATGTGCAGACAGCTGAATTAGCTCAGGCTAAGAAAGATAAAGTGGACCTAGCTGACTCTCTAGAAAATGAGAAGGAGGAAAAGGAAAAAATGGTAGAAGCAATGGTTGTTCTTCAGGGTAGGCTGACGGAACTATAGACGACCTGGGACACACACAGTTGTGCACCACCTACAATCCAACTGGAGACTAGTTTGCTGTCTGAGCAGCTGACTACAACGAGGGCTACAAACGCTACACTAGAGAAGCAGGCTTCCACTGCAAGGCTAAGAATCACTGAGTTGGAAACTACCTTGGCTGAAAATTCCAGAAAGATAGAGACTATGCAGAAGGAAATTGAGCAGGAAAAGAAGGAAAAAGCTGACCAACTAAAGACCATCAACGATCTCAACAGCCGCCTGAAGGGTAATATCACCCTCAGGGATGCCAGAAGAATAATTTTGTCATAAATCATCGCGGCGGTGAAAGGGCAGTGGGGTTTCCTGAAAATCATTGAAGAAATAAAATCGTTTGTGCTTTATCTCCGAAGGAAGATTCATGAGGTAAATATCAATATATCCAGCATACCCCAACATGCCAGAAGTTATATCTCTTTCTTGAAAGGGCTAAAATCTGATGACGTGGAGAAGCATGGCATAGTAAGTCGGTTCAAGGAGGTTGTTGAATGCCAGAAGATTATTCACAAAGAGTCTGCCCGCATTATAGCTTTAAGGGCCTTACAACAAGTGGCAGCCAATATGGATCGGTTTGATACGGTTTGGGCCGAGATCACAACGGTTGGACTTCCATCATGCTGGGATCCTACCACTCCTTTCATGCTACAACCATTATCAAAGTACGAGGCACGTCTCCAGGAAGAAATGCACCGGACTGATATACTTTCACATAAAACCACCCGGTTAAAAGCTGAGACCATTGTTTCGTCACTCCACCAAGAATTTGCTCTCCTCCATCTGGTAAAGCACAAGATCCCCACTGATGCAAGTTTTGATGACCTCACCGAAGCTTATATCAAGGTGGAAGGATTCGCATCGAAGCCTGAACCCGCAGCAGATAGTCAGCAAAGATGCACCCGGTATGCCAGCCTGGTCGCCAGCTCATTAGCCAACGTTCCACCACCTGTGTCAGCGACCGCCTCTACTCAATCTCGTCAGTGAATATTGTCAATTCATGATTCGGCCCTAGTGGCCTTTTATTTTCACTTTAGTTTGTTACTTTTAAATTTCGAGTGGAATTCACATTCCACTCCTGCATTTTACTTTCTGTCAAAACTGTTGTTTAATATTTTGTTCAAAACGGCTGTGAGCCTAACTTTAAATGATGAGATGCCCCTATTCCTCATCATGAATTTTGGTTATTTTTTATGGAGACCTCAAACAAACTACTAGCACGCGAGGAAGATATTTTTCCCAAAAATATCTTCTAGCTCATGTTTATGAGGCTACTATATAAACAGCAACTAAAGATAAAAACGGGTTCCAGATTTTCTAAAGAAATGGTTGTGAAGGAGTTTTTGTATGCCTTTTGTTGAAGTTTTAATACAAATGTGAAGAGCCAATTGGGTCTCAAAGATAACGAGTTTTATCTTTAATGAGGATTCTGGTCTTGGTGCTTTATAGTCTGTAACTCTGCCTTATGTGATATAGTTTAGCTGTTCATTTCACTATTTCCATTTTTCTTGTATCATGCTCTGGAATGCGAGTGGCTCACTGGTTCTAGCATGAATTTATCACCATCGATACTTATGCTAAACCTGTCTAGCGCTTTAAATATGGCTCAGTCATGATATGTTGTTTCATTTTCCACTTCATCCATGCTTCCTCTATATTAAGTGCTATGGGATGTTATTTTTAAAAGCAATAGACATGTGTGGATTCTTATTATCATAAGCCCATCTCATGTTTAGATCTCGTTTTTATGGGATTTCATCTCATTAGTGGTTAGTATTCTTTCTATTTTTTCATACACAACAAAATTTCGTCTCGATTTTTATCTCTCGTAAAACATTTTTCAGAATCCAACCCTCCTTATAGAAAGATGCCTTTGAATTGTCTAATGCATTTATATTGAGAATTCACATCTTTCATCTGTATTGTTCCTTTCATTATGCTGAGTTTGTGAATATTCTGGTTCCATCTACATTGATCTTTCCTGTTAAAACTGAAATAGCAAAAGAGCCTTGTTCTGATAATTATCCTTATTATATCATACTGCTCCTTCTATATAATATGTCCTAGGCACTGGTCTTTCACAACTCAAGGCTGTTGTTTTGTCAATTTAGTGTGTCCTAAATTGTTGCATTTAATTTGTTAATGCAGGATTAAAGGGACTGTAAGTCGATGAAGTGCGACGCACTATATGTGCAAGATAACCTATTTCTTAGCTTTTTTGTCGCTTTTTTTGGTTTTCTAAGATGAAATGGAAATTCTAAAACAAACAAGTATGGTTATGTTTGTTGAGGCAATGATGTCCTTTATAATGATTTACCAACTTGAAACTGAAAAAGGAATTTGAAACATACAATGACAAAACTTGAAAGGAAATGAAAATGTGCTACTGAAATGAAAAATGTGCTGCTAATCTAATAAATCAAAAATAGTGAACTAGTGAGCATGAAACCAAACTATTCTTGTTGCTGTCTAAACACAAAAGAAACTATGCTGAAAGAAATCCAAAAGTTGCAATAAAGTAAATCTAAATCAAATTACATCAACTTGTCTTCTGATCCCTCATCATTAGTCCAGCTATGATTTTCGGAAGTAACCATAAACAACTTGAGTAGCTGATATCTAACTTGCAGAAAGTAAACTAATATCAAACCACACATTCATAATTCAATCCCTCACCATCAGTCCAGCTGTGGCTTTCGGAGGTAACTGAAGATGTCATGCACAATTTAATATTTCTAACTTGCAGAAAGGAAACTAATACCAAACTACACATTTCATAATATAATCCCTCACCATCAGTCCAGCTGTGGCTTTCGGAGGCAACTGAAGATGTTATGAGCAGTTTAATATATCTAAATTTGCAGAAAGAAAACTAATACTAAACTACACATTTCATAATACAATCCCTCACCATCAGTCTAGCTGTGGCTTTCGGAGGCAACTGAAGATGTTATGAGCAGTTTAATATGTCTAAATTTAACTACTGAAGCAAATAAACAAAACTGAATTAAACAAAGAAAAACTGAAATTAAACAGAACTAAGAAAAACAAATTAGCAGTAGAACAATGTTAATCCCATGTCATTAGTCAAAAAGATATGAAAATGCCCGGGCTGCCTATCTATAACCTGAAACAAGAACACTGATCAGTGATTAACAACATAAAACATGAAAGACAGAAGTGAAATGGAAAGCATGAAAGTTTATAAACAGAAATGAAGTATATGAAAAATGCAATGTATAAACATGTGAATGGATGATGGTACAATGAGCTTTAAAGAAATGAAATAAGAACTATACAATAATGCACATAACCTCAGCTGAGCAGGGGCCCTCTACACCAGCCTTGGCAACAATCTTCAAATACGAATTAAGTCTGAAAACAGAGTCTTCTTATATTAAAATGTAGTCATAACAGTAAGGTAGTATTACGGTACTAAGGCAGCATAATTACATTACAGAGCAGACTAATAAAAGATAATAGAGACTAATCGAGACTAACTCTATATGCATATGCAAACGCGTTATATATAACAAAAGAAATATAACTGTCTCCTAAAGTTTATGCTGGTGGAGAACACGTAGACCATTACGTCCACGGATCTAGGATCATGGCCGTGTTGGAAAGTAAATCTATGAGGAGTGGATGCTTGAATTCGGCTATGGAGCCATGTACAGATGTCGACTTTTCCTCCGCAACTCAGAAACGGCCATATGAACCTTCACGTGACACGAAACAGAGTCCTGTCACCGTGAGACTCTATGGTTGACTTCCATTTGGACGCCTTTGACCACAGCTTCTTTAGATGAGTTTGCTCGAGCCAATAGGACACGAACCATGTCCACATCATTTATGACTTGCCCATGTGGCTCGTTTTTCCTGTAGACACCTGTAACATAGAGTTTCACAAAATGGTTGCGGAAAGTTGCAGCAGCTGCGGAAAGTGGCAAGATTCCGCAGCTAAATGAACAAAATCTAAATCAAACAGCAGACACAAAAATATAATTAAAAACTATGTTAGATGCTCTTTTGCAATTAATATACAATGATATTGACAATTTGGGAGGTTCAGGTGAGTGAAAAAGGTATAGAAAAGTGTATGGAAAAGATGCAGAATTGAGACTCAACATACCCCCACTGTGAAGGTGTTGCATGTCCTCATGCAACCAAAATTTTGATATTTCTTCCTTAGTTCATATGCCTTGACACTTCAGCCAGCACATCCAATCCTCTCCTCCTCTTCCTTGGTGCTGCCAACATTCTGGGTTTCTTCATTAAGCACCTAAATTTGATATTAACCCGTGCTCTGCTCAACTTCTGGCATTTCCTTTTCAATTTCTTGTTCTTCTTCTGCCATATTCCCAGATGTAGCATGGTATTATTCATGGATGATTTTGTCCAATTTACCTTGTTCTTTCAATGTCTCATTTTCATTTTTGATGTGCCTATTTAAAAGCTCTAACTCAAAGATTTCCTGTTTTAGTGATTGGACTAAATCATCCTGTACTGTATGAGGCTGAATGGACGAAGTACTGGGACCTGTAGCTGCCTTTTCCAAAGATTCTATATATTCATATACTTCCTGCTGCTTGGGGTCTATATCAGGTGTCATTTTTATTGGGCTGTCCCCAAAATGCCGTGAAGGAGAGTTATCTTCAAAATCTGGCTGAGAAGGGCTCACATCAACATTTTGCTGAGAATGGGATGGACTATGTTCAATGTCTGACTGAGAATGAAATGAACCAGGTTCACTAACTGACTGAGATGGACTATGGTCAGATGGGGACTGTTCAGATGTCTCCTCTCCCAAATCAATGAAATGAGGACCCTTCATTTGTGTTTTCCTCAATTTCCCCTTAAGTCTGTTGCTTCTTCTCACATGCTGTGGTACACTATCTTTTTGTTTTTGTTTTCTTTTCTCTGTCTTCTTGGCCAAAGATGACTGTTTTTGAAGATAAACTAATCTTTCAGATAACACTTGATGATCTTCTTCTTCAGAAGAAGGGGTTTTATGTATAGCCTCAATAGTTTTTCTCTCTTTTGGTGTTATTGGCTTCTTACCCTTTATTTCTTTCTTCTTCCTCTTTGACAGTCTCTCTTCCCTATCAGTTCTTTCAATTGTAGTAGTAAGAGTATTTTGAATTTCATCAATTGTTCTTTTTCTCCTACTTCTTCTTGTTGTGCTACCTTCAGGAATTTCTTGAGTAGGAGTAATTTGGGTTTCATCATTTATTCTTTTTCTTCTACTCCTTCTTGTTGTACTACCTTCAGGAATTTCCTGAGGTTCCTCAAAGAAATTTCTAACCATAAATTGTTCCCATGTGTCTTTCTTTTCCTTTAACTCCTTTTCAATCAAAATTTTTACAAGGCCGTGGTGATATAGATGGGGTTCTACATCTCCCAAATGTTTCTGAACAGTCACGGACATTTTCTTCAAACTATTGAATAGAAAATATGGGAGATTGAGAGTTTGATTTTCTAGAAAATTCATCAATAGCCTGGTATGGTACATATACATGGACCCAAAACGACCTTCACATGTAATGAATTTCTGAACAACTAGCAGTAAAGTAGCCCATTCCTCTTTCAATGCATGCACAGGAATTCCTCTTTTAAAAACAGTTATGTCCATACCTTGGTTTTGTAAGATTGTTCTCCATGCTTCATCACTGATGCTTTTATTCTTAAACCAACACTCACCCTCCTGAAGAAGTTCCGTGGCTGTTGCTATAGATGCTTCATTGAGCGCAAACTTAAGGTCTCCAATCTCTGCTTCCAAGCCATTAAACGACCTTGCGAATGCCTTCGTCACTTCTTTATGATAACCTCTGAATTTCTGGATAAACCGCAGCCAATTTGCTTTCTTCAATATCTCCTTTACTTGCGGATATCCCTCTATAAACTTAGGTCCTTCCGGTTCTGCTCTTAGCAATTTACCCATTTTTTCTTTCTGCTCTTCACAAATTTGCCTGCGTGAGGGTTTAATGGAAACAGAATGGTTGAATGCACAGAGATGAGCACAATGACTGTGGGTAAATGTCAGAGAGTGGGTATACAGATTATAACGTAATAGAGAGCGGAATGGAGTGAACAGAACAGAGAGGGGTTTTCATGAGCACAACAGAGAGCACGACAGAGAAATTAACAGAGTATAATACATTCGGCAGCGTTTGGAATTTTGGTGGCTACACAATAAATATGAGCACGTTTCAACAACGGTTATGGATTTATGCGGCTGTAAGAGTCCGTGGTCAAATCAAATACGTCTCATTGTCACCGGTGGAATATTGGAACATGAGTGAAGATCGGGGGTTTTAATGATGGAACCGTTTGAGAATGAATGCGAGAGGATAATATGGAGATCGTGAAAGGTTACGGAATTGTCAATATAATCATTGCACATAATGGATAGAGCTCATGGTTTAGAACTATATAAAAATGTGTTTTTCAATGCTATTTGAAATAAATTTTATTCATACCTTTGGAATCTTTGCCTTTTCCCTTGGTCTTCAACTAATTGCTCTTTATTGGTGTCTTGAATGCTCCATGTCTTCATTTTTGATCCTCTCACCTGCATTTTATTTCATGATTATGGAAATAACATATGGCTGTACATTCTTTTGAAAACAGAGTTGTAGCTGCGGAATCTGCTTCTGGCTGTGGAAACTGGAGTCAGCTGCGGAAACAGATGTCAGCTGCGGAAACTGACACAGCTATTACTTGGATGAATGGAGATGAACAGATGACAAATGACCAGATGGAAATGGTCATGAAAAAGATTTTTATTGATGAAATGGATAAAATGAAGTGGAATGGAGTGAAATGAAGTGAAATGAAATGGAATGAAGTGGAATGGAATGGAGTGGGTGGTCACAAAACTTGTGAAATGAAAGAGAGATTTTTTTTTGGAAAATATAGTGTCAGGTGTTCCTGATTTTCACCCTATATTTTCTGTATAAGACTGCCAATCAGTGATTGGTTTTCAGGCTTATACAATTTTTTTTTTTTTTTTTAACTGAAAAGAACAAAAACTAGGCTGGTGGAGAATAAGAATTCTTCTGTACCAGCCTGATTGCAGAATTTTCTTGAAACATTTTGACAAAATCCTCTTTTGAGAGTGGCTTATGATAAACTTTAAATCTATGGCCATTCACAATAAGAGGAGTTTGAAACTCATCAATGGTCTTGATTCTTACCACTCCATTGTTAAAGATCTTGTCAATCTCATATGGCCCAAGCCAATGAGTCTGAAATTTTCCTTGGAAATCTTTAAACTTGGAATCAAATAACAATGCCCAATATCCTTCTTGAAACTTCTTCTCTTTGATGTACTTGTCATGCCATTTAGCTCTTTGATATTGAACTAGATCGGTTCTTAAAATTGCTTCTTGTCTGATCTCATCTAGCTCATTCAACTGCTCCATTCTATGCTTTTGGGCTTCTGATAAGTCCATCCCCAACTGAACTGCTATCTTGAAGGTCTTGACTTGGAACTCAATAGGGAGCAAGACTTCTTTCCCATAAACAAGTTCATAGGGAGAATGTCCTGTTGTATTTCTCCATGTAGTTCTGTAGGCCCACAAGGCTTCAGGAAGCCTTTCTGTGCAATCTCTTCTATGTAGATGAACAGTTTTGGTGATGATACTTTCAAGAACTTTGTTTGTGGACTCCACTTGACCATTTGCTTGCGGATGGTAAGGAGTAGATCTTCTGTGTTTGATTTTGTATTCTTCCATCAACTTCTCCACCAAATTGGATGTGAATTGGCTCCCCTGATCTGTCACAATTTCTCTTGGAACACCAAAGCGAGTAAAAATATCCTCATAAAGAAAATGAATAACTGAATTTTCAGTAGCAGATACTAATGCTTTAGCTTCCACCCATTTAGTAACATAATCGGTACAAACCAATATATACTTCTTTTGCTTAGATGGTGGATTAATAGGTCAAATGAAATCTAAAGCCCATTTTTCAAAGGGTTCAATGAGTACCTGTGTTTGCAATGGCGTTTCATTTGAAAGGGTAGGTTTCCCTACTCTTTGGCAGCTGTCACACCTTTTGACATATTGTTTTGCATCTTTGAAGAGGGAAGGCCAATAATATCCTAAAGAGAGGATTTTATAGGCCGTCCTTTTGTCTGTAAAGTGTCCGCTGCATGGTTCATCATGACATGCCTTAAGAATATCGGGCATTTCATCTTCCCTGACACATCTTCTGATCACAAGATCTGGCCCTGTTTTAAACAATTCGTTAGAAATCCATGAATATTTTGAACTCTCCTGAATAATTTTTCGTTTTTCACTTGGAAATAAATGTGAAGGCAGTTTTCCTATAACCAAATAGTTAGCAATATCTGCATACCAAGGAGTCTTAATAGTTACTGCAAACAAGTATTCATCAGGAAACTTATCCTCTACAGGAGAATCTTCTTTAGTATTATGAATCCTAGACAAGAAATCAGCTACTGTATTTTGTTTTCCTGGTCTATCCAACACATTAATATTGAATTCTTGCAAAAGTAAAAGCCATCTTGTCACTCTGCCATTAGTAACAGGTTTGTTCATCAAATATCTAATTGCAGAATGGTCAGTATGAATAAAAGTTTCATAGCCTGTTATGTAATGTCTAAACTTATTAATTGCATGAACAACGGCTAAAAACTCTTTTTCAGTCACAGTATAATTCAACTCTGTGGGAGTCAAATTTTTACTGGTATAATAAATGGCATAAGGAACTAAATCTTTTTGACCCAACACATCTCCTAGAGCTGTATCTAAAGCATCCGTAGAAATATGGAAAGGGAGTTTCCAATTTGGTCCTCTTAAGATAGGTGCTTCAGATATTCTTGTTTTCAAAGTTTCAAAAGCTGATTGACAATCAGGATCCCATTTGAATTCACAATCTTTTGTAAGAAATTTGAAGAGTGGAGATGCAATTTTAGTGAAGTTTTCTATAAATCTTCTATAGTAACCAGTAAATCCTAGAAAACTTCTAACATCTCTTTGACAATTTGGAATAGGCAACTTGGATATGACTTCAACTTTTGATCTATCAACCTTAATTCCATCTCCTGAAATATGATGTCCTAAAACAATCCCTTCAGTAAACATCATAAAGCATTTTTCATGGCTTAATGAAAGGTTTGTTTCTTTACATCTTATGAGAACTTTTTCCAAATTTCCTAATGCCTCTTCAAATGAATTACCATAAACTGTAAAATCATCCATATAAACCTCTACACAATCATGGATTAGATCAGAAAAAATTCCTAGTACTACTCTTTGGAATGTTGCAGGTGCATTACATAACCCAAAAGGAAGCACTCGATAGGTAAAAGTTCCCCATGGATAGGTAAATGTGGTCTTATCTTGATCTTCGGGTGCTACCTAAATTTGATTATAGCCACTAAAACCATCCAAAAATGAAAAGTACTTTTTGCCTGCTAATGTATCTAATACCTGATCAATAAAGGGCAAAGGAAAGTGATCCTTTAAAGTTGCTTTGTTCAATTCCCTGTAATCAATGCATACCCTCAATTTACCATTCTTTTTAGGTACTATAACCAAAGGAGAAACCCATCGGCTATCTGAAATTGGATAAATGAAGTTTACATTGAGTAGTTTTTGGAGCTCTTCTTTCACTATCTCCTAAGATTTGGATTCATCCTTCTTTGAGGTTGTCTGATTGGTCTACTGTTTTCCTCAATATAGATATGATGGATGCAAGTCTTAGGATCAATACCTTTCATGTCAGTATACTCCCATGCAAATGCAGTAGAATTTTTTTGCAAGATTTTGGTTAGTTCTTCTTGTTGTGATTCTTCCAAGTGTTTGTTGATATTCAGTGTTTTTCCTGGAAAAATCTCAATAGTAGAACTACCAAACTCTTCCATAGAGTAAAGAGACATTTGTCTTGATGATAAATATTCTATGTCAGATTCCAACTAAAATTGTGTGGGGTCATATTCTGAAGATGTCTCAAAATTTTCTAATGTGTTCAGAATTTGACTATCCTCACTGATTTCAGAAATGGTAAAGACAAGTTGTATAGTGTCCTCATCATCAACCCATTCATTGTCTCCTACTTCTGTGATTGCTTTTGCTGGAGGATACAAATTGAATTTCTTTGTCGAATTACCATTAGAAATGTGCATGTCCCCAGATCTACAACTAATAAAAGCATCAGCTGTGGCTAGCCAAGGTCTTCCTAAAATAAGTGGGTGCCCTCCTAGATTACTCTTAGGAGTCAAAATCATAAAATCTACTGGATATTCCCAAGAATCTAAGGAGACTGAAATATCTTCTAATACACCATCTGGTTTAATAATTGATCGATCTGCAAGTTGCAGTAAAGTAGGTGTAAAAGAAGGTTAGGAAGTTTTAGCTGGTCCATAGTCTGTCTACTCATAATGTTGATAGCAGCCCCTAAGTCAATCAATGTGTTTGGAATTTCTATCCCATTTATATGTGTCTTGACAATTGGACTTCCTGGATCTACATATTTCTGCATGGTAATTTTTCCCATCATGATATCTGCAATTTTTCCTACCAGGTGGATTCTTCTTGTGTCTTTTAGTTTCCTTCTTGGTATTTTGAAACTCAACTCCTTTATTGTTTTTGCTAGAATAGGAATCTCTCGAATGGCTTGTAACAAGGGAATCTTGATGCAAACATTCTTCAATTCATCTAGAAAATCATAGTTAGGCAACAAGATTTGTTTTTCCACCCCCTTGTCAATTTGTAGTCTTTCAGGAAAAGGAGGTGTAGATGAAGATGCAGGTTGCTCAACTATAGGAGTTGTGGGTGTTGACTTTTCTTTTTCTTTTTGAATGCTTGAATTTTGAAGAGATTCTTCCTCAGAACCCATATTGACTTGAAGAGAGTCCTCCTCAGAGGTATCTTGCTCTTGAATATCTATAGAAGGTTTTTCTAAAACTCTACCAGATCTGAGTTGTACATCGTTGAGAGGAACAATCATATAGGTAGGAAATTGGTGTCCTTCTACCATGTAAGTATTCTGAGGATTTTTATTATTAGGATTTGGCAATGGCTGAGCTGGAAGTTGATTTGTCTTTTGTTGGTATGGGAGCATGAGTTGAGGATTTGGATTTTTTTGAGAAGGTTGTTGTTGTGGAAATGGCAATGAAAGTTGTGGATTTGAATTTGGAAGTTGTGGAACTTGTTGATTTTGAAAAGATGGAGGATATTGATAAAATTGAGTAAATCTCCCATAAGGATTTTGCATCCCTTGTACCCATGGCTGATATGTATTCTGATGTTGGGGCCAAGGTTGTTGCCAAGGATTCCAACTTGGTGGGGTTTGAAAATTCATAGGGTTGTTAAACCCTTGAGTTTGTTGTCCCTGCCAAGGTCTCCTTGCGACAAAACAGAGAGATTCTACTGAATTTGGGTCTTCTTGAAAAACGGCTTTGAGTCCAGGAATTGAAGGAAAATCCTTGATCTCATGATTCTCTGAGCAAATCATACATGTTTCTACAACTTTTGCATCCAAGGGACATTCCCTCAAAGCATGTTTCTTCCTACATTTCGGACAAAAGATGGCTAAAGCATCTGTTTCTGCTTTCTGCTTGTTTTGGATTTTAAGGGTGTCTAGTTGTTCACTAAGGCTCCCTAAGATATCGGTTTTGAACTCATCAAGCATATTACCAATCTCTGCCCTACTTACTGATCCAGTTGCAGATTTGTTAGCCCTAATAAGAGAAGGATCCCTAGGCCCTTTTTCTGTTTTAGATTTTCCTCTTGAGAGATGGACACATAGTTCTGTTATGTCACGAAGTGGGAGTTGAGAAATATCTCCTTTCCCCATCATGTTTAAAATATATATCCATTCATCTCTAATGGCTTTTAATATGAGGGCTTTCAAGGTTTCATCATCTAAGTTGCTCATCTTTGCTCTTTTCAAGTTGTATTGAAATCTTTCAAGTAAATCTTCCAAATTTTCGTCTTCTTTTTGCATCATTTTGAATACCTCATCCTTGTGATTGGTAGGCATACAATAGTCCAAGTATCTATCCAAAAATGTTTGTTTCATATCATTCCAAGTCCTGATAGATTCAGTGGCTAATCCCATGAACCATTTCAAAGCAGATCCCTTCAATGTTGAAGGAAACAGTTTGAGTTTTTGAGAATCTTCCATATAGCCATAAGTTCGGCACACTACTTCAAACTCAAACAGAAATGTTTCAGGATCTTCACTTCGCAATCCATAAAAGTTAGGGAGAACAGATGGTGAGATATTTTTCATTGTTGCATGAGTTTCCTCATCAACTATAGGGAATCCAAACAAATTGTCTCCTTCCCTATTTCTACCATTGTTTCCTTCACCATTGTTGTCTCCATTGTTTCCTCCTCTTCTACCTCTACCTCTACCTCCATCTATTACTTCCTCTGCCATGATAGTTTCTTTAGAGTCCTTAAAGTCCTCTAGTTCTTCTACCAAAGGAGGATGAGAGAGAGTCTCTTTGTTTTCTAAATGGGATTGAGTAGATGGTATAGGAGAATCCTCTAATTCCGCTGCTCCTTGAGTTCCAAAAATCTTAAGGCTAGGGGTAGATGGTGGTGAATCTGGTCTATGCCTTGAAGAAGATGGGTTAGCGAAGACGGGTAGTCCCTATATTAATAGTGTAGCCCCTAATTATGTTAGTGTAGCCCCCCTTATTGTTATTATTGTACCCCTGTAACCCCCATATTGTTATTATTGTGCCCTTAAATTATTATTGTTAGGTCGGCTAGGATTACATTGTGGCCCACTAGGATTACATTATGGCCCCATGGACTCCTATATATAGAAAGGAGGTTTTGTGAATTGTATCATCCAAGAATTGTTCATTTGTGTAATGTATTGGAGGTTTCCCCCTCGAAGTGGCTCATTTCTAAGGCGTTTATATCTCTTTTCTTCTCTTTTTGGAGCTGGTTACACAACATTTGGTATCAGAGCTTTGGATTCTAGGGTTTCGCTGCTCCAAACAGGTCATCGTGGCATTTTCGCTATAACTTTTTTTCTACGAAGTTTCAGAAGCTGAAATTTTTAGGGTGCGAATAAAAAATCCTGAGGAAGCTTGTATAAAAATTTCAGAGTTTGGTTCGCAATAATTTCGGAGATATGATCTGTGGAAGTCAGGTATTTTTTCAGGCTCCTAAACAGGTCATCGTGGCATTTGCGCTATAAATTTTTTTCTACGAAGGTTCAGAATCTGAAATTAATATGGTGCGAAGCTGAAATCCTGAGGAAATTCATCAAAAAATTTCAGAGCTTGGTTCGCAATATTTTTAGAGATATGATCTGTGGAAGGTAGTGCTTTTTCAGGCTCCTGAATTTCATCTTAAAGAGGTGATCGTGGGAAAAGTTCAATAACTCTCTCTCTGGAGATTGGATTTGAGTGCCGTCAAAATTGGTTGCAAGTACACGGCCTGTAGTTTATTTTCTATCAATTTTAGAGACAAAGGAAAAAACAGTAACACGTGGCAAGTCGTACAAGTTCGCTCTACTGAACCAGTCCAGAATTAGGTCATTGTGGGAGATTGGACACAACTTTGTCTTGGAGAATCCAAATCAGGTCAGACCTGTGGCATTTGAAAGAATCTTCAGAGGGCTACTACAGGGCTGAATTTCAGATATTGAATATTTTCAATTACAGAGATAATTCAATTTCAATAGCGAGCTCCTAAAAACTAGTAAAAGGTGTGTATTTTTTTTTTCCGAATTGCATAAGTCTTGTTTGAAGAATCAAGTCGAATTGATTCCAAGGGCAGCTTGTAGAATAGATATCAATATTGGATTCTAAAATGGCCCCTAAAAAGAATTCAACACCCATTAATCCCTTAAAAAGCTATACTATGACGCATGAATAGGAAGAGTTGCAGTATGAGATATCAAAATTACGGTACCAAGTGCAACAAGTTTCGATCTTACGAAGAGCAATTGAAGATGAAATAGATGGTTTAAAAGCAGAAATGGAGGCTAAGTTGGATGGTTTGAAGGATCAAATAATAGCAAATATGGATGATAAATTAATGGAAGATCACATCGAGCATCAACAACAAGTTCTCCAAATCTCAAAGGATAACCCAACTTTGGTGCAGAATCTAATGAAACAACAGGAAGATCAACATCACATCGAAAGAAGTTATGAAGCAGTCATAGAAACAAGAACTCAACAAGTACGATCAATTTCAGAGTATCTCAGCAAGTGGAAGAACTTTCCTGTAAAATATTTCACATGGGAGGATGAGAATTTTATACGGAAGCATCAAGAAATAATCAAGCGTTGAGGACAACACTTGTTTGAAGGAGAGGGGCATGTTAAGTCCCTATATTAATAGTATAGCCCCTTATTATGTTAGTGTAGCCCCCCTTTTTGTTATTATTGTACCCCTGTAACCCCCATATTGTTATTATTGTGCCCTTAAATTATTATTGTTAGGTCGGCTAGGATTACATTGTGGCCCACTAGGATTACATTATGGCCCCACGGACTCCTATATATAGAAAGGAGGTTTTGTAAATTGTATCATCCAAGAATTGTTCATTTATGTAATGTATTGGAGGTTGCCCCCTCGAAGTGGCTTATTTTTAAGGTGTTGATATCTTTTTTCTTCTATTTTGGAGATGGTTACACAACACGAACTCTTGGCTTTAGCTATAAACCTTCCCCTAGAATCTCTTGCTCTATGCATGTCATTTTTTTTATTTTTATTTTTAAAAAGTTGGGCTAATAATTCTCTTTCTGATCTTCCAGGTCACACTAGGTGCAAGAAGAGAGCATACTTAAGAAATTACTAAACCAATAACCCTCTTTTCTGATCCTCCAGATCACACTAGGTGCAAGAGGAGAGCATACTTCAAGAAGTTATCAAGTTTTCCCTTCTTTTATGATTTTGTGTTTTTTTTTTTTAAGAAATTGGCTACCTAGTTACACTTCCCCAGCAACGGCGCCAAAATGTTTGGTCAATTTAGTGTGTCCTAAATTGCTGCATTTAATTTTTCAATCCGGGATTCGTAAGCTGATGAAGTGCGGCGCACTATATGTGCAAGATAACCTATTTCTTAACTTTTTGTCGTTTTGGTTTTCTAAGATGAAATGAAAATTCTAAAATGAAAACAAGTATGGTTATGTTTATTCAAGGAAATGATATCCTCTATAATGATTTACCAACTTGAAACTTAAAAAGGAATTTGAAAATTACAATGACAAAACTTGAAAGGAAATGAAAATATGCTGCTGAAATGAAAAGGTGTTGCTAGTCTAATAAATCAAAACAGTGAACTAGTGAGCATGAAACCAAACTATTCTTGCTGCTGTCTAAACACAAAAGAAACTATGCTGAAAGAAATCCAAAAGTTGCAATAAAGTAAATCTAAATCAAATTACATCAATTTGTCTTTTGATCCCTCATCAGTAGTCGAGCTATGATTTTCGGAAGTAACCATAAACAACTTGAGTAACTGATATCTAACTTGCAGAAAGTAAACTAATATCAAACTACACATTCATAAATCAATCCCTCACCATCAGTCCAGCTGTGGCTTTCGGAGGTAACTGAAGATGTCATGCACAATTTAATATTTCTAACTTGCAGAAAGGAAACTAATATCAAACTACACATTTCATAATACAATCCCTCACCATCAGTCCAGCTGTGGCTTTCGGAGGTAACTGAAGATGTCATGCACAATTTAATATATCTAAATTTGTAGAAAGGAAACTAATACTAAACTACACATTTCATAATACAATCCCCCACCATCAGTCCAGCTGTGGCTTTCGGAGGCAACTGAAGATGTTATGAGCAGTTTAATATATCTAAATTTAACTACTGAAGCAAATGAGAAAAACTGAATTAAACAAAGCAGTACTGAAATTAAACAGAAACTAAGAAAAACAAATTAGCAGCAGAACAATGTTAATCCCATGTCATTAGTCAAAAAGCTATGAAAATGCCCGAGCTGCCTATCTATAACCTGAAACAAGAACACTGATCAGTGATTAATAACATAAAACATGAAAGACAGAAGTGAAATGGAAAGCATGAAAGTTTATAAACAGAAATGAAGCATATGTATCATGAAAAATGCAATGTATAAACATGTGAATGGATTATGGTAAAATAAGCTTTAAAGAAATGAAATAAGAACTATACAATAATGCACATAACCTCAGCTGAGCAGGGGCCCTCTACACCAGCCTTGGCAACAATCTTCAAGTACGAATTAAGTCTGAAAACAGAGTCTTCTTATATTAAAATGTAGTCATAACAGTAAGGTAGTATTACGGCACTAAGGCAGCGTAATTACATTACAGAGCAGACTAATAAAAGATAACAGAGACTAATCGAGACTAACTCTATATGCGTATGCAAACGCATTATATATAACAAAAGAAATATAATTGTCTCCTAAATTTTATGCTGGTAGAGAACACGTAGACCATTATGTCCACGGATCTAGGATCATGGCCGTATTGCAAAGTAAATCTATGAGGAGTGGATGCTTGAATTCGGCTATGGAGCCATGTACAGATGTCGACTTGTCCTCCGCAAGCTCAGAAACGGCCATATGAACCTTTACGTGACACGGAACAGAGTCCTGTCACCGTAAGACTCTATGGTTGACTTCCATGTGGATGCCTTTGACCGCGGCTTCTTTAGATGAGTTTGCTCGAACCAATAGGACACGAACCATGTCCACGTCATTCCTGACCTACCCATGTGGCTCGTTTTCCTTGTAGACACCTGTAACATAGAGTTTCACAAAATAGCTGCGGAAAGTTGCAGCAGCTGCGGAAAGTGGCAAGATTCCGCAGCTAAATGAACAATATCTAAATCAAACAGCAGACACAAAAATATAGTTAAAAACCATGTTAGATGCTCTTTTGCAATTAACATACAATGATATTGACAACTTGGGAGGTTCAGGTGAGTGAAAAAGGTATAGAAAAGTGTATGGAAAAGATGCGGAATTGAGACTCAACAAACACCACGTGCTAAACAAAACTACAAACTTAGCTAAATAGCATAAGAGTTCTTGGAAATGTCACCTGAAAAATCCAGATCTAAACAGATCAAAGAATAATCCAAGTATCCAAATCTGCCTTATATTGTGCCTTCACCTTCATTATATAGATCATGAGCCTTTCATAGCCTAGGCCCACTCCATAACTGCGCTGTGCATGTGGACATAAGTCTCCATGGTTGAATACGTTTTTTCTCCATGTCATCCATCATGTTCACATGTGATGATCAACCTCTCCATCATGTGTGCGTTAAATGCACTACTTCCTCCATCATGTGCTCATTAGATGCACCCTTTCTCCACTATCTTATCATAATTGATTTATGATCTTAGTTTGAATGCATTATGATTTTAGTTGACCTCTTCAAGACCCTCATTATTTTACATTTAAGATCCATGATCTTATTTGATTGTTTCATCCTCCATGATCTATCTCATAAATGAGACTTGATCTCCATTTCTTTATCATTAATGGAGCTGCTCCACTACTCCATGTTTTAGATTTAGATCTAGAATATCCACATACACACATAAAAAGTGGATTTTATTCATCTTTGAGGACTATGGGTCCCTCCACCCTTTTATTTACTTAATTAATTAAGTTTATTAAGAACTCTAATATTCCAAATATCATGTGAAAATTTGGGAATATTACAGTCCTCCCCGAAAAAATGTTGCTTGTCCTCAAGCAACTGCAAAATTAGATGCTAGAGAAATCTATCCCCATCCAAATGGCATCCACACAAGGAAGGTCTCCCCATTTTCTGCAATGAGTTATGTATGCCTAGCACCAAATTTGCCTCTCTAGAATGTTTAGAGTGACCTCGAACTGTGTAGCTAGATGTCCCTCCTCAATCATGAAGCTCCAAGTGACAACCATAAGCTGTCCAACATCCTCCACAATACATGAGATACATAAACATAGATGGTTCTTCCCACAAAATGAAAGCTCCAACTCACAAATTACACCTCCATATCATTCTACATGAAGTAAAGAGAGGTTTCTCATGCCTCCATCCTTAGCCATGTTGGCTTTGTTGGATCTAAGCATCATCCCAACACTGTTCAAAATAATAGATAGATACATATGGGTAGACAAAGGTGTCAAAACATATTCTCCCAATAGTAACCAATGCAGCAGTGCTCCCTGCTGCCACACCACACCATCAAAATACCAAGTATGGTGTCTATACTCTCCAAGTAAGAGCCATCAGAGGAATGCCTCTTGCTTCCAACCTCCAACACTACCATGAAAAGTAGGGGAGTACGTAGGACCAAAGTCCCCCAATAAAAGTCAAAGAAACAAGACCTGTTGATGCCTCTTCACATCATTATGTGAATCATGGAGCAAAAACAACATACTGAAGGAGATATGCAATGTCATATCAGCCCAATACAAACAAACTCCATTATCACACATCATGAGAGTATTATTCCATATTACAAACAATACAAAACACATAAACAAGGGAGATGTCATGTGATGTCCAAACTCTCTCAAGGAAAACCCAAGTGAACATGTGTTATTTTGATGCATAATGTCATTGATACACAAGGCATGAGTCAAGGAAATATGAGCCATTGGGTGGTAACCTTAGTCACCCAAGAGTAGCCAGCGTAACCATGCCTCCATCTTCATTACATGAGTTTTGTACAAGGCATGGATCAAAAAAATATGAGCCTTTGGGTAGTAACCAAACTCACCCAAGAGAAACCAACGTAACCAAGCTTCTTGCTAGCCCATGTCATATATCTGCAAGTGGTCATGCAACCCCTTGCTTATCATCCTCACCCACTCATCCCAATGTGAATGATGAATGATGTTTCGCAAAAACATGGTATCCTCGCATTGTAGAATACCATCCACCCCAAACTGATGAATAACTTTTCACTCCATGATATTTTTAAGTGCATCTCTAATGAGATCTCTCCATGAGATTCTCTTTTCACCAATGGCCCTCCAAAACCAGTGAGGGTCTGGATATGTTGCAAGTAGAAGTTTCTCTTTGATCTGTGAGATGCTCATTGAGAAAGTGCCATCTAGAAAGGAGAAAATATTCCTCATCTCAATATGTCTACCATCTATCATCTTTACCTCTATTTCTTCATGAGTGAATCTACCTTCAGAATGCTCCAAGAATAATGGGTCCCTTTTATCATCACTGCTACTAAGTGATAGCATTGTAGATATTCATGGTGATACATATGCTGTATCATGGCAAGGTACGATGCTAAACTCATAGCCAGACATCTTACATAGGATCATGCTCATCCCATCTTCTGAAACTGTACACTTCAACTCAAAGGGTTGAATGTAGTTCATCAATGAAAAACTAGGATATCTCTCCATATCCTCCTTGATTGAATCAAGGGTCCTCTGCGTTGTGATATATTGTTGCTTCAAATCAGCATGTTGGTCTAACCCTTGGTTATGCATTGGCCCTGATGGCATGTCCCATAAGTTTCAATAAGAGGTACTGAAACAATATGAGATGGAAGTTGATGCATTCCTTGGATCAACTGATATGTGGGAACCTCTTGCAAGACCACAAGATTTCCTTCAACCAGGAAAATGGTGTCTCCCACTACCGGTAAGAGTGATGGTTGCTCTCTTATCAATGTATCGGCGTTGGAATCTACCTCCTCTTCCTCATGCATCTCCTAAATCATGCATGGGACTCTATATGTCAAGAGATCAAGACTATCTTGCAAGGATGCAAGTGCCTCTTCTCCAGATAAAAGTACTTCTGCAGCTGGTGGTGAATATAGTGACTCCTTGTGTAGAGTGACAAGAATGACATCCTCCTTTGCTTCCTTAGGAAATGTCTCTTTGTGACACATATCTAGTTTTCTCACATCAAAATTCTTCCTCAATTTGTGAAAGAAATCTGAATATTTCGTCAACTTTGCATGCTCCATGTGAACAAACCACCAATCATTGGCTTCACCTTAAAGATGAAGTGTTGCAATCTGAACAACCACCTTTTCAGCTATAGGATGTAGCCTGAAGAATGCATCTAACTCCTTCCTCCAAGCCTTTACAGTGCTTGAGGAAGATCCATCAAATGTAGGAAAATAGAATCTATTATGTCTCTTCCTTCTATTGCTGCTATAGGATCCTCTTTCTTCTTCGATTTTGAAGAATTATTGGAGAGTTAGATTCTCCTTGAATGCTCTAGACTGTGCTTTGTACTCTTCAAGATACAGACTGAGAGTCTCATGAGTCTTAGGTTCTCTTCTTTCTTCATTTCTATACCATTCACCTTCTTCAAAGGAAATGTGCATAGCAGACCTATGAGGAGATCTATGATTCTCCAGTTTTCCTTGTTGCTGATAGGAAGTGCTTGGACCTTGCTCATCGAATATTCTTCTTGGATCCTCCTTTTGCCTTTCTCTCTTCATTTTTTTGACCTCTTTGGAGAGATATTGCATGGATCTAAAGAGAAGAATGGAAAAACTATAATCCTCCTTCATGATAGATCTCATCTATCTAATACTTTTGTGATGCAAAAGATGAAGTGTCCACAAGCTGAGCCAAAGATCATGCTCTGATACCACTGTTATATCCCAAAAGGGAGAATGCAGTAATACTGAAACACAATATAAGAATTGCAACAAAGTAAACAATAAATCTAAATTTACATCAGAATTTACAGAGAAGATGAGCTATTTTATTATATGGGAGGCGAATAGCAAGTACAAAAGTGCTCAAAATATGAGACACTCAAGCCAAAGAGATGGCATAGAATGACACTGAAATGATCCCACAAGAGGGACTGCGTAACTGCTAAACTGCTGGAAGGTAAACTACGTTGTCCCTACTACAACCGTTGGGACTGCAACTGCCAGAAATATATAAAGTCATATCTACGTAGTATGGTAGCTCCGATGATGCTGAAACTTTGGATCTAGGCACTATGATGGATCCCCAAGAAAATCCAGAAATCTTAGATCTATAAATCTAATAAAATCACCCTCTTAGGGCTTACACTATGTAACTATTGGGTACGCAGATCTTTTGCATGAAATGATGATATGATGGCTGCAATGATGTACAATAAACTCTATGCAAGAAGGGTTGACCCCTTCACTAGATCCTTGGGCTAAAATCACAAGATCTAGCTCCTCAAATTTCCTCCACTAAATAGCTGTTGGATGAACCACATTTTAGAAAATTGCACTGTAAGAGAGGGAGGCTCAATAGCCTACTGCTAGATGTGTCAAATCAGCTCTTGAGTGATGGAAACAATAGATCCAATGTGAGGAGATGAACCCTCATAGGATTTCCAGCTGAAATACTGGAAACTTCCTTCCTCCAATATATCTACAGGACTGGACTACGCAATCCTTGAAGGGAATGTTGTTGCATGGAGGTAAATCTCAATGGACTGAATGCCATATATAGATCTACTACTCCTGGAAGACTAAATCTGAAGAAAAAAGTGGTAGGATGAATCCTCCACCAGTTTCCTAGCTGAATGCTAGAAACAACATCCTGAAGATGGCACCAATGCCTGATAAGGAATAGAGCTCAATAGAAAACCTTCCCAGAGTAGGCACAACAAGTCCCCTGTGGGTAAGGGTGGGATTCCCACTTGGGAACACCCTTTGCTAAATAGCACTGAAAACTTAACTAAATAGCATAAGAGTGCATGGAAATGTCACCTGAAAAATCCAGATCTAAACAGATCAAAGAATAATCCAAGTATCCAAATTTGCCTTCTATTGTGCCTTCACCTTCAATATATAGATCATGAGCCTTCCATAGCCTAGGCCCACTCCATAACTGCATTGTGCATGTGGAAATAAGTCTCCATGGTTGACTGCACTCTTTCTCCATGTCATCCATCATGTTCACATGTGATGATCAACATATTCATCATATGTGCATTAAATGCACTACTTCCTCCATCATGTGCTCATTAGATGCACCCTTTATCCACTATCTTATCATAATTTCTTTATGATCTTACTTTGAATGCATTATGATTTTATTTTACCGCTTCAATATCCTCATGATTTTGCATTCAAGATCCATGATATTATTTTATTGTTTCATCCTTCATGATCTATCTCATAAATGAGACTTGATCTCCATTTCTTTATCATTAATGGAGCTGCTTCACTACTCCATATTTTAGATCTAGATCTAGAATATCCACATACACACATAAAAATTGGATTTTATTCATCCTCGAGGATTATGGGTCCCTCCACCCTTTTATTTAATTAATTAATTAAGTTTATTAAGAACTCTAATATTCCAAATATCATGTTAAAATTTGGAAATATTACAAAAACAGAAACTGACACCCCTGCCTTTAATTCTTTATTTTTTGGAAGAACCATTTAGGAAATGGGGGCTAGATGTTATTGGGTAGATTCATACACCATCATGTGGGCAACATAAGTGGATTTTTACATAACCTTACTATTTCACCAAGTGGGTAGAAGATGTCCCTGCCAGGAATGCAATAGACACAGTAGTAATCAAGTTCATGGAGGAAAACATCTTAGTCATGTTTTGAAGTCCAAGGAAAATAGTTATTGATAATGCTTAAGTGTTTAATTCTTCCATGTTTATCAACTTTTTAAAAAATTATAACATCATTTTATGGAATTCCACCACTCATTATCCACAAGGAAATGGATTGGAATAATCATCCAACAAGACCTCAGTCAGAATTCTCAAGAAGATCATAGCACAAAACCAAAATAATTGGGATTATCAAATTAAGTTTGCATTGTGGAAAAATAGAGTCACTTGTTATACAGAATTATGATCTACAGATAAATCAAATTCCTTAAGTGTGGTTCTAGGCACTTAGAACAATAGATTAAATACTTTTCTATCACTTTATCTAAGAATAAATAGACACAAAGAAGGATAGAAGAACCTACTTATGATCCAAGCGCTTCCTATTCTCCTTCTGTCACTTTTGTTGTAGCCTCCAATCCAACTTAGATTGGTAGATTGATTCCTGCAAGTATAAACAGAGAACAATAAACATATTGAAATATACAAATTCCTAGTTATCTTAATCACTTAAATCGATTAAACATGAAACATATAATCATTCAAGAGTCCATTGCTTGAGAAATAGAAATATAAACAGATACATATATGGGAAAGTGAACAACAATCTTTATTAAAGAATAGAAGGGGCAGGTTACAACCAATGATCGATTTGATGTCACCAACTCTAGCTTCATCCCAGCCTCATCACATTCAACATCTCACCAGCATCATATGACTTCTTTCACTCTCTCAATTGAGAATCCAACATCATTTCTTTACCAAAATTCTTCCCTCCCCAGCACTAGGATTTGTGCTCGATATTTAGGGCAACTGAAGGTATTTTCCCAATGAATGACTTTCTAATAATAGGCAAGACATGTTTCCAATATTAGAGGTGTTAGATGGACAATTAGATTCGAAGTTTGACACATATGGACTCTTCTAGATGGCATTGGCCATGTGGAGATTCCAAAACAATGAGAATTTCTCTCCCATTTGACCAACGCACCCTTGAATGTCGGGAAGTTATTTGCAGTGCACCCTTCAATGGAGGGAGCTGCATATGCAACGCAATTAGTCCCTTGAGAGGCAACGTTGGTGAGCTCATAAGTGATATAACATATAATTAAAACCTTGGAAATCTCACAATAGAAGCCATGAATGATTTTTTCTTCTCTTAGGGCATATAGAAACTGAAATATAAGGGGATGATAGACCCTATTTAATTGGTCTTGGGAATGATGTCCAGTTTGACCAGGTCATGGGGGAAGATTCCTAAATTGACCTATAACATCTGCCCCCTAAAGCATGAAGTCAGAATAATAACAATATTTTGAATGAGATGATTTACGACATGATGAGCTGGAACTAAAGTGGAGTGGCTACCTGCATCAATCTTACAATACATTACATCATGATATTTTCATCTTGATCATGAATTGTTGAGGTAGGCATTCCCATTCTTAGCACATAAAATATCTAATAACATGTACATAGTGCAGAAAGTGGTCTACATTGGAATGTTAACCAATACAGACATGCCTACAGATATAGGCCCATGTTCAGATGATGATCTGTATGTAAGTTCACCGTACAGATGATGTGTACAACAATCTTGAAACCAGAGCCTGGATGGGTGAAACTAGATCCGAGGTCTTCTTATCTCGTTCACTCGATCGTTCGAGTACAAGTCTAGCCATGTGAATATATGATTTGTAGTCGAACATGGTAAGACATCGTTTGATTACCAACCAATGATGTGAGTTGTTTAACAAATGCAAGAGAACCACCATTGATGTTAATGGCTCTCAAGGTACTGTAGTACATTTCGTAAGGTGTGAATAGATGATTTGATGTCGAATTCCAAACAAAATATTTCGGTCAAAGGTCCGGAAGCGAGGATCTTGTCAATGTTGTTACAAGCCTCATGGTACTGGAAGATGATGTTTCTAAGTAAATATCCTGGATGATGATTTGACGTCGACTGGAAGCCACTTTATCGCGAAATGGTAGTTACTGATTTCAGAGACAAAATGTGACTTGATATAGCAATGTTCAGGGATGATTGTCATGAGAATGAAGGTTTATGAGTATTGTAGAAGGATGAGTATTCACTGGATGACTTCTCTTGAACATATTGGTGACAAAAATATGAGTTGGAAGCATTCACCCATAACCAAAGTGAACGTATGATGAACCATAGGTATGAATGAACCGTCAAGAAGATTACCCAACCCAAATAGTCATGATGATGGAGTGAAGTATCATGTTAAAGAGCGACCTACTACCGTAAAAGTTTTGTTCACTTTCCCAAAATTTCCACGGTCATTTTTCGACCTGTACCTCTTTATTTTTTAACAAGCTTGAGGAGGATAACATATGCTTGATCAATAATTCAACCCTTCAAGCGAATAATGTATCACTATTTAATAATTTAACGAGTCTAATAATGAATGAAACTTGATTCTTTCCATGATTGACAAGCTCATTGCTATTTTATGTTTTAAAGAGCCTAACGACAGTGACAGCCCAGTCCTTTTTCATATTTAAAGATCTTGAAGAAGAGGACAAAGAAAACTCCATAATTAATTTTTCGTAAATTTGTCTCTCAAATCCAAAAAAGTATAAAATGATATCTGAGAGAACCTCCTAGCCATGTTTGACTAAGGTTTTCTTTTTTCATAAATAATATATCTCAGTCCGGAAAAGGGTTAAACTTATACTGAGTAGATATCAATTCATTTACTTTTACGAGCTCGAAAAGACAAGTGCTCAGTAATATTTTCACATTATTGGAGTTTGAAAAGGGCTAAAATAATGCTCTAGTGGTTCCTTTTTCATTTTTATCAAAGGTCAAAAAAGAGATAAAAGTGTTCTTCAAGTCCTTTTTAGTTTTTATCAAAGCTCGAAAAATAAGGATAAAACTATGCTTTGTGGTCAAATCATTCTCGAAATAAATGTGCATGACTAATCTTCTATTAGTTGCAAACTTGTTCAGGACAACATCAAATGGATTAAAAATACTTGTTTCATGATAAAAATGAATAAAAACCATAGTCACAACAATAAATATGATTTGAAAATAATCAAATGACTAATTAAAAGAGTTTTATTGTTCATTTTTTACCATTTGAAAGTTACCATTTGTATTTTGGAGCTCTAAACCTGTTTTTTCCCTCGAACTTCAACTATTGATTGCTATCAATTCTGTGGACGGTTTTCCTCGATGTTTGATCCAGGTTGGTGCCATAAACCTCCTCTTTCTTTCAATAGTATTTTTATTTCATTTCTTTGCAATTTCTTAGGGATTTGGGCCCCTTAGGGTAAATCTATTTTAAAAATAGGACAACGCACCCTTGGATGTCGAAAACTGTGTTGGAATGTACCTGAAAGGAAGGCTAGGTGCATATGCAACACATTGTCTCTTGTCCAAGGCCGCGTTGGGCGTAATTCACATTTTTTATTCTTTCAATAAGCCCAAAGTTTGCTTATATTTTTGCATGAAAAGGGTCCTAATGATTCTTATGGTTTTATTTCAGTGATTCAACAGACCAAAATGACAATTAATTGGAGGGAAAGAGAGCATGAAGAACAAAACATGATTTCCCTTAATGATCCGGGTATTGTAAGAGCCCTCAGAGACTGTGGGTTATTGAATTACTTCCGTCTATCGGGTATGAGGCAACATATGGAACTATAGGAGTTCCTTGTTCGTGAATGGGATCCAGAAATTGAGGCATTTCATATTGGGAACAAAGTAGTCCCAATTTTAGTGTAGGATATCTATTTTCTGACAGGATTTTCGAGGAGAGGCCTACCCATTTCTCTCACAGGGTCTGCTCTCGGAGGATAGACGGTGAGAGACTATATATTGTAGTATTGCAATCCAGGGGCAGATCCTAACAAGGATGGGAAAATAAACATCCACGATGTTCATGATTTTCCATTGAGAACCATCTTATTCATGATCGCAAAGCTTGATGGTACCACTACACTCCATGTAGCGAACAGATCTTATATGCAGTATGCACTAGAGTGCATGGAGCCAACATTTTTCAATTGGGCTGAAGCCGTACTTTCTCGAATGAAAGAACAATTGAGCAAGGCAAAGGGAGGAAGGAAGAAAAATTTCAACTATGCTTCGATCCTCATTTCTTTTGCCTTAGAGAATATTCCACTGATGCAACCTCAACATGTGATGTTGGGTATATCTAACCCTAGAGATCCGAGGATGCAGAGATGGGTAGAAGTGATGGCTAGACATGTAGGCTAGTCGTCCATTGTGTTCTCGATTGCATTCTTTGCCTAGTTTAGGCGAAAAATTATCGCCATCGATGAATATTCATATGCAAGAATCAACTTCCGAGGAGATACAGATTTAGGTTTACGAGAAGGTGCTCAGTGGGGTGCAATCGGTAAGAATATTTTGACCATGTTTTTTTTATTTTTCTAAGGTTTATACATGTTTTTATATTTTAATGTTTTCCCAAGACTAAACTAAAGTTTTGATGTAATGTAGATGTCGGTCGAGTTCAACAAGTGGGAGAGCCAGAGCATGGAGCGGATGAGCCAAAAGAGAGAGTTTTCGGGAGAGCATTCCTTTAGGATTTGGATATGGCTGAAGCTCTTGCTGAGCTTCAGCAGGACATACAGGGGTTGAACTTCGAGATTCCAAATTTTCGGATCAAATATTTACCCATGCGACTGCAATGCCACACTATTGGTGTTCCTAACCGTTGGATGCGGTTACTGTGTAGGATAGCTAGATCAGTAGCATGTTATCATGAGCACCACTAGTTTAATTTTTACATGTTGCATACATTTTTAGGTCAAATGACTAATGTGTCTTGGGCAAAATTTTTGTAAAAACCTATAACTATCTATCTATTTGACTTCAGTGTTTTCCTATGTTTATTGCACAATCCTATTCAATTATGTGAATGTATCTTTTCATGTGTTTCAAATGTATGTTTATAACATAGTTCGCTAAAGAATCAGTTAATGTGTTCAAGTTTCTGGAAATTTGTTGATATTGAATGAAATCAAAATGTCTTTCCAAAAGTTGAAATCTTAGGAACATACAATGTAGTGTTGGATTTCTAACAGTATAAACACTAGTAAGTTGTAATACCACAAGTTGTGAGTCTAACCTTATGATGGTGCGGTTAATACCAAATGAAATGGCATCAGAGAGAAGTTTGATCAATGCGCTATACTCAGCGATATTGTTTGTAGATCGACCGATAAAAATCCCTTGAAAACTCACTAACTCGCCGTTCGAAGCAAAAATGGCCCACGTTGCAGAGAATAGATTCTGCATACTACGACTAGCACCATCAGCATACCCAAAAAATGGTTCCCAAGATTCAGACATCTGCGATGAAATGTAAAGCGGATGACTAACTTCAAGAAAAATTTAGAAAACAAACTAAGACAATAGATGCAAATCAACAAAATATATATATAATATAATACAAAACATTACTATGCTCATGATTAGGAGGGCAAGTACCCCGAGCTCCGCCGCTCCTAGGAGCTTTGGAGCTGGTCGGGAATGCTCCAAATTGGGCCGGAGCTTTCTCGGGAACTGCGGAGCTTTTCGGGAGCTTCCTTCATTAAATGGTGTCGTTTCCGGAACTAGTTTTAGGTGGAAACCTGGATCGGGAGCCTGTGGGAGCTCCAATCCATCGAGGAGTGGCTAGCTGCTCCTCGATGGATCGGAGCTCCCACAGGCTCCCGATCCACACGTACCCGAAAGCCCGGGAAAATTTTGGCGGGCAAACGTTTGGCGGCAAACATAACTGGGCCACTGGCGGCAAACCCTGAATTCATCCGCTCAATTTCTATAAATATCCGCCTCCTCAACGCTCAATTCATCCATTATGCAGTGAGGCTTGCCGCTTGAGCAGTGAATGTTACTGTTGGACTCTACTATCTAGTCTCTGTGAGCAGTTTCCAGTGAGTGTTGCAGCCTGCGTGCCTGCGTGCCTTCCTACCTATCTGCAGCCTGTGTGCCTCGCGCGGCGTCCAAGTTCCGAGTTGCAGCCTGCGTGCCTGCGTGCCTCGCGCGGCGTCCAAGTGCCTACAGTGTTCATTGTTCAGGTAAACGCTGAACAGTAATACTAATACATTTTAATTTTTCTATTTTCTATGCAATGAAGATAAAATTTAAATGCTGCGTATTTTTATGAGCATACAATGCTCAGATTCAATGAACAGAAATGCTGTATTTTTAATTTTACTATTAACTTTTCTGAGTTCTCAGTTCTCTGTAATTTGCTTAAATAATTAAATTCTATCATTGTTGCGACATTTATATCATATATGTTGTATAATAATAATAATATATAAAAAAATAATTATGTAGGTGTAAACCCGTAAGCAATTGTCACTGATTTCTTCCAGCCCGCCTGTTTGCGTAGGATTGACCATGTTTATATATAAATTTGCTGGATTAATAACATTAATACCTAATGGAAGGCTATTGTATACATTTATTTACGTGTATGCATGCATATTAGAACGACTTTAAGCCTTAAGGCCATCGATGCATATGGATCTCATGTAGATATCTGATAAATAGATAGATATGAATGTTTATCTGAATCAACGAATGTGATATATGGCAAGGAAAGAGTAGGAAGGACGCATGCCATTTTATAATAATATATATCCTTTTTTCCCCAATGCTGAGGTTTTAATGCAAGATAGCTATTCAGAGTGCTAAATAGTTAGCAGAAGCGGGCAAAGATAGGTTTTTGTTTTCGATAATTTATTAATTTAATAATTTATCTGTCTGTTGTTTAAAACTCAGAAAAAACCCCGGGGTGATTGGAATTCTTTATCAGTTTTTTAAATTTTTACAGGGATGCGCACTAAAAATTGATGTATCATCTGAGCGTGTAAATTTTAAAAGGATTATCACTTATGCTTGTTTGGTGCAGGATTATCACTTATTCTGTTTATTTGTAATTATTCGCAAACATTAATGATTAAATCGATTACCACTGTTTCCCGCCTATGATAAGTGGCACCCACCGTAGAGGGGCATTTTGCAAACCGGCCTTTTAAGTAGATTTATTGAAAGTAATATATAACTAATAATAAAAGGTGCCTTTTAACTAATCATGCGACTGTTAATAACTTAAGTTTGGTGTGTGTAGCGTCAAATAACATTATTTTTTTATTTTTTCCACATTTACCTTTTTATTAAAAGAGAAAGAATGTTTTTAGTTGGTTTACAATGACTCTGAAGATAAACTTGGATTTTAAATTTTTAATTCGATATTAATTTAAATGATTGAAGAAAAGGTTTTTTATTTATTTAAATTTAACATATGATATTTGTAAATAGTTTCTGTTAAAAAAAATAAGTAACCAAACATTTTTCAATCTTTCAAAAGATTTAATGTCTTTCAAAATTATTTAAGCATATCATATTTTTGAAGTACAAAAGCGGTGTGGTTTTATATGCCAAAAACTCTGAGAATGAAGAGAGGACAAATTTTGGAATTATAGTTGCAAGGATTTCTTTGTAACCCTTTTCGCGACTTATAAGTAATTGATAACACTATTATTGCATGGTATTTCAAGTGTAATAATTTTAAATCATTTCACTTAATTATTTCATATTTCACTTATAAGTTATAAGTTATAACACTATTAAATCATTTCACTTAATTATTTCATATTTCACTTAATTAAATCATTTCACTTAATTATTTCATATTTCACTTATAAGTAATTGATAACACTATTATTGCATGGTATTTCAAGTTTATTATGTTAATCTTAAATATATTAACTAGCAATTGTACTAAATGTTGCAAAGGAAACTTCTTAAGGCATAAATTTAAATTTGAAAGTAATCATGATATATTCAAAATCAGTGAAGATAAAAAGTAGTATATTTGATGCTAAGATTGCTTCTTTCCACACAAGTTTGGTGCATATTTCTTTCTTCTCTCCTAGTAGTTTTTTATCATTGTAAAACATAATTGGTTCCTTAATCTAAATTGGCATAATTGCTATGGATTCACATATCTTACCAGACACATTTATGGCTCATTTATGTTCATGGTTTGAGATGTTGATAAGAAAGTTTAGTATCATGGCTTAATTAGAGAAATCAATGCACTCCCTATATGTATATCAATCACACATTAAATTATCCAAATTAGATTTTAAATTTGAGAATTTGTACTTTAAATTTTTAGTATGTTTACTAATTTGAATTTTTAATATAATGATTTAGAATTTCAATTTACTAATTTGAATTTGATCATTGACTAGTTTATTTGTTTATGAGAATACGAAAATTAAAGACTAGTATTCACAGTTTTTATTAATGATATATGTACATTGTAAAATATATTTTTTTGTTCCACTTCTAATATTCTTTTGTATTTTAATGTAAATTTGCAGTATTAATACCATGGATAGAGAGTTGGGCAATGAATGTGGTAACAATAGCAGCAGAATGAGACCCCCACTACATCTACAAGTTCAACAACAAAATGCAGAGGGAACAATAGATACCCACAAGCAATCAAGTAACATTTCCAAGAAGCCCTTAATAAGTTTCGTGACAAAAGTAACACAAAACAAGACAAAAAATAGTGGGGGCTGTGAGGAATGGCTATGCACTTTGTGTGGCCATGTTTTTAAGGGTAGCTATACAAGAGTATGGCATCATCTTTTGGGCATACCTGGGTTAGGAGTGAAGGCTTGTACATGTAGCCTTGACCAAAGAATGGAGATGAGTAAGCTTCACATGAAGGCAAATGGAAACTATGAATGTGATAGTAGCACTGTATCTCCTAATAATAAGAGAAGTAGACATGAAGATTCATCTCAATGTATGAATGAACAAATTAATATCCAAATTGAGACTAATCAAGGGAGTTCTAGCTCTAAGAAGACTAGTGTAAATGAATCCATTCAAAAAATGTACAATGTATTGCACAGGGATGAAGCAGATGATGCTATAGCAGATTTTTTTATGGCGAATGGAATTTCGTTTAATGCTACTCGTTCACCATACTATAAAGATATGGTGAGAAAAATCATAGCTGCAGGGACAGGATATGCACCTCCAGGGTACAACAAAATGAGGACTTCATTATTAGATAGAGGGGTGACAAGAATGAATGGAGTTATGGAGGATCTCAAACAAACTTGGGTTCATTCAGATTGTTCAATTGTCATGGATGGTTGGACAGATATTCAACAAAGACCTTTGTTGAATGTTATTGTTACATCACCACAAGGGCCTTATTTTTTAAAAGCAATTGATTGCAGTGGAAAAACTAAGGATGCTACTTTCATGTTTGAAATGTTGAAGGATGCAATTGATGAGGTTGGTCCTTCAAATGTGGTACATGTCATCACAGATGCAGCCCCTGTTTGTAGAGCAGCGGGATTGATGATCCAAAGTCGATATAGGCATATCTTTTGGACTCCATGTTGTGTACATGCCCTTAATAATCTCTTAAAAGACATTGGTAAAATACAGTGGATTGCAAAAATCATTTCAGATGCAAGGGAGGCACAAATGTTCATCTGCAACCACCATGCTTCCTTGGCAATTTACAGGATGTATTCAAAGAAGCATTTTTTAAAACCTGCAGAAACCAGATATGCCACATATTTTATTCTTCTTGACCGTATGGTTGAGGTTTGTGCATCTTTACAAGCCACTGTTGTTTCTTCAGAATGGAATGCATGGAATGAGTCTAAGTCACCTCAAGCGAAGAAGATAAGAGAAATGCTTCTTAATGATGATTGGTGGGCTGATTGTAGATATGTTGTCTCTTTCACGGCTCCAATTGTAGAGTTGATCAGGTATGCTGATTCAGATTCTCCTTCTCTTGGAGAAATATATGAATGTATTGATACCATGGTGGGAAAGGTAAAACACATCATTCGTCAAAGAAACCCTTCTTTGGAGTTTTTCCATGAAATCCACAAGTTTGTAGAGAAAAGATGGCTTAAACTCAATACCTCCCTTCACATGGCTGCATATGCCCTTAATCCAAAGTGGTATATGGAAAGACCAAACAAAATTCTTCCTATTGATGATGAAGAGGTAAAGCAAGGGTTTCTTGATGCTATAACTAAGATGTATACTTGTGATGAAGCAAGTGTGATACGAGAGCAATTTATTGATTTTGGTACATTAAGTCCTCCTGCAATCAGCCAAGATGCAAAGAAGGACATCAAGCATTATGCTCAGAAGAAACCCCTTGGATGGTGGAGAATGTATGGGGGTCAGATTCCAGAGCTCCGAAATCTTGCTTCACGTTTGCTATCTCAGGTTGCTAGTTCTTCAGCTGCTGAAAGGAATTGGTCAACTTATAGTTTCATACACTCTGTTAAGAGGAATAGACTTACCTCTAAGAGAGCAGAGAAGCTTGTTTATGTGCATAGTAGCCTTCGACTTTGTTCAAGGAAGCAACCCGAATATTTAGAAGGACCTGCTGCACGATGGGATGTGAACGCTGAAGATGCTACCCAAATTGACGATGATGATGACAATCCTTTACCAAATGCAGGATTGGTTGGCATACCTTTGGATGACATTGTTGCATCTGATGATGATGATGATGATGACATTGATCCAGTACCCAGTGAGGCTCAAGCTTATATGGATCTCCTTGATGCTGAAGATCGTACTATTTGATCATAAGCTTTGCATTTTTGTTGCTATGTTTTGGCTATTTGGCATTTTGAATTATGTACTACTTTAGGCTTTGGCCTTTTTATGTCTTTTTCTAGTACGAACATCAATATGATTTGGGTGACTTTCAGTTTTGGTTTTAACTTTATGTGGTTGTCTCTTGAGGCTTGAATGATGAATCATTTAAAATTTCAATTTGGTAGGTACATTAAAAGTTAAAACTTTAACCTTTACACTATTTAAAAAAAATCATATATATTAAATTTGATTTTTTAATATATTATATTATTGCCGCTCCCAACTTTGACGTTTCCTATAAATTTGGGCAAACTTCTAGCCGTACCGGATACTCGTTCCCACGTACCCGAAGTACCCA